>CM021250.1:34771189-35210596 GCA_010577795.1 Isatis tinctoria
CATCAGTGGTATCAGAGCGGTGTGTTTCTATTGAATCTGTTGAATTTTGTTAAAGATCCACCTGTTAAAATCGTTTTGAAGAACCGCCGTTCTGGGTTCTTCGGTGTCGACCGACACCAATTCGGTGTCGATCGACACCACTACGGTTTTCGCGTGAAAACTTTGTTTTATTGAATCTGAAGCATGAGATTGAATTAGTTGAATTCAAATCGTGATATATATGATATATAGGATTGCATGCTAGATTTGTTATGTTCAAAAATCGTTTTTTTGCTGCATAAATCGTTCGTTCTTGGGTTTGTGCGAAACGGGTGTCGATCGACACCATGTGAGTGTCGATCGACACCGATCGGGTTTTCGCGTGAACTTTTAGGTCACGATCGAAGATCGTGTTTCCTCAAACCACTGGTGTCGACCGACACTAAAGTAGTGTCGATCGACACAATCGGTTCATCGCGTTTGGTTCAATTGGATTGAACCGGGTAATCGCGATCGGTTCAAGCGGTAAATCGGTTATCGTTCATTGAACCGATTTGGTTGGTGTCGACCGACACTAATGTAGTGTCGATCGACACCGGTCGGTTATTTGCAAATTGATTCGATCGGTTTAATCGGTTAAAAGGTTTATCGCGATTGAACCGGATCAGAATCTGTCGGTCAACACAAACTAGTTGTGTCGATCGACACTGATCTGGTGTCGATCGACACCACTTCAGAATTTGCGTTCCTACCTTGTTTAACTTAAGAATTTTTAAAGGTTTAAAACAAGTTGAAATATCTAGGATATATAATTGATATAAACTAGATTTAAAGTTCAGTTCCTCAAACAAAATATTAAGCTTTTAATATCTTCCCAATCTTGTCAACTGTCAAGGCTCGTTTCATTGTGTGATGGGTCTGCCAAAGCAGGGTG
This sequence comes from Isatis tinctoria, assembly GCA_010577795.1. Taxonomy (NCBI): domain Eukaryota; kingdom Viridiplantae; phylum Streptophyta; class Magnoliopsida; order Brassicales; family Brassicaceae; genus Isatis; species Isatis tinctoria. The sequence continues at coordinate 34,772,103 of CM021250.1, forward strand.
TCCGCAATTACATGAGTGAGGCAGGTTGTAATCGTTACTACGGACTTAAAAGATTGGTTTGCTTAAATGGGCTATCAAAATAGTTTTGGGCTCAGAGATATAGGATCGGATTTGATATAAGATATTAATCCGAGACAAGAATTATATATGATATAATTAGCAAAGTGTTGCTTACCTAAATAGCTAAAAGTTTGGGCGATGGGCCAAAGCTCACTCAAATTTTTTGTGAAATATGGATCTTGGATCATTATATTCAATTGAGGAAAATTGTTTTGAATATAATGTGAGTTTCTTAATTGTTAAGATTTCTCATTACTTGAACATCGAAACTAAACTCTCATTTTGTGTTTTTCAGCTATGGCTAGCTCCCCTCACAGAAACACATTCTCGCTTCGATCCGTCCTTGAGAAGGACAAGCTTAATGGATCGAACTTCCTTGAATGGTATCGGAACTTGAGAATTGTTCTCAAGCAAGAGAAAAAGGAATATGTCCTTGAGAAGGTTCTCCCTGAGAAACCGAAATCCAATGCCGGACACGCTGAAAGGAATGCTTGGGAGAAGCATTCCAATGATGAGGTCGATGTGAGTTGTCTCATGCTGGCTACCATGAACTCGGACTTGCAGAAGCAATACGAGAACGTGGCGTCACCTGTTGAGATGATCACTAGCCTGAAAGGGATGTTTCAGGAGCAAGCACGAACTGAGAGATACCAGACGGTTAAGTCTCTCATTGAGTGCAGGCTACCAAAGGATGGTCCAGTTAGCCCACATGTCATTAAGATGATGGGTTATATTGATAACTTGGCAAAACTGGATTGTCCCCTTAGCCAAGAGTTGGCTACGGACATCATTTTGCAGTCGTTGCCGTCAAGCTTTGATCAGTTTATCATGAACTATAACATGAACAACATGACAAAGACTTTGACGGAACTGCATGGCATGCTCAAGACAGCTGAGCCAAACACATCAAAAAGGGCACCCCTAATGTACTTTTGGTGCAAGGGGGTAAAAAGTTTAAGAAACATGCTAAGGGTAAAGGAAAAGCTAAGGCATTCCAGATTGAGAATCAGGATAAGCCTGAGGCTTCTTCCAAACCCAAACGCGGCCCTACTGATGCTGATAAATGCCATTACTGCAATAAGTCTGGGCATTGGAAGAGAAATTGCAAAGAGTATCTTGGAGATCTAAAGAACTCGAAGAAGACGTATGAGACGACTTCTTCAGGTATCTATGTTATAGAAGTAAATGTTACTACTTCAGGTTCTAAGTCTTGGGTATTAGATACCGGCTGTGGCGCTCATATTTGTACAAATATGCAGGGTCTAAGCAACAGTAGAACGCTGGAGAAGGGACAAGTGGACCTGCGTGTTGGGAATGGAGCAAGAGTTGCTGCATTGGCCGTAGGAACTTATCATTGTCTTTGCCGTCAGGTTTGGTTTTAGAATTGAATAATTGCTACTATGTACCTGCTATAAGCAGAAACATCATTTCTATTCCTGTTTTGGATTTAGAAGACTTTCATTTTTCGATTAAAAACAAGTGTTGTTCTTTTGATCGTAATGAAATGTTTTATGGTAGCGCTCCATTAGAGAATGGACTTTATATTCTTAACCAATCTTTGCCTGTCTATAACATAAATGCCAAACGGTTAAGAACCAATGACTCGAACCCTACGTTTCTCTGGCATTGTCGTTTGGGCCACATCAATGAGAAAAGGATTCAAAAGCTTCATAAAGATGGACTTTTGGACTCATTTGATTTTGAATCATTTGAGAAGTGTGAATCCTGCTTATTGGGCAAAATGACAAAGGCTCCTTTCAATAAGTTTAATGAAAGGGCCGGTGACCTATTGGGACTAATACATACCGATGTATGTGGTCCAATGAGTGTTAGTGCTAGAGGAAACTTTCAGTACTTCATCACGTTTACTGATGACTTCAGTAGATATGGTTATGTCTATTTAATGAGACATAAATCGGAATCCTTTGAAAAGTTCAAGGAGTTCCAAAATGAAGTACAGAACCAACTTGGTAAAAGTATCAAAGCTCTTCGATCAGATCGTGGAGGTGAGTACTTAAGCCAAGAGTTCAGTGATCATCTGAGTAATTGTGGAATTGTTTCACAACTCACTCCTCCTGGAACACCTCAGTGGAATGGTGTGTCTGAAAGGAGGAATCGGACTTTATTAGATATGGTTCGATCGATGATGAGTCAAGTAGATCTTCCATTATCCTTTTGGGGATACGCTCTAGAACGTCTGCGTTTACGCTAAACAGAGTTCCATCAAAATCAGTCGAGAAGACACCATATGAGATGTGGACTGGAAAAGTTCCAAGATTGTCTTTTCTTAAAATTTGGGGTTGTGAAGCTTATGTCAAGCGGTTGATATCTGATAAGCTTGAACCCAAATCTGATAAGTGCTACTTCGTTGGTTATCCTAAGGAAACCAAGGCTTACTACTTTTACAACCGTTCTGAAAACAAAGTGTTTGTTGCTAAGAACTGTTTTTTTCTTGAGAGAGAATTTCTTTCCAAGAAGAACAGTGGGAGTAAAGTACAACTCGAAGAAGTTCGAGAATCACAGGAGCCTGCTCAACCTGTCGAGGAAGAGCAGCGACTGGATCTACAAAGAGTTGTAGAGTCCGAACCTGTGATGCCAGAAGTTCGCAGATCCGAAAGGATTCGTCAAGAGCCCGAGAGATATGGATTTCTTGTGACTAATTGTCATGATCTCTTGATCATTGACAGTGACGAACCTGCGACTTTCGAAGAAGCAATGATGGGCCCTGACTCCGAAAAGTGGTTTAAAGCCGCTGAATCCGAAATCGGTTCCATGTCACAAAACCAAGTATGGACTTTGGGTGATTTACCTGATGGTGTAAAAGCCATTGAGTGTAAATGGGTCTTCAAGAAGAAGATCGATGTGGATGGAAACGTTCAGATTTACAAAGCTAGGTTGGTGGCAAAAGGTTTCAAACAAGTTCAAGGTGTTGACTATGATGAAACCTATTCCCCAGTCGCTATGCTTAAATCTATTCGGATTCTCCTAGCAACAGCCGCTCATTATGATTATGAGATTTGGCAAATGGATGTGAAAACAGCTTTCCTTAACGGGATTCTGGAGGAGGATGTGTACATGACACAACCTCCGGGTTTCATTGATCCTAATGCTGCTGGGAAAGTATGTAAGCTTCATAAATCCATTTATGGATTGAAGCAAGCATCTCGGAGTTGGAACCTACGTTTTGATGAAGCAGTTAAAAAGTTTAACTTCATCAGAAACGAAGAGGAACCTTGCGTTTACAAGAAGACTAGTGGGAGCGCAGTTGCATTTCTCGTACTGTATGTAGATGACATACTTCTCATAGGAGATGATATTCCGTTACTTCAGTCAGTAAAGGACTGGCTAGGAAGTTGTTTCTCGATGAAAGACATGGGTGAAGCCGCCTATATTCTTGGAATAAGGATCTATAGAGATAGATCAAAGAGGCTGATTGGACTGTGCCAGGACACTTATATCGATAAGGTTCTACACAGGTTCAACATGCATGATTCCAAGAAGGGCTTGCTTCCAATGTCTCATGGCATTACTCTCAGCAAGAAGCAGTGTCCTTCGACACCTGCTGAGCGAGAGCGCATGAGTAGGATTCCTTTTGCTTCTGCAGTAGGATCTATTATGTATGCCATGCTTTGTACTCGTCCAGATGTTGCTTGTGCTTTAAGCATGACGAGTCGATACCAATCAGATCCCGGTGAGAGTCACTGGACTGCCGTCAAGACAATCCTGAAGTATTTGAGAAATACCAAGGATAAGTTCTTAGTGTACGGAGGAAGTGATGAGCTTGTAGTGAGTGGTTATACGGACGCCAGCTTTCAGACAGATAGAGATGATTTCCGATCTCAGTCTGGTTACGTCTTCTGTCTGAATGGAGGTGCAGTTAGTTGGAAGAGTTCCAAGCAGAGCACCGTGGCGGACTCAACGACCGAGGCTGAATACATCGCTGCTTCTGAAGCGGCGAAGGAGGCTGTTTGGATCAGGAAGTTCATTACTGAGCTTGGTGTGATTCCTAGCATTTCTGAGCATGTGGCATTGTTTTGTGACAACAATGGAGCCATAGCTCAGGCTAAGGAGCCCAGATCACATCAGAAATCCAAACACATTGAGAGGAGATATTCATCTGATTCGTGATATCATTGAGAGAGGTGACGTCAAGATCAGCAGAGTTCCGACAGACGAGAACGTTGCTGACCCGTTGACTAAGCCACTCCACGACCGAAGCATGAGAGTCATGCAGCTGCTATAGGCATTAGATTCCTTAAGCAGTAATCTTGTTTAGTGGGAGTTATCATATTTATATTTTGATGTTCATGTAAACATACATTTGGTTATGTTTTATTTAATGAAATTGTTTCAGTATTATTTAATGGTGTTATTAAATAACTGTCCAAAAGTAATTTATGGCATTCTTATAGATCATCAAATATGTGATTTGATCATGAGACTCTATAAGTGATAGATGACATAATTATTTGTGTCCATAGTCGAGGTTATCAAAGTTGGACATTGATAACCGCGCGAGACTAGTATGTGAGGTGACTGATGACTAAGTTTCATGGAGTCATTAATAGGAGTATTAAAGTCAATCACATAGATATGTGTTAGAGAACACATGATCGGACATGACCCGCTAATGAGAACTCTACAAGATTGTTATATGAGTGTCATAAGAGTTTCTCATTACGACTATAGAGTATAGTCCTTTGACCTGAGTTCATCATGTTTTCTTACATATGAATTGGTATGCTTTGACTTTGTCAAACGTCAGCCGTAACTGGTGGCTATAAAGGCATGATTGGGCATATTATGAAGTGTGTAGGAAACAGGGATGGAACAAGATGGAATTTGTCCCTCCCTATAACGGGAGATAAATATCTCTGGGCCTATCGAAGATTTGATACTGGAAATGCGTGGCCGCGCTCAAACGGATTGAATGTCAATCGTTTGTCTTTTATCAGTATAAATCGGAGTTCGATAAACATGGTTTGGTTGATTAAGGATGACACGAGTTCTTGCCTTATGCCAGATCGAGATATAGAGACAAAGGGATTATGGGAATAGTTGATTCCAGTACAAGTGGGAGATTGAAGGGAATGTCCTGAAATCATACTTGTATTTACTCTAGTAGAGTCGTGATGTCGAGATAAGACAATCATATGGTATTGGACGGTTATAATGTTTTGCTAGAAGCCGCTTATAATTATGAGTTATGAACTCATTACCATTATCATATGATCCTATAGGGTCACACACCTAAGCAAACTGGATATTATAAATTGGGTTTTGATCATTAGAGTAATGATTATGATCAACGTATATAAGATATACGTCGATATCGATTCTCTGTGAAGGTGTCGATCGACACCAATGGTTGGTATCGATCGACACCACTCGGGATCGTCTTCTAGAAGATCCTTGACTTTCTGCGAGGACCTGTCGGCAAGGTGTCGATCGACACCAATGGTGGGTGTCGATCGACACCTGTCGGCAACTCCAGCCTATATATATGATATGAGGGCTGCTCGAGTTAAAACACCACAGAAGCTCTTGAAAGCTTGAGAAAACAGAGAAAACGTTTCAGAAAACCCGAAGGCGAATCGTTCGCTCCGGTACTAGCATCCCGCCGTCCAGTTTGTGTGCGTGTGTACTTCTGTAGAGGCGCAGCACTTGAGGCGCTTCCTAATCTCGATTACCTGTTCTTCTTCCGCTGCAAATCTTCAGGTATGTTCGAGATTTGACATATATTCATCATAGATTCAATTGGCACAAGATCCGTGGTTTAGGATTGTTGTTAGGGCTGTTTTAATTCGATTAAAACCTGAACGAAATTCCATCAGTCTCGCCGGCGGAATGGTTTCCCCATCTCTCACAGGTGGATCCGATCCCCCCCTCTCCATCTCTCCCTGTGCAGATCTCCTCCGGTGAGAAGGCGGCGTTCTCGGTGGTTGTGTCTGATGAGGCGATACCTACGCATAATCTGGATCTGCCATAGGTGGTTGTTACGAATGGTGTAGTGGATATTGAGATCCCGGAGATCGTCTTCGCGGATGTTGAGCCTCTATGGAGGTCCTTTGTCGTTGGCTATTTTATGGGAGAGGCTCCTCATGTGGGGTCTATTCACTCTATGGTCAATCGTATTTGGTCGAATCAAGGGAAGTATCCAAAAATTGATGTGCAATTCCTCGATAAGAAAACTGTGCTCTTTCGTATTGTGGATGAACAGATGAGGTCTCGTGTTTTGCAAAGGAAATATTGGCATATTGCAGATATCCCATTGGTTGTTAATGAGTGGAACCCAGAAACGGCACAATCCCCTCCAGACCTTTCGGCGATGCCAATTTGGGTCGATTTTGTTGGAGTGTCGGGCTTTCTATTCTCTCATGTTGGACTCAAGTTCCTGTCAAGGGCAGTGGGTGGTTTTGTCAAGCTGCACACACGCACTGAGAGGTGTATGAGTTTGGACATGGCGAGGCTATTAGTGAAGGTGAATCTCAACAATCCGCTTCCACAGATGATTAGCTTCAACAATCGAGAGGGTGAAAGGGTCATGGTCTATGTTAACTATCCGTGGCTGCCGCCTCGGTGCTCAATATGCGCCAAATGGGGTCATTTTGACAAGGAATGTCCATCAGGTAAATTTGTATTCAAAGTTGTCTCGCCATCAAAGGAAGTTATCCCCCCGGCTACTGAGGCTGGAAAAGAAATTGTTCTGCAACTGTTAAGCGATCTGGAAAACACGAAGGTGGATCTCTTGCTTGCTCAGACCAATACAGTCACTGTAACAGAGGAGGCAGCTGTGACAGTGAACTCTCCCGTAAATGACTGGACAATAGCCTCTGGGCGTAGCTCTACATCTTCTCCCAGAGCTGCTGCCACCGGAGATGATCCGTTAACTGTTTCAACAAATGGTTTCTCGGCTCTGCAGGAGATTGGTGAGGAAGGAGAGATTATCGACGATGTTGCTAAGGAGGCAACGGAAGAGGTCAAGATTCCGGAGGAGACTTTGGAAGAAAAGAAGGACTCCACAGCTGAGACTCCCCAAGTGGGCAAAGGGAAAAATTACAAAAAACCAATTCTCAATAAAAAGGACATGATTCAAGCAGCGGCTATCAACAAAAACAAAAAAAGCTTCCACTAGGAGGCACTGATGTAATCTATCTTCGCGTGGAACATGCGTGGGTTCAATGAGCCACGCAAGCAGAAAGTGGTCTTCTTGAAACTCGGGTTCAAGAAGCAAATTTTAAACAGATTTTTGATCTCACTTTTCCGGGATGGAGTTGTTGTCACAATTATGGTAACCATAGGCTAGGAAGGATTTGGGTCTGTTGGTCCCCTGATGTGGATGTAATTCCGGTGTGTTCAAGTGCTCAGATGATTGTCTGCTGGGTACGGTTTAAAGTTACTGGTGAGAGTTTTCTCTGTTCTTTTGTCTATGCGTTCAATACGGTGATGGAAAGAAGAGAGCTTTGGCGTGAGATGGTATTGATTTCAAAGGAGGTCGCAGGACTATCCAACCCCTGGATTTTACTAGGCGATTTCAATGCTACCTTGTCTGGTAATGAACACTCTCAAGCTCCAGCAGGTCTGGGTGTTAATTCGATGACAGATTTTCAGACGGTCATACAGGAATGTGGATTGGACGACTTGGGGCAAGTGGGACCACTACTCACTTGGACAAATAATCAGGATGAAAACCCAATCAGTAATAAACTGGATAGAGTGCTAGTGAATAGTTGCTGGCTGGATAGTTTTCCGCAATCATTTGCAACTTTTGAAACGGGAGGAGTCTCCGATCATTCTCGTTTCTGGGCCCAGTTGGTTGTGCCTCAGGCAGGGAATAGGAAACCGTTTAAATTTTTTCATCATCTTGCCACACACAAGCGATTTTTGGAGGAAGTTACAAAGGTTTGGGAAATGACTTACCCTTTATTTCACTCACGCTTGGCACTATCTCTGTTCCAATCCAAGCTGAAGTTGCTAAAAAGTACTCTCAGGGGTCTAAATAAAGACTGTTTTGGGGATTTTCCGGGGAAAGTCAAGGAGGCTTACGCTGATCTCTGTGAGAAGCAAACTGCTGCGCTTAATAATCCCCATTCTTCAACCTTTGAAGCCGCGTCAAATGCTTGGGAGCATTGGCATCACATCTCGGGTATAGAAGAGCAGTTCTATTTCCAGAAATCGAGTATTCAACGGCTGGGGCTGGGAGAACAAAACACATCTTTCTACCATAAGGTGGTGCAAGGTCGTAACTCCAAGAACACTTTCCGTCAAATAACAAATGAGGAAGGGATCGTTCTCACTAACCAGGGAGCAATAAAGGAGGAAGCCGTGTCGCATTTTCAGCATTTCCTACAGCATCAGGAGACGGGGATACAGGCAGTGTCTGCTGACTCTCTGGCTGAGTTGATTGACTATCGTTGTTCTGCTGTAGATGCTTCCTCTTTGGTCAGACATGTTGATGCTGAGGAGATACGTAACACGCTCTTCTCCATGTCAGCGAACAAAGCGCCGGGGCCAGATGGTTTTCCTATGGAGTTTTATAAAGCAGCTTGGTCAGTTGTAGGGCCAGATTTTGTGGTGGCAGTTCAATCATTCTTCCTCCATGGTTTCTTGCCTCGCAGTGTTAATGCTACCCTCCTATCACTGGTCCCAAAGACACTTGAGCCACAGCGTATGGGGGATTACCGTCCTATTGCCTGCTGTAACGTCATTTACAAGGTTATTTCAAAAATCCTGGCTCGTAGAATAAAGGGAACGCTGGCTGATGCTATTGAGCTGAATCAATGTGCTTTTGTGAAAGGAAGGTTGCTATTAGAGAATGTTCTACTGGCGACCGAGGTTGTCAAGGATTACCATAAGACAAACATCTCATCACGCTCTGCCATTAAACTAGATATCTCTAAGGCTTTTGATTCAGTGCAATGGCCTTTTATTGAAGCAATCCTCCGAACCATGAATTACCCTGCTCAGTTTATCATGTGGGTAATGCGTTGCATTGATACATCAACTTTTTCTGTTTCAGTAAATGGTGAGCTCGAGGGGTTCTTTCCGAGTCTCAGGGGTATTCGTCAAGGTTGCTCACTCTCACCATACATCTATGTTATTGTCAGTAACGCTCTCTCCAGATTTTTGAATCAGGCTGCACTAACTGGACAAATAGGATTCCATCCTGCTTGTAAGGAGATCAACCTTATGCATCTCAGCTTTGCGGATGATATCATGGTATTTACGGATGGTACTTCCAACTCTCTGAATGGTACTCTGACGGTTTTTCAAGATTTTGCAACGGTTTCTGGACTGAGTATAAATGTCGCAAAGTCTACCTTGTTCGCGGCAGGTAGAGGCAAGCGGATTCTAGAACATGAAGCAGAGATTATAGGTCTCTCTGTTTCGGAACTGCCCATAAAATACCTGGGTTTGCCACTTACAACAAGAATCTTGACAAGAAAGGATTATGCTCTGCTACTGGATAAAGTTCGACTCCGTTTCCAATCTTGGACGAGTAAAAGCCTCTCATTTGCAGGTAGACTACTACTGATTAAGTCGGTAATAGCAAGTATTGCAAACTTCTGGTGCGCAGCTTTTCAACTGCCAAAGGGCTGCATGGGGGAGATTGAAAGTATGTGTTCCGCTTTTCTGTGGAGTAGTTCGTCAACCGATTATCATAAAGCAAAAGTGGCATGGGAGGATCTTTGTAGTCCCAAGGAAGAAGGTGGGCTTGGCATCCGTCGACTCAAAGACGTCTCGCGGGTTTATGTTTTGAATCTCATATGGAACAATTTTCTCTGCTTCAGGATCTCTATGGGTTGCATGGGTAAAACAGAACATTCTTAAAAACTGTTCTTTCTGGGATCTAAAAACTTCTGTTGCGGGTTCGTGGATATGGAGGAAGCTCCTCAAGCTCCGGCCGTTGGCGGCTCAGTTTCTCCGTTACGAAGTGAATAATGGGAGGACAGTGTTGTTTTGGTCGGATATTTGGCACCCACTTGGGCGACTTATTAAGATTACGGGCTCTGTCGGTCCCCAAAAATTGGGTGTTCCACGAGGTGCAAAGATTTCAGATATTGTGGTTGATGATAACTGGAACTTAAGAAGGTGCCGTGATCGAAATCTTCAGGAGCTGGTAAGATCTTTTACAGATTTAACTGTTCCTCTTACAGATAATGAAGTAGATGTGGCTCTCTGGCGTAATGCAACGGATGATTACCGTAATGTTTTCACTTCATCCACGACTTGGGAACAATTGCGTATTCATAAACCAGAAGTCTTATGGAAAGATGTGGTATGGTTCGCGCATGGAGTGCCGAGGTTTGCTTTCATTACCTGGCTAGCGATACGAAATAGACTATCCACAGGAAGCCGTACAAGATGTTGGAGACAGATCCAGCACTGTGTTTTTTGCGGGGAGCCTGACGAAACACGCGACCATTTATTCTTTGCATGCCCGTATACTTTCACTCTTTGGATGGACGTGCAAGGTACTTTGCTGGATACTGCTCCTGATCCAGATTGGGAGACTACTATTCTTAGGCTCTGTACCCATAGATACGACCGTCTATCCTATATCTTGCTGAGACTAGTTTTCCAAACTACTATCTACTATATTTGGAGGGAGCGCAATGACCGTCGTCACTCAAAAGTCGAACGAACGCTACAACAAATGGAAAAGATTATTGACAAGTCGGTCCGAGCGAGGATCATGTCGACTAGATACTTTGAGAAGCCAAAATATGCTGGTCTTCTTCAACGGTGGTTCCTTGACCACTAGTTGCAACATCTGCTGTTTTTTCACCGTATTATTAAGTCTACTCTCCCACTCTTTGTTGGGTTGTAAATAATTTTTTTAACATATCTTAATCAATTTAAAATTTCATCAAAAAAAAAAATATTGTATGAGTTTTTTAAAAAAATTATGAGTTTTTTTAAAACAAATTGGTGCATTATGAATTTTTTAAAAATATTTTGAAGTTTTATGAAGTTTTGATGAGATTTTTAGAAATAATATGAAGTTTTTAAAAAAATTATGAGTTTTTAAAAAAAAAATTACGATTTTTTTTAACAGAATTTGTGTTATTTTGAAAGCTTTTTTAAAGATCTCTGTAATTTGCAGTATTGGGCCTCGAGAACTTTTGGATTCGGGTCATAGCTAACGAAGAAATCAAAACGGCGCCGTGCAGAAAAGCACACACAGACGGGAAACGCAGAGTCGGAGATTGTACCGGAAGGACGACGAATTCTTTCATCAGCTGTCCTTTCGCTTCGTTTACGCGCCAGATGTGTCTGTAACCAACCGCGTTCACTTTGATTGCTTCGATGATGGCGGCGCCTTGGCAGTGGGAAAACGCCACCGCCGGCGCCGTCGCTGGATTCGCCACCGTCGCTGCTATGCACCCTCTCGATGTTGTCCGTACGAGATTCCAAGGTATGATTCGCCACCGTCGCTGGATTCGATCTTTGTCACTTTTGTTTGAGAGTTGCTTTACCTTGATTGAAACAGTAAACGACGGCAGAGGATCAAGTCTCCCGACGTACAAGAACACAGCTCACGCTGTCTTCACCATTGCCCGTCTCGAGGTTTGCAGAGCCTTGTCTCTCTATCCACTTTGTTAGTTTCTGAATTCCGCTAGAGAAATGAATGAACTTTAGTTTACTAACATCTCTGGTTTATGGGTTTTGTGAAAACTCACTGTGTTCCCTGCTTTAAGCTGAAATGACTCATTTTGTTTTAATCATCTCTAGGGATTGAGAGGACTATATGCAGGTTTCTTCCCTGCTGTAATCGGCTCTACAGTTTCATGGGGATTATACTTCTTTTTGTGAGCGTCTCTACTTATTTTTTTCTCAGGTTTTTGTTGCGGCAATGCTGTTTCTAATCTCTACTCGACACATTTCTTTTTTATTTATTTTTTTACTTGTTTGAATGATCTAAAACAAATACTCTAATGTCTCTCTAGTTATGGAAGAGCCAAACAGAGATACGCTAGAGGCAGGGACGATGAGAAACTCAGCCCTGGTCTTCACCTTGCTTCTGCTGCTGAAGCAGGAGCCTTGGTGAGCATAAAAGCATCCCATGTCTCCTATTGTTTTTTCGATCTTCGTCTCAATCATCTTATGATACTTTCAGGTATGTTTATGCACAAACCCGATTTGGCTTGTCAAAACAAGATTACAGCTTCAGACTCCTCTTCATCAAACCCGGCGGCCCTACTCCGGGCTATTAGGTCCGCACGACTAGTTCAACTCCCCCATTCTTCTAGTGTTCTTTTCTGAATGTTTCTTTTTGTTTGTGAATCTCAGATGCCTTTAGAACCATAATGAAAGAGGAAGGACCCAGGGCGCTCTACAAGGGTATTGTCCCTGGTCTTGTACTGGTTAGTTACTATCCTTGGAACAATCGAAAAAGATCTTACAGATTGGATTCTGATTTAGTTTCTTCAGCAGGTTTCTCATGGTGCTATTCAGTTCACAGCGTATGAGGAACTCCGTAAGGTCATTGTGGATTTGAAAGGAAGGACAAGGAGATCCGAAGCCGCTGATAATCTATTGGTACAGAGTCCCTCTCCTCTCATAGCCTACATTGTGATTCTTCCACTATCTAGGACCAATAGTAGTATTAATACGACGGCCTATCTTTTTGCATTTCTTTTCCTTAGAACTCGGCGGATTATGCTGCGCTCGGCGGCTCCTCCAAAGTCGCTGCAGTTCTTCTCACATATCCGTTTCAGGTTATTCGAGCACGATTACAGGTACCTAGCGATGAGGTCTTAAATCTTGTTATCTTTAGCTTCTTTTAGTCTAAGCTCTTCTTATCTTTGGCAATATTTTGAGGATTGCCATGAAACTTCCTCTATTGTTTTGTTCAGCAACGACCTAGTACCAACGGAGTTCCAAGATATATAGACAGCTTACATGTCATAAGAGAAACCGCGAGGTTAGAGCATATTTACTCTTGGTCTTGATTGTATCTGAAAATTTTGATGTTTTTTTTGGCTAAGTAAAAATCTTTCTTCATCTGCAGATTCGAGGGCCTCAGAGGGTTCTACAGGGGACTAACCGCTAATCTTTTGAAAAATGTGCCTGCTTCTTCCATCACATTCATCGTCTACGAGAACGTTCTGAAATTGCTAAAACAACCTCCAACGAAATAGGACAGCACCTTTAAGCTTTGATTTAACTCAAGGAAGAACACAATATCATTCATTCTTTTTTTATTTACATAACACGAGATTGCATTGTAGAACGTTTGTAAGTGCCTTGCAATAAAATGAGCTAAAGTCATTTATTAGAGACAATTTCAAATCGATCCAGATACAGATTGATATCATAATGATAGTGTTTCAGTATCTCCTACATATGGTCAAATTAACCTTAGATCTCTGGGATGATTATGAAGTACATCGAGCCACAAGAATCCATCATTCTTAATGTTCTGTCAGCTACAGTCGACTTCACCACCTGTGAATCAATCCGTATAACCCGGCAAGTTGACAAAACCGGCGAACGGACTCTGGCTGTCGTCACAAAGGCCGAATATTCCTCAGAGAAGTTGTTTTCTTTTTGTGTCAGTTGAATAGTTTTTGTTTTCGGGAGGTTATGTAGATTACTATAAACCGGCCAGAGAGAAGAAACGCGTTTCGGCCTCAGACTTTGAAGGAGCTTATGCGTGCGTTTAACGATGCCAGAGAGGATAGCTCTGTAGGAGTCATCATACTTACCGACAAGGTATGTTGAGTTTCATTTATGTGGATGAACATTGAAGATGGAGTCGAGGAAGCAAAACATAGATTTAGTGTCAAAACATAGACTTAAGTCAACGTCTGGCTATGAGCTTTTGTGTTGACTTGTTAGAAATGTCAAAGTTTAATCTTACTTTGGAGTTTGATGACAAAGAGTTGAATAGTGTTCCTCTGTTCCGAATACTTGTGTTCATGGTTTTGGGAACGAAAGCGTTTTGTAGCGGTGGTGATCAAGTGTTGAGAACACCAGATGGTTATGCTGATCCCAATGATGTTGGTCGGCTTAATGTCCTTGATCTTCAGGTATGTCTTTTGATCTACAAGACAAATATAAAAGCTCAGGTCTACTCGTCTTAGTCGGATTCATGTATGTTTCCACTTTCCTTCTTCTGTTCATACTCACGTTCAAATCCAGCAGACTGCCAAAACCAGTTATCGCGATGGTATAAGTGCCTGGTTTAGTCTATGCAGGCAGAGAGCATCTCTCGTGGCTAATCTGGTTGATATTTGACTTGAGTCAGGTTGCTGGTTACGCTGTTGGAGGAGGACATATCTTGCATATGGTTTGCGATCTAACAATTGCAGCTGAAAACGCTATTTTTGGTCAGACGGGTCCTAAGGTTCTCACACTAGCTTATGTTTCTTGAATGTGTCAGTGTAGTGTGAACTAGAGAGTTATATTACTAATGCTCATTGATCATAAGTATCGAGTTTTTGTCTGCAGGTTGGAAGTTTTGATGCTGGTTATGGAAGTTCCATCATGTCTCGTCTGCGATGTAACATTAAAAATTCTAACAAACACGGGCTAATCAAACTGTCTTACAACTCAAAAAACAGGTTGGTCCAAAAAAGGCACGAGAAATGTGGGGTTCATGACGAGATTCTACACAGCTTCTGAAACAGAAAAAAATGGGACTTATCTTCGTGAGAAAGAAGCAATCGTTCAACGATCACTTTACTCAGAGTTCTGATCAACAATGGCTGCAACAGCGTCTTTAGACTCCTTCAATAGCTTGATACTGTTCTTAAGCTTCTCCCTCTTGCTCGCCACCGAAGGTGACACCTCAAGCATCTTCTCAACTTCTCCTCCGCCTCTGGGATTCACCAATTCCGCGACGATCTCCTTCTGAAACTGACTGTTCACAAGATTCTTCACAGAGAACTGAAGGTAAAGTGCAATATTATCCACAATCCTTCGCACGACGATGGTCCAGTATGCTGTGATCCTCACATTCATGTCGAACGCTTGGCTAAGCAACTGTGCGTCATACTTCCTTAGATGCGAAATCGTCACAGCCTCCCCGGATACGGTTACTGAGTAGGTTGAATAGTTGTTCTTTACGTAACTGATGAAGCTTACTTGATTAGCAATCTTCTGCGTGTAAACTGTCATGTACTCAGGGTTACATGTGTAATCCGTCTGTTTCTCCATCTCAACGATCTCAGCCACTCGGTTCACAGACTGTTTCTTGATCTTGGAGATGAGATTTCGACCGGCACGTTTGATGGAAGGTTGAATCTGCGGGAAGTTTTCAGAGTATTTGGTGATGACTGATGAGAGAACAACTTCAACGTAGTCCCATATCTCTCTCATGAACTCGACCGGCTTAGTATGGATTCCATCTACATGTTGTGAAAGGATAGCTAAGAAGGCTGATCTCGGGATGAAACTAGGCAACCCGATACATTTGCACTCTTCTAGGACTTTGATTTCGTCCATCAAGAACTCAGACACATCCTCGGGCTTTGCTTGCAGCTTGTCCGAGAATTGGCTCAACATATCAGCCAAACGAGCAGTAGAGTGCATGGTTTGGTCATCTGGATATTCTGAGAAGTCTCCTTGGATAATGATTTTTAGGAGAGACTCTTTGGCAGAACCAATGATATCCATCAAGGTCATCAGAGCTTCCCCTGGAGATGTCATAACCATTGGCAGCTTCTTCAACTCAAACTCGCTTGTTTGCATCTTCTCGTTGATCTTTTGTACAATGACAGGCCAATCATTTTCGCCTGGATTTGAATTAACTTCTGAGCTAAAACCGGGATGCCAACAATGTCATGGTCAATCATTGAGAGCAGTGGATGAGTATTGAAAAGTAACTCTTCTTGCATCCTAGCTTCCTCGTATGTCTCCTCCCCTATACGGTTCCTGACACAGACGTAACCTAGTCCGATATTCACATCGTCTGCCGTTACTTTCTGCAGGAGACCTTCAGGAGCCATGTCGGCCTTTGTGACGACAGCCAGATTCCTTTCCCCTGTTTTTTCAACTTGTCGGGACATATGGATTGATTCACAGGTGGTGAAGTCTACTGTAGCTGACAGAACATTAAGAATGATGGATTCTTGTGGCTCGATGTACTTCATAATCATCCCAGAGATCTGCTCATATATGTTTTCTGGCTGTCCATTCACCGGAACTCGAGTTATGCCAGGAAGATCGACCATTGTCAGATCAGGAACACCATCCTTCTTCACATGGAGGGTCAGGGGAGTGTCTGAGACCCCTTTACCAGATCCTGAAACATAGGTATCTTTATCATTACTCATCACAATCACAATTCACAACAATCCATTTCTTAGTCTCTGACCTCGCAGTATGAAAAGTCAGATTTATTTTAAGTATTTTCCATGTAGAACTTACCAGCAATTGCCTCTGTTGCGGTGCAAATCGTTTCAGCGATATGCTCCTCATCAGTGTCTACTCTTTGGTCACCGAACTCAAGCCAAATCTCAGGTTCAGGGATAGAACTTCTCTGGAGTCTCATCACAAGAGGAACCCTAGTGCAGATTCCTTGCCCACGAGGCAAACTGATTCCTGCCAAGGACTCAAGAACACTCGACTTCCCCGAAGACTGGTCTCCAACCACAACAATGGTGGGAAGCTGGATCCCTTCTCTCATCACATTCAGGTTCCTCAGCCTGTCCACAGTGTCAAGCAACGGCCTGATCCTATCATTGTAAGAAGACACAATCGGTGCTTCATTTGGGAGATGCTTGTGGAGATTTGTGTTGACAATAGCATGAGAAGACATCCCGCTTCGACGTTAATGTCATCAACTTCAGGCATCTTACTGACTCTCATTTTTGGTTGAGACTAAAAGTGACAAACTAGTTTGCGGAAGAGATGAGCCGTTTAGGTTTAAAGTGTTTTCTGTATACGCATTCGGAATCGTACAGCCATATATATACACAAGAGAGATTGCAATCACCTAAACAAGAGGGAGAATATGTACAAAGATATTTAGTGCAGGATATGGTAAGAGAGATCCCATGATTGGAGTGAGACAGAGCTCAACAAAAAGTAGAAAAGATTGAGAAAGTATATGTTTCTTTAGTGAGTAAGACTCTTGTTACTGGTGACTTAGATAGAGTGGCTTATTGTACATTAGTGAACTAGAAGCTTGAAATTAAGTTGTTGTTTGGTACCAGAGATAAATGTAAATCTTAAAAGCTATTTGCTTCTGCCGATTCTCCTCAATCTAACTGCTTCCCCTGTGTATCTAGTACGAGGATCACTAAGATTTTGCGCCCCATCAGAGATTTTCTTTTTATCAAAAGATTTTAAACCGAGCTAATTAGGCAATGAAATTTTATTGGATATATATACGGTAATTAAATGTCAGTTACGCTATGTTACATCGAATGAGAAGGATAGGTGGAAGCGGAATGGTAAAAAAGCGTAGAAACCACATTTTAGAAAAATTTAGGAAGCTGGTACTTGTTGGAAACATACGTATAATCAATAATAAGTTATCAAAATGTGATATTTCTGGTAAATTCTTTGTATATATACTTATATTGATTAGAAAGACACACCAGCAATTGCCAAATGTTATAGAAAAAAAAAGTTGTTATAAAGCTAGTTGGTAAGTTCAACAGTATGTAGTTAAATTATTAATCAAGTAATAAATTTAGATTTTCAGCAAGTTGTAATTTTTTTTTTTTTACCAAGTTGTACTTAGTAGTAACAAAAACTTATGTATCTAGTTGGTAGGTAGGAGTTAAATCTAAATTAACATTTTTTTTTTTTACCAAAGGTTTACTATTAAAATGCACGAAAGAAATAAAAATTGTTTACAAGCCCAAAAGCTTAAGAGACGAGAACAAACCCAAATGATAAACTAGCCCGATTACAAATTAGCCCAATAATTAAAAATAGTAATTGCCCAGGAACGTGATACAGTCGAAGAAGTCGAAATGTCAAGGAGATTTAGTCGAACCGAGAGACAGTCAAAAGATGGAAGCTTGATAGACATGCAGAGTGATGAGATATGAAGGAGAGTGATAAGATCGAGAAAAGTGGTAGAATCACAAAGGGAGGATTTCAGTCGCAAACCATCGCTGCAGCATGGAGGAGGCAGCGGATGGGTTGATCGGACGAGTTGCGGAGATGCGATCTCTGACCACCAAATCAATTGCACGAAGCAGTGAGTCTGTGGTTTTAAAAATTTTCCGATGGAGCCTATGATTTCTTTCTAGCCAGAGAGCATAGATGGTAGCTTGCCAAGCTAAGATTGCTAGTCTTCCCTTATAGCTGTTAGCTCCTAGCGATTGTAGCAGATCAACGTTTAGCTGCCACGAACGGTGTGGAGTGATATTTGCGCGATTTCCAATGTGGTTCCAGATTGACCAGCTGAATGAGCATTCAAAAAGAAGGTGACTGCGAGATTCAGGATGTGTTTGGCATAGTAGACAAGACAAATCTGTTGATAGTCCCCAGGCTGATAAGCGGTCCCTTGTTGGACACCTATCAAGCATAAACAACCAGGTGAGGAAATTATTCTTTGGGATGCCGCCTTTATTCCATACAATTTTGATCCAGGGTACCAAAGGCTTGTGGTGTTTCAGGGCTACATAGACTTCCCGGGTAGAATAAGAAGTTGATTGTTTTCCATTCAGTTCCCATATATAATCATCCTCGGTGTCTGTGAATGATAGGGTCGTTAAGAAAGCCTGCACATTTACTTGGGAATCATTTCTAGCTGGTGGGATTCTCCATCTCCCTTCTCGAAACAAGCTACGGACTGTTGCATTATCCGGAATCCCCAAACGGGCAGAGCCAGAACGGGCGAGATACCGATCAAGAAGGCAAAAAGGAGACCAATTATCCGTCCAAAAGCGAGTTGAGTTACAGTTTCCGACTTTTATCTTTATCCATTGATATGCTATATCCCTCATTTTTAGTAGCTTTTTTTACAGCCACGAGAACCTCTGTTTTGGTTTGTATGACCAGAAGTTGCTTAATGACCCTTCAAGAATGGTAGTCTTGAACCACGCCACCCACACCGACCCTGCTCGGAAGAAAAGTAGCCAAATCAGCTTCAAAATGCACGCTTGGTTCCAGTAGGTTAGAGCTCTTATTCCTAGTCCCCCTTCATTTTTTTCTAAAGTTACTGAATCCCACGAAACCCTTGCTGAATGCCTGCCCTCCACTGTGCATTTCCATAGGAATGCTCCACATATTGAATTTATCATTCGAATACATTTCTTTGGCAGGATAAAAGTGGCACACCAGAAATTGGAGATTCCCGCTAGAACAGTGTTGATCAAAAGAAGACGACCCGCAAATGATAAGCAACGAGCGCTCCAGGTATTTACTTTCCCCTTTACTTGCTGAATTAGTGGCTCACAATTTGTCATAGAAAGTTTCTGGGGAGCGAGAGGGATCCCTAAATATCTGATAGGTAGAACACCATGTAACAGACCCGTTGTAAAGGAGATGAGATCAATTTCTTGTTGGGAGAGACCGGCTGTATAGAAGCTCGTTTTTTGAACGCTAAGAGCAAGGCCAGATATAGATTCAAATTCCTTAAGAACAGATAGCACCCCTTGCACCGAGGTTATAGTCCCATCCACAAAAATAAGTAGATCATCAGCAAATCATAAGTGGGTTAATTTAGATGATTCACAGTTATGATGATACCCAATTGATCCATTTTCCGCTGCAGAGTTGAGGTGAGAGAGGCAATTCATAACAATGACAAACAAGTATGGAGAGAGCGGATCCCCCTGGCGAAGCCCCCGTTTTCCTTTGAAGTGCCCCTGGATGGTTCCGTTGTACCCAATGGTGAAAGAGGGAGTACAAATGCATGGCTCAATCCAGCGTAGGTAAGTACCCGGAACATCAATCCCCTGAAGGCAGTTGAGAACAAATTCCCATGAAACTGTATCAAAGGCTTTTGCAATATCTACCTTAATTGCTAACCGCTTAGGACCCTTATTTTTGTCATAGCCCTTAACTAATTCCGTAGCTAGAACTGTGTTCTCCACCAGTAGCCTACCCTGAACAAACGCGGTCTGATTAGGGAGAATGAACGCAGGAAGGAGAGGCTTAAGCCTGGACACCAAAATCTTAGAAATAGCCTTGTAGATAGTGTTGCAACACGAGATGGGGCGATAGTCAGAGATCCTAAAAGCACCTGGTTTCTTCGGAACAAGGTTCAGGATTGTTGCATTTACTGCTGAGGGCAGAAAGCCAGTGACAAAGAAATGGGATATGGAAATTACCACCTCATCTCCAATTATACCCCATGCAGCTTTATAAAAACCTGGAGTTAGGCCATCCGGGCCTGGCGCTTTGTTGGGATTCAGCTTAAGTAGGACCTTTGCTATATCAGTGGGGGAAGGCAGTGAACCCATGGAAGCTTGAGAAGATAGATGGCAACAATACTCAGAGTATGAGCGAATCCAGAAAGGGGAAGTTGAGGAGCGATTTAGTATGTCCGGTGCTAGGATACAACGAAAGTGATTGATTTCCAGGTCGCTCATTTCGTGTGGATCAGTGATGAGGACCCCCGTGTCTAGAAGAAAAGAACGGATTGAGTTTATAGAGGCACGGACTTGAGTGATACGGTGGAAGAAGGTTGTGTTGAGGTCTCCCTCCTTAAGCCAGTTTATCCGAGACTTCTATCTGAAATAACTCTCTTCAATTTGTTTTAGGAAACACAGCTTCTCAAATAGGAGGCGCTCAGTAGAGAACGTAGCAGCTGAGGGGGAGTTAAGGGAATCGACCTGCGCAAGTTCAAATAAAACGTTAGCCTCACTCACTCTCTCCTGAATTTTTGAAAATTTTTGTTTGTTTAGTGTTTTTAAGTCTCTTTTCAAGGCCTTTTGCTTCTAGAATAGATCAGTAAGCGTGAAAGCAAAGCTTTCGGCCCGAAACCAGCTCTCCGAAACCGTGGCTAAAAACTCAGGGTGTTTGGTAAGGTAATTGAAAATTTTGAAGGGGAAGGTACCAACTCTGGGCAAGGGTAAAGCCAGGTCAGTGACACAAGGGCTATGGTCAGAAATAGATGGGGCAAAGAAAGAGGCTGAGCTTTAAGGGAAGGTAGAGATCCAGGGGCTATTCACCAAAAGCCTATCCAACTTCTCAGCAATAGGGGACAAGTCCTGCTTGTTGGTCCAAGTAAATTTGGGGCCCTGGAAGCGAAGATCAAAGAGACCATCTTGATGAAGGCTGTCCCTGAGGGTAGACATACGACCATCAATAACATTCACCAAGGGAGAGGAGTGTTCCGCAGGGTGAATGATTTGATTAAAATCGCCACCCACTATCCATGGGGACAAGTGGAGGGATAGCCTCTGCTGTAGGTCAAGCAACTCAACCCAAAGGTCCACTCTCTCTTCATGAGTATTTGATGCATAAATGGCTGTGTATATGAACCTTTGAGTTGTCCCTATTATGACTTCACAGGTAACACTTTGCCTCGATTGATGAAGGACTGTAACAGTGGCTGGATTCTTCCAAATCAAGATAATTCTTCCATTCTCATCTGAAGCATGATTAGAGGTAAACATCCATGCTTGACAAATAGAATTCATAACTCGGTTCAAGTTAATCTCCTTTATAATTCCAAAAATTGGTTGGCAAGTATATAGCCAATTCCGAAAGGGCAAATGCTTGTCGATGATGTTGATACCGCGGACATTCCAAAAAAAATAGTTTAGTATTCATTAAGGGTTAGGAGGGGGGTCCTCACTAGGGAGGAGGGCACTGTTTAGTTTAAGAGGTAGAGAAAAACGGTTGGGAGAAAGAGGGAGGTTGTTGGCTTTAAATATTGGAGAGTTGAAAATTAAAGGATGGGTAGAAGCATTAAATACTGACGATAATGGGGGTAAGGTCGGAAGAGAAGATATGGATGGGTTTTGTGAGGGGAGGGAGGGAGGGGATGAAAGTTTTTCCTTTTGTTTGAATGTTTCTTTGGAATTGCTGAAAGAGCTAGGATGAAGGGATTGGCAGAGGGAGGGGGAGAAGGGGGACTTTGAGGGACATGTAAATTGGGGACCAACTAAAGTGAATCAGGCGTTGAGTTAAACAAGGGAGGCGGTTGGGAGGGGGGGCTGACTTTTGGGATGGTTGAATGAGAAAGGTCAGATTTAGGCATAGGTTCAGAGGTTGACGAGGTTGATTTGGCAGTAGAGGGGGGCTGAGACGCCGGAGCCTTTGGAACTGCCGAGAATTCAGACGATGAGGCACTCTTTCCAGAATTATCATAAGCCGTGGAACGCAGACATTTCTTCCCAATGTGTCCAAGCTCCTTACAAATGGAACAAGAAGGAGGGAGCCAAGGGTAGTGAATGTCGACATTAAAGGTTTGCCCATTGCTCCTTTTGAGATCCAATTTTGTAGGAAGAGCTCTGGTTAGATCGACCTCGACCTTTACGTGCGCCAAGTGGAGATCCACAAGATTGATGGTGAAGTCATCTGTCTCGATGGGAACACCTAAAGGACTCGAAACCCAGCTAAGACCTTCTAGACTTCGAAGATCTAATGGAACTCCTTTAAGATGAGCCCAAATTGGGATTGCATCTAGCGACGGGAGTCAAGAGCATGAGAAGAGTTCCAAAGAGCAACGTGGAACATCGAGTCGCCGATATACCAAATTCTTTTCTCAATAATCTTTTGTCGAATATAATCATTAGGGATTCGTACCAACATTGAGCCGGCAGAAACATTGAGATGAATTTCCATTCTTGAACCTTTTCCCCACATGTTGTTTATAACGCTTTGAATGTGCCTGAACGCAGGAGGCCTACCACAGAAGAAGCAGATAACAAAATCCTTATGGTACTCAGCTCCACGGGAGAATACTTCATCCGGAATGAGAATTTGAGGGATATCGGAATCCAAAGAGATGGTTGGCGCTTGTTTTGTTAGGGTTTTATCCACTTTTTCCTAAGTTTGGCAGCAAGGTTTTCAGTAGAGTTTGGTGGCAAGATGCCTGAAGAAGGAGGCGCAGAGGGCTTTACTGATTCACGAGAAGTTGGGAATTTCTTTTCGTTGGTAGGGAAAGTGGAAGAAGTGGGTAGAGACTTGGAAGAGTTGGTAAGTTGCTTAGGGAGGGTGATGGGTGGGGACTGAGAAGTCTGGCCGGCTGAGGGTTTCTTAGCTGTGGAGCCAGCTAAGTTGGTTCTCAAAGGGGAGGAGGCTTTTGGAGGAAGCGCTATAAAGTTTGGAGGAACAGTAAAATCAGATCCAATTCCAGATCCGAAAGTTTGCTTAGAGGCAGAGCCAATCTGCTTAGTGAAGAGACTCCCGTGCATAGAAGCAACATCCTGAGACATGGATGAGGCAAAGACACTAGCAGGGACAGTAGCAGATACACTCGTTTTCATAGATGGGGAAGACGAATGAACAGTGGCGGATTCAATTTGTGGTAAGGTGAGTGGAGGGAAATTTTCTTTGGCTAGAGACGACAGAGGATCAGGAGGATCAGTGGGGGTCAGGAGGGTGGGATGAGCAGCAACCAGCGGTGGCCAAAGTGGTTTCGGGGTGGAAGCACAGCCTTGAGGAAACCAGCAGTTTTTTCTCATTTTTTTCAAGTTTTTCTTTGTAAATTTACATTTCACCTTGTAAATTTTGTTGATAATTAATAATCAAGGTAAATAACTCTTAGAAAATTATAATTATATCTCAATTCAAGTACTAAGGTGATGCATACTGTAATGATTAAGAACGGTCTACTAAAACAATATTTTTTTCACAAAATTGAAAACACAAAGGACATAAGTTAACTCATAAGGCTGTCGTTCGTATTAGATCAAATAAAAGGGTAAAGATAAAGTAATTTAATATGACAAGAACCTTAAATTAATACCAGCGTCAATCTCAAGGATTCAGAAATTTAGAACCATTATTACTATATTACGTCACTAAAATTCAAGCCAAAACACACACACACACTCTCTCTCTCTCATTCTCTTCACTTCTTTAGCTTCGTTAAATTCGACAAATCTTTCTCTCAGGTGAGCTTTGTGTTCTTCAGGTGAGCTTTGAGAGAGAAAGAGGTGAGCTTTGTGTTCTTCACCATGGCTCAGGAGAGACCTGAAGAAGAGAAACCTGAGACTTGCGATGTTCGAGTGCAAGATCGGATCCAAGGAGGAGCTACTCCGGTTCAGTCGCCGACCCGACTCGGCCCAACCCGGTTCTCGGAAGTTGCTGGAGACAAGCTCGGGTCGGATTTTATCGGATCGGTTTGGTCTTGGATCAACGGAGACCCGAACCGGAATCCGAAAAATCCGGTTAAGCGAGGGAAACGGAAGAGAATCCGAACGGCGAAAACGGCCGTCGGAGTGATCGCACTTGTGGGTTTCTTCATTTTCGTCAATTGGTTTATGCTCTCTCAGCTCCATGAAGGTCGGGCTTGGCTCCGAAGAGGATTTTCAAAACACCGGAATCCGAAACCGAACCCGAAACCAAACCCGGATCTGAGTCCGAGAACAAAACGGGTATCCGTAAAAGTGTCGGCGTCGGTAGAGGTAAATTATTTAAATTGTCATTGGTCAATAATAATTGTGTATTTTTTTTTTTTTACTGTCCGTTTCTTGTGTCAAGTCAATTTCAAATCCCAAAAAAAAAGAAGCTTTTGCTATCTCCCAAAAATAGAAAAAATTTGGATCTTTAGCTCATTCCAAAGATCAAATGGTTAAATTGTGTAAAATATTTAACTTCTGGTCTTAAATACAATTAATTCAACATTTGGTAGGGAAAACAAAACTTAAATTTGAGTTATGTAAGACTTATGTTACATGATTTTGGCTTGTGGTTTGATGTGTTTATGGAAGCTTCATTTGATGTAAACTTCTTGTTGTTTGTATGACTGTGATTGATTAGCATGGAGAGAAGAAAAAGATGGGGAAACCAAAGAAGAAATATAATGGAACATATGGTAGATTGTTGGCTTTTGCTGCTCATGCTTTGGCTGAGGTATTTTTGTTTTTTTCTATTAGTATTGTTCAAACTGTTATTATGCATCTCATGTTCATATTTCAGACTGCTAAACCTGCCCATAACATTGCTTTTGTTAGGGGCAAAACAAACTTGAGCCAAAAGAGTTGTGGCGAGAACCCAAGGACCAAGCTTTGGCTTGGAAGCCTTGCGCTGATCAACGTTCTTGGAAGCCCAACGGTCTCTCACTCTTTGCCCCTTAATGTTCACGTCGTTTGCTAAATTGGTTGTTATAATTTCCTGATTTTCTGGTTGTGTATTTATTTAGATGGAAAAAATGGATATATAATGGTAACTGCAAATGGTGGGATCAATCAACAGAGAGTAGCTGTAAGTTGTGTCTGCGTTATGCCCTTACACATTCCTTTGTCCAACTTTATGAAAATATATAACCGTTGGACTTATAAACAGGTTTGTAACATTGTTGTTGTTGCTCGTTTACTCAATGCGACACTCGTTGTCCCCAACTTTATGTTCAGTGATGTCTGGACCGATTCAAGGTAACTATTGTAAGGTCACTCTGTTCTCTTCTCTCCTTCTCTTATAATCATTGTGTTTTTCTGTTCAAACTTTGACATTCTTCGTATATGTATTGCTTTATAGTCAGTTTGGAGATATCTATCAGGTGGAACATTTCATAAAGTATCTCTCTCCCGATATTCGGATAGTAAAGAAACTACCGAAGGAGCTTCAGTCTCTAGACCTTGAAGCCATTGGCAGCCTCGTGAGTTCTTTATCCAATTTTAATTTGAACAAAAAAAGTACTTCATCATACTCTTTTGTTTATACTTTCTTTTGTCATATTTTAAGGTTACGGATATGGATGTCATGAAAGAAGCCAAGCCTGGTTTCTACATGAAACACATTCTCCCTCTTCTTCTCAAGAACAGAGTCGTTCACTTCTTTGGATTCGGGAACCGTTTGGCCTTTGATCCAATACCTTTTCAGTTACAGGTAAAAAGACTTTGTTTTTAGCTTTATGTGCATATCGATCTCTGTTCCGTAATGATCCAACTTTGTTTTTCTTTGGAGGGACGTAGAGGCTACGGTGTAGATGTAATTTCCATGCGTTAAACTTCGTTCCAAAGATACAAGAAACGGGTGCGATTCTCGTTAGGAGATTACGTGGTAGCGGATCACACCTCGCACCGGTTGATCCGTATCTCGTCGGTCCGAAGTTCGCATCTTTCATATTGGACAAGAAGGCTGGTCCTCTCCATAAGGCTTCTAAGTATCTAGCAGTACATCTCAGGTTTGAAATCGACATGGTGGCTCATTCTCTTTGTTACTTCGGAGGAGGGGATGCCGAAAAGGCAGAACTTGATGCTTACCGTGAAAAGCATTTCCCAACGTTGGCGAATCTAACAAAGACGAAAAAGTTCGTTACTTTTTCTCTTATTTTAAGAACTTACGTTAGCAAGTTTGGTTTCTGACACAATGCTCTTACGTTTTGGTAGAATGCCTTCTCCGGAAGATTTGAGGACGGAAGGGGTTTGCCCGTTATCACCGGAAGAAGCTGTGCTTATGCTTGCGGGTCTCGGTTTCAACCGCAAGACACGTGTTTTCGTGGCTGGCGCGAATATATACGGTGGGACCAAACGTTTAGCCGCTTTAACGAGTCTCTACCCGAACCTCGTCACCAAAGAGAATGTACTGTCTGAAACCGAGCTAGAGCCTTTCAAGAACCACTCTTCTCAGGTGAAATGAGATTAAACTACTTTTCGGTTTATTGGCTAACTTTTCGGTTATTGATTTTTTTTCTTTTGTTGTTTCCGGTTATGTAGCTAGCGGTTCTTGATTTCATTGCTTGCGCTGCATCAGACGCCTTTGCAATGACGGATTCAGGGAGTCAGTTGTCGTCTCTGGTCTCTGGTTACCGGATTTATTACGGAGCAGGGAAAATGCCGACGATCAGACCGAACAAACGGAGATTGTCGGACATATTGTTGAAGAACAATACAATAGAGTGGAAAGTGTTCGAGCAGAGAGTGAGAAAAAACGTTAGGCAGACCAAACATGTATTGGTTAGACCAACGGGACGCAGCGTTTACCGTTATCCAAGATGTAAAGAATGTATGTGTAATGAAGATTGATTCTTTGTTCTGACATTGCGGTTCGGTTTTTTTTTTTAAACGGTTTAATAGATTATCATATTTTTCTACAGTAATTGTAGCAGCTACACAATCGAGCTATCTATTGGTATTTTGTTTTGGGGTACTTTAGTACTGGAACTACCAAATTTTGGTTTGGTAAACCAAACGGTATAGGACTAGAGCAGAGCATAAATATCCAACTAATACGCTGATGCAGAGCATATAAAATCAAGTATTAAACAATGTATATGATATATTAGTATAAACCGGCAATTTTCAATATTTTCTGTTCTTTAAACAATAATTATTGGACAAAACAATACTACATATTCAAGCAAATTTAAGAGATCAAAAATATATGTCTCTCTATTTGGCTTGAAGATTAGGTGGATAACTACCATTCCATTTTACCAAAATTCTTGCTAATGACCAATGAGATACTCTAACAATTCAAAGACTTGTTGGTAACAATAATTTTCAATCTTGATGTTATATATAAACCAAGTACACATATATTGCAATAACAAAGCTCAAAATCAAAATGCCTCATCCTCCTCCTCGTCCTCCTCCTCCTATCCACCACCCACCGTCACCAAGACCACCGCATCCTGAGCCTCACCCTCCTCCTGGACCTCACCCACCACCTCCACCTCCTGGAGCTACCTGGTTTCCAAGACCTCTTGGTCCGCAGCACCCACCTGGACCACCGTATTAATAGTCATGACTGCTTCGTCTAGCTAAGTATGTAATACAAATTATATGTATGTAGAAATATCTTATAGACCTTTTAAGGATTCATATGATGTAATTCTTATCTTAACCTTTCCTTCTTTGTAATATAGCCATGTGATATTTTATAAAAAGGATGAGAGTTTAGGATCTCCTACTGGCTAAGCTTGCACCTTATTTAGTCAAGTATTTGTAAAATTGTAATTTTATATTAAGATAAGAAATACATTATATTTGTTATACAACTTTGAACTTCAAACTTGTAGTGTATCAGAACCATTTCGTTAAAAAAAGAAAAAGATAAAATGTACGTGAAATAGATGTTGGAAAGAGCGAAAAAAGTGCATGTCAAATCAAATCGAAATATCACACATAACATTTTTTGTTTGAATGAGAATTGAGAACTAATGAAGAAAAAAAAAATTTGAGCTACGTTTTTAAAAGGAGATGGTCTTAACCGACAATGGTATTCTTACAATATGGTTTAAGCTTCCTGTAAGAACAATTTCACCAAAGGTAAACTGGTTTAGGACTTCTGTGACATTGAACTCGATGTCAATATCTTGGATTTTCTGTGGCCGTATCGTAAACCAAGATGGGCTTAACCGCACGATTGTACCATTGGGAGGTAAAACTGAACTAAAATATCTCTCAGTCTTGTTGGAGACGTTTTGGAAACTTCTTCTCACCACAAGTGACCCTTTAAGTGCAGATATAGTCACTGATGGATGGTTAAGATTCGCCGGGTGGCTAAGCGCAGTGGTGCACCAGGCTCCGGTCGTGGCTCGAACTGTGACCGGGTTAATGTTTGGCAGTGAACACAAGAAACTGATGTAGTCTTCAAAACCTGGTCCAATATGCCCAAAATATTAATATTATGAAAACTACCAACTTTCTCCCACGTGATAAGTAAAAATAATTACCTGTGGGTAAAACCAGCCCTGGATCTATGGCTCTAGCCGGATTAACATGACCAGCTCCATGATCAAAAGGATTAGATGGAAACAGTTCACCGATGCCATAAGTCTCGGAAGATATAACTTCACCGGAACTGTCGTATCCGGTGGCCGTGGTGGAAATGGCCGATGCAATCATGGCTGGGGTCCAAGAAGGATTAAGCTGCTTTATCAGCGCGGCGATCCCGGCTACATGAGGAGCCGCCATGCTCGTTCCGGACATTATTGCAAAGCTCCGACCTACTCACGAAAACA
Organism: Isatis tinctoria; assembly: GCA_010577795.1. Classification (NCBI taxonomy): domain Eukaryota; kingdom Viridiplantae; phylum Streptophyta; class Magnoliopsida; order Brassicales; family Brassicaceae; genus Isatis; species Isatis tinctoria. The sequence continues at coordinate 34,801,159 of CM021250.1, forward strand.
ATTGTAACCTTAAAGGAGTACATTTCATAGGATACACAACATGAACGGTGTAAAAAGTAAAAACCTGTGAGAATGGGATCAAAGGCACTAGGAGGGCTCCAGGCTCCCCATATTTGGTGACCAGGTGCTAGAATATCTGGCTTCAGGACATCTAAAAGATTCTGGTTTGCATCCATAAAAGCCGGCCCTCTCGAAGAGAATCTGCTCACCACCGGTGCTTCTCCGGCGAAAACGGAGTTCCGGCCTTCGCCGATTCTGGCTCGTGCCCCGAACTGTGTCACCATCCCTCCCTTGTCTCTGTAAGTTTTCTCTTCGTAGTACCTCATAATAACCTAACATAATAAAATCTCAATACATGTAGTGAAAACTTCATTGAAATGTTTGCATGCCATGTCAAATGGTCCGTTCATCAATAAACGTGGCCATTTCACTCAAGTTCTTTGCTACAACTAACTGTGGACTCATTATTGATAAGTGACATTTTTTATATACTATAGTCGATGTTATATATTTGCTACATGATTTACTATAGATTTTCTTATAAATATTTACAACTATACCAAGTGGACACATAAATTACTCCGACTAATCGGCTTACTTCTGTTCAGACAGATTAATTGGTCAAAATTTAAAACTATATGGTCAAACTCGCGATAGTTCTCCATTTTGGCTGCTCTTGACGATCAATTCTTGTCCCTTTTGTCTACAAATTTTAATAGTTATATAAAAACTCAACATAAAAATAGGGTATGCATGGTTCGTCCAATATGTGTTTATATCAGTTATTTTCTTATGTTTTGATCTAAATACCTTAGGAAAACATTGTAATTAATGATGTTTAGTGATAAAATTACCTGGGAATCTAATGCTTTAGGGATTAGAATACCCGGTGACGAAAGAATCACTGGTTCTGCAACATAGTCACCGAACCTAGGGTTGGCCATGAATATGAAACCCATGAAACCAAGAGTCATGGCGGTTCGGGTGATGGCTCGGACGGTCGAGATTCTATTGTAGAAGCCATCGGAAAATGTACAGATCACAATACTTCCAAGAACCTTCGCCGGATCGAAATTCTCCGGTCGCTGACATTCTTCAATGTCTGTGGTTACGGTTTGTGGAACCGAGCCGTTTGTTCTAACTGCATCTCTGGCTAAGACTAGCCTGTGTTGAAGGAAAGGAGCTCCAAGAGTTGGGCCTTCAAATTTCAAAATGAAAAAAAAGTAATTAATATCGAAATTCTTACGAGTTCGTAAGAACGTATGAACTATAATTTCTAACCTTTAAGGTGATAAAATACTGTTATCTTGAAAGTAGGAATATAAAAAGTTGAAAATGACTTATTCACAGTAATGTTTCAAAAATCTTGCAAAATTTAGCATTTTAGCTAGTATCAGATATTCAATTAACAACCATAATATAATGTAATTTTTATAAATTAAATATATATTCAAACGGATAACTTCAAAAGTAAATATGTAAATGTGTGTGTCAATATAGTTCTGATAAAAAAAACCTTATTACCATACAAACTAAGCATGCAATTTGTGCGATGGATTTAATCAGAAGAAAAATTAGTTTTATCAAATAAATTTTGAATAATTTTTTTTATATGGAATGCAAGTATTTTTTTTTTTTAAGAAGTTAAATAGATATTTACCTGAAAGTCCAACGCCCCGAACGGTCTGGCCACCATCGAGGATGAGAGAGGCAGGATACAACCGGTCCGTACTTCCGGACGCCACGCCGACCACCCATGGACTATAAGACAGTACGGAAGAGGGCAACGGGCCATGATTACCTACTGCTTGCACCACAAAGACTCCTGCTTTTCTAGCCAATAGCATTGCGAGGTCGAAAATCCCAAGAACCGTCGGCTTATCTACCGGTGGTTCGTCGGGTCCTACCGACAGTGTCAGCACATCTACGCCGTCTAGTATTGCCTGTGACAAATTATGTTTGAAAATTTGTTTAATACTTTTTACTTTAAAAGTAACAGTTTTGATGTTTCTTCATGTTTTGTCACTGACTTGGTCGATGGCAGCAATTACGTCAACAAGAGTACCGATTGATGGATAAATCGCCTTGTAAACGGCTATTCTGCCACGTGGAACAAAAAGATCTTTTGTAAACAAAAATAATAATAATCAGAGAGTATTATATAGTCAACTCCTACGAAGTACTAATTAATATGTGACTAACCGTGCTCGTGGAGCCATACCGCTGGCTCGGCCGTAGAAGAACCCATCGACAATCACCGGAACTCCTGCGTTTCCCGCTGCGATGGACGCCACGTGGCTAAACCAAACCGACCAAGTTAAAACTTGTTCATAAGCTATTCATCACACATAAATGTATTACAACACTAATGTATATTGATAATCTTATATAGTACATAATTTACATATTGCATATTGCTAAGGAAAAAGAAACTTATATTTATAGTTGACATTATTAGAAAAATAATAAAAGAGACTTGGTTATACCTTCCGTGACCGGACGCATCGAACGGAGATAATATATCCAAGGAGCCGTTGAGAGAGACGGAGGCTCGAGCACCAGCGGAAAAGAACCTTGCGGAGATTATTTTTCCGTTACAAGATCCTGTGGGGAAGAGAGGACCAGTCTCACAGTCGCCGGAGAAGTTCAAACGTGAGAGGTTTGATGAGAAAGGGTTTGTGAGATCGAGTGCGGCGAAGCTAGGATGAGTAGGGTTGATTCCGGTATCCACGAAACCCATTACGATATCTTCTCCGGCTCGTCTGTCTCCGTCGCTTGAGATCTTTGGCCAGACTTCTTTAGGAAGTTCCAAGAAATCGGGAGTGTATGTCGTCATTAGTTTCACTCCTTTGTCTTCTTCCACTGCCTTCACTCCTTTTGCTTTCTTCAGTTTCTTGGCCTGCAAGATGAGCGTTTCCGGTTTACAAACCAAAATTAGCCAAATGTTACAAGAAGAGTCTTTCCGATTTAGCTGAATAGAGTCTCCGCAAGAAGTGCGTTTATGACTTTCTTGAAGTCATTCTCCTAATATTTTAAGTAGAAATTTTGAGTTTCCTGAAGTTATAAAAAGTAGATTCAGTTTTTCATTATTTGTCTCCCAAATCGTACTAAACCAGACAACACTAAACCAAACCGGAAAAAGGAAATAAGAGGAGAACCTGAGAAGGAGTAATACGGACTGCGAGAGCATTGATGACATGTTTGAAGCTATAAAGTTTTGCATAACTTCCTTTTTCAAGTGTGCTTCCAAGTATTTCTTCATGACTCTCTTCTATCTTATTTGCTTCAGATGCCATAGCTTCTCTGAGTTTCCGACATCAAATGTAATCAATCTCAACATATATAATTATATTAAAAAAAAATCTGATATCTTAGTTGCATGAATAGGTGCTAACTAGAGAAAAGTCTCTCAGTTTTTTTTTTGTAATAAAGTAAATCAATTTTTAATTCAAGTTATTTGTTTTAGCTTGTAAATGAACATGGAAGGTGGCAAAATAAGCACTTACAGATGAATTAAACCAAGTACAATAATATTTCCATATAATAATTTCCAAAAGTACAAATAAATTGATATGGACCTGTTGTTGTGAGTAGCAGCACGAAAGGCCAATGGTTCACCTTCAACCAAAACAGAGTAAATCCTCGGCACATGATCATCATCGTTTTCGTCTTTTTCTTCTGCTTTGGATAATATGACACAAACAATTAACACAGATATACATACAATTAGCCATATGAAACAATAGGATCTTAGTTTTCTTGGATTGGTATCCATCAGATCTTTATTGAGATTCTCCATTTGTTTAAGATACATTTATATATTTTTGAGGGTAGTGAGACTCATGTTCTTGGACGATACACAGAACCAACGTGAACATTTTATATTAGAGGTTGTATGCGTTAAAAATCTGTATCACTATCAATTTCTTATCTGGTAAGGTGTGAATCTTGCTTATAAGGAAGGTTTTTTTTTTTAGTTCAGACCAAAAACGGAAACGAAAGAAGCTTTTTTGGAATTTTTTTTTCTATAAAATTAAACTTTTCCCTTTTCTTTTACTTTTTTTTTCTTTAGATAAATTAATAATTAGCCTGTCATTAAATTCTCTGGCATATTAACATGGGGTGACTTGATTCATTTTTTGGGGTTTACGTTGACCCCATATCATGAGCTTGTTGCGGTTCGATTGCTTTCAAGCTCAGCACTTTCTAGATCAATTTCACTAGAACTTATAACGAAGAACACAAGTACTACGAGTTCGGTCGATCAATCTCGACCAAACTTGGTGAATGAAACTCGTTCTACAATCCTACAGAAGAAATATACCAACTTTTTATTGGACCACTATAAGCCTAAGTTAGGCTGCCTAACTAATGTTAATTAAGAAAAATATAATTCTTACAACCCAAATTTTTTTGTGTGTATCAACGGAATTAAGAACCTTAAAAACTCTTCAAAATATGCTAAATGTTGAGAGCTTTATCAAATTTTGATTAGAGTCTCAGCTTAAAACCATAAACCTTCAATACTTCAAAGCTTTTATTTTTCTTATCTTCAAGAAACAACGAATTAGCGATTTCACGGTTGATCTGACACGTACGTACCAATGAGGAAGGACCTGCTTAAAGCCTTAGCTTATCGATATAGAGACCAACAAAAAGTAAATGAGCAAAGAAGGTTTAATCGCTGCCAAAGAGCTCAAACATCTCTAAACCAAATCGGTAAACTCGATCGACTCATTTGTTCTTAGATAATAGAGTAGCTTGGGAAACTGAGTTCTTATAATCAATGCAGTACCACACAACAACAAATTTAACATGAAAACGTCAACGTCGAGAAGTGATTACAAGAAATGCAATATAAAAAAAGTCGATTAACCTCACATATGTTTCCAAGTGAAGACCCCTTCTCTCACGGCTAAAGAGTTTTAAGAGAGCATATCAAGAAAGCTTTTTTCCAATCTCCCATCATACAACATATTAGTCACCAAGCCAAAGGTTGAAGCATCTCCCTCAAACCCGCAACTCCTCATTTCATTGATGAGTTCAGCTGATCCAGTTTTGTCACCATCTCTAAGTCGTGCCCTGATCAGCGTATTATACGTACCACTATCTGGTAGAGGCTCATGTTCTTTCATTTTACTGAACAAGGCATCCGCTTCCTGCTTTAAACATTTCTTGCACAATCCCGAGATCATGGTATTGTAGGTTACAACATTAGGCTTCACTCCTTTGAGGTTGAGGCTACAAAACAATTCCCACGCATCTTCTACCTTCCCAGCTTTACACATCCCTTCAATGATAATATTATATGTGAAAATGTCGAGTTCCATTTCACTCTTTTGCATATCCCCGAATATGACCAATGCTTCCTCTAGCTTCCCGTTTTTACAAAGCCCATCCAACATAATGTTGTATGTCCAAATACTAGGAGGGACACCGCAAGAAACCATTTCTCTGAAAATTTCTTGAGCATTATCGCAGTCTCCAGCTTCGAGAAACCCTTGGATGAGAGTGTTGTAAGTGACTGTGTCTCCAACCAATCCTTTTTGAGACATCTCTCGGAAGAGTTCCATACCATCTTCTACTCTCTTACACTTGCAAAATCCATTGATGAGAGAATTATAAACCACTACATCTGGGAAACAGCCTTTGCTAATCATCAAATCAAACATATGTTTGGCCTCCTCTAAACGATCTTGCATACAAAACCCGTTGATCAATGAATTGTAAGTGAAAATATTAGGAGCTATAGACCTTTGGATCATTTCCTGGTGCAATTTTTCAGCCTCTAAAAGCTTCCCCTCTTTCACAAACCCATCGATCAATGCACTGAACGTAACAACATCGGGGTTGATGTTCCTCTCAATCATAACGCTTAGTAGCTGAGATGCATTGCTCCATCTTCCGTAGATACAAAGGCAGCTTATGAGGGAGTTGTAGGTAACAACATCCGGTCTAATTCCTTTGTTCTCCATTTCACTGAATAGAACGAGTGCATCATCCACATGTTTGTATTTGCAAAGACCATCAATGACAGTGCTGTAGATTACAACATTCGCTTCTATTTTACCTTCCTCCATATTTTTGAGCAATTTCAAAGCCAAATCAGTGTGACCTTTCTTACATACTGCATTCACAATCGTACTAAGTAACAAGATTTGGTTGACAGCCATTCCTCACCATTCGGTCAACCAAAGCCACTGCCTCTGAAGCTTTGTTGTCGAGAAAAAGTCCGTGGATTAGAGTTGTAAATGTCACTGTGTTCGGTTGATAACCCATTTCGACCATTTGATCAACTAGAGATACTGCCTCCGAGATCTTATTTTGGCGGCAGAAACCATTTAGCAGCGAGTTAAGCGTGACAATATCGGGATCATAGCCGAGTTTCATCATCTTGGCAAGAATAGCTAAAGCCAGAGGGAGCTGAGAAGAACGGCAGAAACAGTTTATCAATATATTGTAAGTATAGAGGCTGTCTGGAATTCCTAACATTTGCATCTGTTTGCCCAGAGTGATGACAACATCAAACTTCTTCATCTTTGCAATAGCACTCAACAATGTATTGAACTCAACAACGGAGGGGAGAGGACGAGAATTGACCATTTCAGTGAACAAACCAATTGCATCATCTAGCTTAATATCATGTAGAAACCCACCTCTAAATTTCTCTCTGTAACCATAACTGGCACTAGACAAAGCTCGTCCCAAGCAACAGAAACCGCAAAGACTAAGAGAAGTTCCAGGATTACCTTTCTCCAGAATATGCCAACGAGTCAATCTCTTGGCTGTTATCGCAACCAATCCACTCATATTCTCAGTTTTTCTTCTGAAACAGCTTCCACTGGATCTCCCGGTAAGATAAAAGTACACCAGGCACCAAAATCTACAGGATCAACAACAGTAGTGTCACATGAAAGAGTGTGCCACTAATTTTCTAACACGAGCAACCCATTCGGCGTTAAGAGTATTGATTTTGGCTGTCAATGTTATAGCTTAAGACCGTCAAAGATGAATGTATAACAACAACAAAACAGGGCTTTGGAGGACTCGGAACGAACTCCGGTCACCTACAAACTCAGAAACTACAAACAAGAAAAACCCAAACGGAACCAGATTGTCTGAAAACCCAATCAATAAGACAAAACCAAGCAAATGTAAAAAGAGAAAATACAGAGAGAATGTAAAAGGACGAACCTTTTTGTGCCCTCGTCGAAGTAAATAATCCTTTTGCGCAATGTTTCTCGGAAAACACTAAGGACTTTCTCGACAATCAGCTTGTGATCTGGGAAGATTCGATTTCCCAGTGAGGATCCTTAAACCAGGGAGGCTTTTCAACAAGCTCAGAACTTTCTAGATCAATTAAAACCAAGAACACAAGAACTGCGAGTTCCGTCGATCAATCTCGACCAAACTCAGTGAGTATAACTCGTTCAACTATGGGCCTAACTATTGTTAAGCAAAAAAAATCAAATTTTTATTGGACCACTATGGGCCTAACTATTGTTAAGAAAAAATATAATTTTTACAGCCCAAATATGTTTTAATCTAAAAAACTCTTCAAAATATGGAGTTTCATCAAATTCTCTGTAGAATCTCAGCTAAAAACCCTAGACCCTCAATTCTTTCTTTATCTTCAAGAAACAGCGAATTACCTATGGTTTAATCGCTGCTAAACCAAATCCATCCAACTCGATTGACTCATTTGTTGTCATGTCTCTCGTCTCCTTAAATCTGATATTGTTTCTATTCTTACCAAATTTCAGAGACATGACCAAAAGGCTAATTGGTGACCCAATGAATGAATAATAACCAAAAATTCTTTTTTTTTTCTTTTAAGAAGTTACACATGATTTGTTATACATGATTTTTTTCATTATTTTGAGAGAATTATTGAATAAAATTATATTTTTTATCAAAATTTGGAGATAAAAAAACAACAAATAATAAAATATTGTTTTAAAATCATGTTATTTTGTTACTCTTTATACTTATTGTTAGTTTAACATTCAATATTTAGGCTTTGAGTTTTCTTTGTATGAAAGTAAGATGAAATCTTTCGGGCAATTCTCAAAAATACCACACTTTCATATTTTGTGACAAAAATACCACATCAAGGTGAAAATGACAAAAATAACATTTCTTGAAGAGAAAAAAGACTATTATACATTTATTTTCATATGTTTCTTCCCAATCCCTTAAACCTAAACCCTAAAACCCAAAATCTAAACCCTAATTAATGATTTTTGAACCCAAATTTATTAGTTTAATTATCTTTAAACCATTAAATAAATGTTATTTTTGTCATTTTTACCTTGTTGTGGTATTCTTGTCACAAAAACATGAAATTGTGGTATTTGAGGGTATTTCTCAAATCTTTATAAGTAGTCAATTTAAATTGCATTTTCAAATAATTAAATTTTATTTTGAGTTTTCAGCATGAAAATTTTAAATAGTATCAATTGAAAAAGGTTAAGTTAGTATCAATTGAAAAATGGAAACTTTTCTCTCAATTATTAATAATATAATGTTCATGTGTTTTTTTTTGGTTGAAGGTTAAATTTTGTAAATGAAAAAGTCTATAAGTTTTAATCTTAAAATATTTTTCGGTTATGTATCTAGTACTGAGTTTCCAACAAAAATGAAAACTAAAACAACCAGCTTTTAACGTTGTACTAGGTTTTTCGCCCACGCTACGCGTGGGAAATTTTTAATAATTTTTTATGAAAACATAAAAACAATAATACTCGTTGAAATATTATTTTTATATTCACATTAGTATAATATATTATATTTAATCACTAAATTTATATATTATCAATGAATCATCTATTTACATAATTTTGTATTTAACATATTTGTCACTTGAATTATTTTTAATAAATAATTTATAGTTTTTTTCCGTATATTTAACAATATTCTAGTTTATATTTATTAATTATATATTTTACATCATAGAAACTCTTTTCTAAATTTTCTTATGTTTTAAGAAATGAAATATAACATTTTTTGTAATGACAATATTTTTTTGTGAATAATTCGTTATCATCTATCTATAAGTTATTTTTCAACGTATATATTACATCTTATAAATACCTGTATATTAGACTCGAGTCAAACATTTTAACCTCTCAAAGCTACCTAGAAATACAAAATTGCCATTTAAAAAATATTTTATTTTTCTTATTTGAAACATTTTTAATTATATATTTGTTTAAAAAAACTACGAAAAGAATTATAGTTTTATACTCACATCAAAATCTATATAATTCTCAACTAACTCTATAAAACTAAAATATTTTTACAAAACCGGCATAATTTAAATAGAATAATGTAATTTAATATTTTAGATTTTTAGAATTTCTAATGTTTAAAAAAGTGGTATTTAAATTTTACTGTGGAATATTAAATTTATAGAAAAGTTTCAATTTCCAGAATAAAATCCAATCATGTTAACAAACTTTAAATTTAAGAAGTTAGTGATACTTATTAGTACATCATATAACGATTAAACTAAATGCAAACACTCTAAAACATGGTCCAATAATTTTTTTTATCACAACATATTTTTTTCTCTGAAGCTCATAAAGAACTCTTATTATTTTAATTTTTAAAATTCATCAAATCTCCTAATAAATATTATAAACTTAATATGTTCTTTTTTTGGTTAAGTGGCTCTAATTCTAATGTTAAAACTATCAATAGCTTACTCAATTCTAGTCGTTAGATTCATCATTATACTTGTCTTATAACTTGTTATATTCAGTTATCAATAGGTTCTGTTTTTTTTTTTGTAATAAATCGAAAATTATTAAAGATTATCAAAAAAACAATAACTAAATATTTTGATTTAAATTATTACATTTAATCTAATTTTATATGAAAGAAATGATAACTAAATCACTTTTAGAAGCATTTGAAAAGCAAGTGAAGTGAATGAACAATTTTTTTTATTAGTTTCACAATTAATTACAATACTGCATAATCTATTGTATAACAATTTATTAAATAATTATAAGATTGATTGAAATATATATATTTTTAACATAATCTCATATCAATTATATTCAAATGCTAAAAGGTTAAAATATATGATATTTAGATTTAAATTATAAAAAAACGAAAATCAATTAAAGCTCTAGAAATATAAAATTTTATATATCCGAGATATAAATTTTCTTTTCACAATTACAATTCCATATCATTTAATGATTTTTTTTTTAGAATCTTTCATTATAATTTTTCATTTTTATAATAGTTGTTCAGGATTTAAAAACTTTTTCTAATTACTAAAAAATATACAAAAATACAATTAACTTAAGATGAAAATTTGGAATATTTAGTTGGTTATTTAAAAGCTAATATAGATAATTTTAAAAGTATATAATGATAATTTATTAGTACAATATTTAATTGGCTAATTTAGTAAGCTTAAAATGCATATAATGTCAATCTTATTAGTATAATATTTCACTAAAACCATTCTCTAACTAAGAAATAAACCTATACAGAAATTGTTTCATTATTATATTTGATCTATATTTTTGGTCAACAATACTTATTCTAAGTTATATATGGTGAATTATGCGATTGAGACAATTATCTTAAATTATGAAAATTTTGTAATATAATATTAAGTTAACTCTTTATTATTAGAAATTTGTAGATATGTTTCTTATTTTCTCTATTTGTTTTTAATATTATTATATGTAGTTTTTTAATAAATGTATTCTAATTTTTTGTCACCATTGTAGATTATATAGAGTTAACTATACAAATGAGATAATTATTTTAAATTAAAAAGTTTTCTAATCTAATATTAAGTTGATCTTTTATTCAATAAAAATTTACAGATAATTTCCTTATCTTATATTTTAAATTAGTAAGTTTCATAATCTAATATTAAGTTAATTTTTTGTTTAATATAAACTTATAATTTCCTTATCTATAGATATTTCTATTAACAATACAATTATAAAATTTAGAAACTTTCTTAACTTCAAATGTTGATGTGGAATGATACTATTGATTATTTTAAAACTAAAATCCTATGTGGACACCCTTAGAGCACTATAGCTTCAACTTTTATATATTAATAGATGAGTATGACCATACAATAAAGGTGTATCTTTGACCAAGTCCAAACCATTGAGTTCTCTGTATATAGCAGAGAAGTTCACAAAAACACCCCAACTAAAATCATCAAAAATTGTCCGGATGATTACTCGGAATATCTATTTGCCCAACCAGAAGAAAAAAGATTACTAGGAAAATCCAACGATCAAGAAATCGTAATTTTCTTGCCAAATCCACATCGTAGTGAGCTTTTTCCACTAGGAAAATCGTAATTTTATTTAAATTTGTTTTGCTCTGGTTTACAAAAGATATAATTACTCATGTGTCTCAACAGAAACAATGAGCCTTTGCTCTGCGACTTCTGAATGTAATCCTCTATATTTTATTTGTTATAACTTGATTACATAATTAAAAGTTTAGTGTCAAAATGCTTTGCCAAGATCTGAAACGGACAAGGAAACGAACTTAGAAGCGAACCAGAGACATCACTTGAATATAGTAAAAACATAAAATATTCCACTACTTAAAAATGTGTAAACCCTTAAAACAACTCCAATACCAAAATTGACTAAAAACGGCTTTCAAATCCAAAAGTTAAATTTAATTTAGAATGAATACATCAAAACACAATTACTGCAACAAATATAACTCGCGGGTTAAGAAACTAAGTTTTTTCACATAACCACACATCAATACAAAAGGTTACACAACACAGACCATATATAATTGGGGAAAGCATCAAACGCTTGTTCCTCAAGCAGAACATGTAACGTTCCCAAGTAAAGCGAGAACCATAGATTATACATATTATAAGCTGTTTAATGATTTATAAATGATCTAAAGTAATAAAAGGATCGATCAAAGCATGGTGGAGGCAATGTGATCAATGGGGAAAGGATTGCCCAAGACATTGTCCATGAAGTAATGGTGTGGATGTGTTGCGTCCATTACTACAAACTGCATATCCTCTGATGGCTTCCAATGCCTCTTCCTCTGGTTTATGAACCAATTGTTTATCTGTTTCTGGTCCAGCCCGGTTGATTCTGCCAGCGCCAGCTTCTGTTGCTCCTGCCATTTCATATTCATACCCAAGAAAAAACTTATCAATAAAAATTTCCTATCAACATTCTCAATGTAAAAACATCAACGATTTGCTAGACTGAACCTAGCTACGTTGCTACTTGTGGGTGCATGTGCACCCATTAAAATTAAATTTTAATAATTTTCATGGTATACACAACTATTAGTGTTAAATTAGCTCATTAGCAATGGTTGCACCCAGTAATTTCTTAGGTTGGGAGTTAGATGCATCCACTATCCACATAATATTTTTTAATATTCTATGATGTGTTTTATGACTTTATCTATGTCATGCACCCATTAAAAATCTCCCCTAGATTAGCGTGTCGTCGAGGCCATATAGTTATTCGGTAACTAAAAGTAGCTCATTCCACACAAGGGTTGATCATATATGTTATATATTAAAGACACACGCCACTAGTCCATTGGGGCCATTGAAATTTTTTTCAAGCACACTACCTTCTAGGGTTATGACTCTACGTGTGTGCATCTAGGTTTAGGCTAGACTATGGTATAGCCATAATGTGAAATTGGTACTTGTCTTAACTAGATTGACGTCAATATTAGGTATAACAACAGTATGAAAGCGAGACTCGAGGAGAACATGAGATTAAAAAGAAAAAGAAACAACATCCATTGACCAAGTAAGTTCAGGTCAATTTATCTTGCCTAGGTTTTCTAGTGATCCTAGTGCAACTCAGGAATCAAGGAAGAAATGGGCCAAAAGAACATAAACTATTGACCAAAGAAAGTTAAACTCATTCATCTTGATTAGGAGTTCCAATCATGTAAATGCAATTTATGCAATGTATTTGTAAACAAAAAGCCAATGTATTTACAAGCGAGAGTACAAGAACAGAAGTTACCGAAGGGTAAGGCCATTTGTAGTGTCGGCTCCACCAGTCAAGAAGTTGTTGGCGAGCTTCTTTAGGGAGCTTTCCTTTCTTCCTCTTCTTCATGAATTCTTGCTTGAGGCTGCCCAAGTAACCACTGTACTTGCGTAATAGCTGTCCTTTCAGCTCCCTATCCTCGGCCTGCGGATCTATAAATTCATTGTTCATATCAACTTCTTCCTCAGATGACCCATTGTTGTTCCTATCAATAGCTGTCTCTCCATAACCTACTTTGATACATCATGTGGAAAGAAAACAAAAGCAAGACAAAGTTATTACCAAAAACCTCTAAATGAGTCTAAAAAGCTAGTTATCCAAATAATTCAAAGAAAAAAATTGAGTAAGTAGGTGTGAGTGTATGTGTGCGTCAATACAAACTTAACAACACTCGTAAAGACGAGATTAGTGATATGACATTGTGTGTGTAGATATATGTATATGGGTACGAACAAAAACGTGGGTATGTCTAAATTGAGCAATAGATCTAAGGACGAGCAGACTCTAGATCCAGATATTCTTTTTGATGCAATAAATTTAATAGAACCAAACAAACGGAGGAGAAAAAGACAAGAACGGTGACTGTTGTTGTACCAAGCAAAATAAAATCAATTCGACAAAAAAGAAACTTCAATTATATTTTTAAAAGACTTTCTATTAAATAAAACATCGACATACACATACTTATGTGTAGATAGATTATACACGTAAACCTAGTAAGCTATATATAACAATCTGACACAGTGACACTAACCCTAGCAACAAGCATCAAAGGGGCATTAACCCAAGAAAAAGGAGAAATCTTTCTTAAAACCCACAAAGGATAAAAGCAACACTTTTCTCATCTTACGTTTAGTCTGACGCCATAATTAAGAATAAAATTATTTTTTAAAGAAAAAAACAGAGATCTAGAGAGAGAGAGAGAGAGTAACCGGAGAAAGAGGAAGGTGAGGAAAGAGAGAGGGATTTGAATTGACACTCGATGCGTTGAAGGAAGACCATAGCTTCCTTGAAGGGTTTAGAGAGTTCTTGCTCGTACTTAACGAGCATTTCACAATAAGCTTCCATGAATTGATCAAGCCCTGGATCTTCACCTAAAGACCCTGTGGGTCCAATCGATGCTGCAGCCGCCGCCGCAGACGAGCATGTCTCCTCCAGCCTCGCCTGCACTTCCGGTGGAGCTCCCACCTTAACAATTTTGTAATTAGATAATAGACATAAAAACCATTGGTTAAACGAAACGACAGGGATCGTCAAGTCTCTTGTGGTTATATCATAGTCATAGATGAGTATAGTGAACAAGTAAAAAAAAGTTAAAGTATATCCTAATTTTCGAGCCCACAACAATAGTTTGGATCATTTCTTGAAATAGGGTTCTTGAAATTAACTGTTTTTTGTTCTTAATTAAGCTTCTTGAAACTTTCTCAAAGAAGAAAAAAATAATTTCTTTGGATTTTTAGCTATTTTGTTGGATTAAGTAAATAATAAACAAAAGGGAACATCAAAATCAAACTAAAACAACAAAGTAATTAAAGGGATATTTAAAAAGTAAAGAGAGGGTAAAGTGTGGTCACTAGGGTTTCTAGAATTTTCTTCTCCTTTAAGTAGAAAATTAAACAAGGATCATTAGTTAAGAACAGACTTCCAAAGTATAATCCCTTTTTAAGGGTTTTCTTTTATCATCACCTTCTGGCAATTGACATAAGCGAGCAAGAGGCGGTGGTAGTGAGGATGAGCCATGATTTTTGCCTTGACAGAGGCTGAAGAAGAGGAGGAAGAACAAGGGTTGAGTCCTCCTACAAGGAGGTCATTTTGATGATGGATCTCCATGAGGGAATAAGCAGGAGCACAAGAGGAAGGAGAAGAAGAAGAGGCAACTTTGTTCTTCGTCTCTTGAGGAGGAGGAGCTAGTGATTGAAGAAAAAAGGAACTACTTTGTTGGTGGTGTGACTGATATGCATAACCATCATGTTGTTGTTGTTGATGTTGATGATCATGACCATGATGTTGATGTGATGTCGTGATGGGCATCATCATCATCATCATAGGACACATCGGACCATCACTATTATCCCCCGCAAAAGCCATTGGACAAGAAGTGCTGTTGGAACCACTCTCCATCTTCTCTTTCTCTCACTAGTATTATTATTCACTTTGCTTTGCTATATAGCTACGAGAAAGAAAGAAATATAATAATAACAAAAAGAAACAAAATGATAATAATAAAAAGAAGAAGAGCATTGTAAATACAGCTAGCATTTATCATCAATATTATGAAACACAATAAAGTACAACAATTTATTGGGAACCCTAAAAGAGTAAATATGTGTGTATATATATATATGTAAGTATATGTAAGGTTCAATTTAATTATTGGAAATGTAAAGTGGCCTCCCGGGATTTATGCTTCAACAATCAGCTTCCTTTTCAACATTGAAAAAAATTCTAAATAGTGATAGTTATGGGGGAGAGGGAAGCAGCAGACGAGAGACCAGAAAGATAAATCTATGGATTTTTTCTTATAGAATAACTGGAGATATTTGTTTTTATTTAAAGAGGAAAAAGCAGACATGGACAGAGATTGTGTGATCTGTGGGTTCTTAACTCTTTTGTGTTCTTCTGCTGAAATATGAGTTCTCTCAGTTATTATGTCTTTTGGAAATTAATGTATATTTTTCCCACATATTTTGTGAGGTAATCAATAAACCGGATAGAAATTAATGGTGACAATTGCTTGAAATGGAGAAAACCGGAATGTTCTTGAGAAAGCCCAGGCGCAACAAGAAATACTAATTTGCCAAAAAGTATTGGTTTGTGATGTCATATATATGTAATGTATCGTATTGATGTACATTTGTGTACATTAAAATATAAGGTGTGCATGCATTATACCACGTGAGGATATTAGTACTATTGTACATACAAACTTTCTTAGATTCTTCTACAATTAACTGACAGATTTCCATAATTTTAGTATGTTTCTGAGTAACCCAAGATATTGGATTCGCTTTTTTCAATAAGAGAGGATAGCACTCTCGCTAATATTTCATAATTTTTGTTATTATAAAAGTAATTTAACAATCTGACTGCTGATCAAGTTGTTATTTGTAAATGTTTTTTTAGATGCTAAGAAGACAGATGTCATTGTGAGCGGTGGTAAATATTACGATTATATAAACAAAATTATAATGAAACTATTTACAAGATAGAAATTCTAAAATTCAATAAATTTATGAACAACTAAAGGCATGTATTTTTTTTTCTTATTTAGTCGACTTGTTATTTCAGACAACAAATAGCCCTTTGAAGTTGCCACCATTTCATGCACTCAACCTTTTCGTCGAATGACTGTGATATTAGGCGGTCGACCTCTCGCCACTACGAAAATGAGCAATCACTTTCACACCACTAACCAAAGCGTTTGAGACGTTTAAGGATAATATACGAGGCACCTGTTAATAAAACAGCATAACGTTGGAAGAATCCATGTACAGTTAAATACTGAAGTCCATCAATTGCCAATGTGAAAAGTTAAGTCTTAAGTGCTTTATATTATGGATATAAATGTTGTCAGCAAAATAAACTAGCAGAAATGTGCTAATACGAAATCGTCAAAATATTCAAAATCGGGTGTAAGACTACGTATCATATCATATATTGACTATACTGAACAGCAACAGAATGTACTAATAATATCATATTCTTGACTAAATTTTTATAATCAAATTAATTTTTTTTTAATCGAGTTGTATTAGCCGATACATCTATTCCCAATTTGTACATACTAGTAACATTTAGAAGATATAATCAATCAATGATTTAAAGTGATCTATATTAAATTAGGCAAATCTATTGTTATTCAACTTAATTTTCGAAAATGCTTTGAAATCGATTGTTATTGGACTTTTAGTTTTTATAATTAAATCTATTGTTACTTAAAATATTTTAAGTAGTAGATTTTAAGAGATTTATTGTGATTTAATGTATTTTTTTTGTAAAGTTTCTTAGTTAAAAAATCACAAAATTTTAACTCAATGGTTTTAGATAGAATTTTATATTATTTTAACTAAAACTACAACAGCTTTCCTGATTCAACAACAATAGTCTAAAAGTTCATTAAAATCTAATCATCTCAAATTTTCTCATATACTATATTCAATATTTTTTTTATTTTTTATATAAAAAGACATTTGAATCATTTATTATTCAGATGCGTTGAGCAGCTGGCTGCGTCTTTAAGAGTTTTTTTTTTTTGTCAATAACTACATGAGAAAATTTAAAGCGAATCCATTAACTAAAATGAAGATGTAGCATCAACATAAATCATTTTACAGAAAAATTTCGGTTACTTTTTACCAACTTATCAGCTTTGGAATTCGTTGCACGAGGGATTAGCCTAATTGAAAACGTATTCAATAGTTCTTTTCATCTCTGAAAACTTTCAATGTGCGTTGAAAAAGTAAGCCACTCACCTCATTATACTGAATATTATACATATATTCCATAACCTAAATCAAAGTTTTAAATGCTGTATGAAAATGGGATAAACTTTACATTTAAATTTTATTTAGGTAAAAAAATTTATTGTTATTCAGTTAGTGATTTAGTGATGGTTTTTTAAAAAAGTTTAAAACTAACCACAATCTGCTGTTACTCAATTAGTAATTATACTGTGTTCTCTATAATTCAGTGTTATATATTATATTTGTAAATCATATCTCGTAGATATTAAAATCTGATGTTATTCAATTTAGATTTCAAATATTTCATTAAAATTCATTGTTATTCAACACCAGATGATTTTAAAAATCTTTGTATATGTATAATTTGCAGATATTTTATAATCCACCCACATAATTTCGTAGAAATAGTAAATTTTAAATTTTGTATATTATAAAACCTATAGAACGGATTTTAAAATCGATGATTAAATAATCGCATTAAATATGTTTTTGAATGAACTGCATCGGGAATTTTTCATTTGCTGATCACTTGATCAGCGAGAAAATATGATCCGTGTAGTTTCGAAAAATAGCATTTTAATGTTCGCTGTTCGCAATTGACAGCATATATCTTTACATGTTTTTAAGGCTGCATGCAAGATATGATAATCAATGGTTTTCAAGAAAAAAATCAAATGGTTTTCAATCAAACACACAAAAGAGCTATTAATAGTTTTCAAGCCATCAAACAGTAGCAAATCATTGGTGACATAGAAATGTGTGAGCTTCATGACTTGAGCAAAAGTAAGCGTAATAGCGTTAGTAAAGCACTAAAGCATATGCATGTGATTCATTATTTGTTGTTATTCGGAAAAAGGGTAAAAAATATGTATCTGTAAAAATTGTTTTTGGTCAAACATATCTATGTAAAATATTAATACGGGGTAATGTATTGCTATCTCTGTTATGACAGATATTTTGCTTAATTGTTTAGAAGTATTCGAATTTCATGCACACAAATATCTTCAAAATATATTGATGGGTCAAAAAAAAAATATAGCTTTTAGAGGAGTTCGAGAAAACAAAACATTATAAACCGAGTCTAATAATTTCAATAGGATTTTTTATCTTAAAAAGAATAATTTTGTAAAGTGATGCTTTTTGGGTCAATTTGCTTAATAACAAAAAAAAATCAATAATTAATAATATAGTTAAGATAAGATGAAACTTATAAACATGTTTAATTTGATTATACGTCTAACATTCAGTTGTTTCTATACTATTTGGGTAATTTTGCATAGCTAAGAAAAACATTATCTCATTTCATATTTTTTTGTTGTATTATATTTAGATAGTTTATATTTCATGATTTTAAACTAAAAATTTACTTCACTTTATATAAATAAGATAAAATTCAAATTAATTAAAGAAATTGTATATTATTAAAATTCATATAAAATTTTTATATATAATATGCTATTTATTATGAATAGCATTCTATTCTACGTATGATATTTGCATTAAATATTATGATATTATATTAAATATATTTTATTTATGACTATAATAAAAACATATTTTATATTAATAATATAATTAATAAAATTAAATATTTTAGATAATTTTTTTTGATATTTTAGATATCAAAAATATTTTGATATTAGTAAAAAAATAAATATACAAATGTGATCAACTGATAACATAAAAGATTAAGAATAACTAAGTTAGATAGGAATTTTTTTTTTAGGAAAAAAATTCATATGTGTTGAAAAAGGTAAAAAAATATAATGTAGCATAATATAATGAATATTTTCAGTTTACAAAAGATAAATATTAAAAATTTATTTCAAAGAGATAGGTTTTTTGAAATTTTTATGTATTTTTATTAGCTATTAATAATAAATAATAGACTTAAAATAAAAAATGAAATTTATTAGAAAAATTTAATCATAGAAAATAATATATTTATAATTAAATTTTCATTTGTTTTATATATACGTGAAATTTTAAGAAAATAATTTTTTTAAAGGTAGAGAGAATATCATTTTTTGTGTGCTTGTATAGTGAATTATATTTTTATAGTTATTTACTTATTATACACAATTTCCTCTGCTTTTTTCTTCAAAATTGCAGAAATTTGGATATCCTACTACTTTCTTCGCAGATGTGACACCTTACTGAAAAATATTTGCGGTAGTAACTATTATCAAAAGGATTTTCAAAAGATTTTTAAAATGTGTATATTCCCATACTTTTATGGCTACCTCCATAAGTAATCTGTATAAAAATATTTTAAATGGAAGACATACCCCAAGAGTATGAAAAAGCTTGTGTGTTTTCTTGCTTTTATGTTAAGGACAGTGTTGGTTAGAATCAAAAGTCTTTGAAAAAGAAATGAAGAGATAAATCTTCAAGGCAAAGTTTTACTTTCCCCATGAAAGAAAACAAACTCACTCAGTTTTTTTCTTTGCTCTTACTGCCACTGCCTTTCACTGCTATTTCTGGCAAGGAAAAGATAACTGAGAAACTATTAGATACAGAGAGATTACAAGGAACCCATCAAATCATATTTATATTTGCCAAAGTCGGTTTTATTTTAGTTCTTTCAATTTATACATAAGACTATCTGAGCACGCTATTTATTGTTTTAGATCTAGTTAGGATATGTTGGGTGTAGACAAAAAAAGAAGCGTCGAAAAAAGACAAAAAAGAAGTTAACCTCGCCCCAGTGTCGGCGTCTGAACGTATTAATCAACAATCGAAACAAAGACCGTAACTACAAACTTGATAATGTCTTTGCCAACAATTCCACCATCTGATAATAACATTTTCACGACGAGAGATAACAACGTAGCAAAATGTTTTGATATAGTTTTATAGCATGTGAATATATACTTTAGGTGTAACCTTTATAAAGTTAAAATATTACTAATTTTTATCGAGTCTATTATCCGTATTCTAATAATTTAAGGATTCATTTTGTTAATTAAGAGAACTGTGGTTTAAATATTTCCATTAGGATATTAATCATGTTTGACCACAATCGACACCATTAGCAAATATTAGGAAAGGTTTATACATGATCTTTGTCTTTTATAAACTTTCAGACTGATTTCTATAAACTATGAGCAAAATGATTTTATAATGTTCACATGAATCGACTATAATTGAAACAGTATTATATAGTTTGAATCTTCGTCTTCAACTTCAAGATGAATTTTTTATCACTTGACGGTCATGAATTAGTTTACACTATTCAAGTTATTATCTAGCCACTTTAATCACACTACTTTTTACTGTGAAAAAAGCTTTCTATGGCACCCTTTAAAAATTGATCATCATCCAAACTCGTATATAAAATTATTATTACTTCTTATATAATTGACGAGGGCCGTATATATTAATATACGACAAATAATCCGACAGTGGTAGAGATTGGAAGGAGAATGAAAAGACGTCATTACTAAAAGCGATTTTGGATGTATGTATCACTTGGAAGGTGATACTAATATTCTTTAAATATTTACATAACTGTATGTACTTCTATACTAAGCTATTTGAAACTTTAATACAAAAATTAACTAAGTATAAATTTTCAAAAAAATATTAGATGTCAAATCGAATAAAACACCAAGATAGAGATTAAAATTATTTAGGGATCATTAAAGACATTAAACAAAATTTGGATATGCCGTTGATATAACTGATTTAAAATAAGGGGGATTTTCATAATTATTTTTAGTGTACCATTTTTACTAGAAAAATAATTTTAATAGTTATACATATAACATTTCTTAACTAGTCAAAAATCATTTTTTTATGAATTAAAACAACTTCTATCTGTTTTACAACAACTTGCGTTTTATTTGTTTCATATCCAATCATCCTCTAATATTTGAACCAACTTTTTGGATCCATCAAGTATTCACCTAAATTGATCAATTCAAGACACTCTCACATTGTTATAAATATTTTGATGGAAACTCGATATCTAATAGTCAAATAAAGAAGGTAACTAATACATAGGAGTTTGAAGAATCTATAGTTGTTGGCAATCATTTATAAGTTTCTACAAAAGAAAAGTTTAAAACAAAAAGACTTGAAACTGTTACTTGCAAGTTTTATTTAGTCCAAGTCAGAGCATATAATCTGCATTGTTCAAAAAGTTGGTTCCTTATTCTAGTTATTGTAATATTTAATTCAAAGTAAGTATTAAATTATGTTATTTTATAACCCTGTTCTTTAGAAAAGCTCGAAAAACAAGTGGGGACAGTCCGAATGTCTTCTCTCTCTAAAACCCTAATGACCCTACCCTCTCCCTCTTAAACAGTAGGAGCTAATCTCTCTCTACACTCTACTCAGCTATAGCTATAATTATTTTATTAAAATAATTAAAAGTTTTTCTTTTGTGCGAAATAATTAAAAGTTTTATGTATTTTTTTTTTTTCTGTACCTTTGCTCAATTTTTATCCCATCGAGAAATGATTCTCTCGTATCTAGACGTCAAGCTCATTTTGCATTAAGGTATACTATTTCACAACGAGTTATGCACAGAAATTATTATTTGATCGAAGCAATCCGAAATTAAGGCATAGATTGATCTATAAAACAATGTAAATGCGGATTTTGTTTTTTGCGTAAAAAACCAGGGGATGGCGTCAAAACTATATAATTGTATGTAGTTTATTGTAAATTATCGTTGTTTAGCATATACAGTTTCTTCTAAACTATCGATGTTTTTTTCTTAAATGTTTGGTCGTCACTCGTCAGTCCAAGCTTTTGACAGTTATCCACGTGATTTTTTCCAAAGGATTTTCTTGTTGTCAACAACAAATTTTCCAAAAGATTGAGAGAGATATAAATGTTAGAGACGGATGGTGTGTTATCACGGGTATTTATGCGTTAAACCGGCAATAATAAGTTAATTATCTAATGGGTAATGCATGAAAGAACGTGTTGCATTATGCCATGCTTACTTTTCTTGACTGGTGTGAAAAGCTATTTGATTTCCAAATCATAATTTTTGGCAGATTAGTTGTTGACCAAAACATTAACTTCTGCGGATCCTCAAATGTAGTTGCTTCTTGACAGCAATTTCTCCCTTTTTCAAATTAAATACTTTTTTTTTTGTCAACAAATTAAATACTTTTTATAAACTATTTTTCCCCAAATTGAAACTATTTAAATTTTTCAATACAATTTAAATAAAGTTTTAGTTTTAAGATTAATATTTTAATTAATATATTTAATACAAAAGATAATGATTGATAGATACAATATAAATTTTAGTTTATTTTTAATTATATATATGAATTTTCAAATCAACGTTTAAATTAAAACTAAAGTAATATTTTATAGTAATTAAAAACTACATTGTCTTCTTTTTGGTCAAATCTAAAATAAAAAAATAGTCATTTAAAAAAATTAAGATCTAAAATTTATCAGCAATTGATGTATTTTCAGTGCTGTATTTTAGATGTAAAGGTTTGTAAAGAGAATTCGTTTATGATTTAATAAATATTTTTATTTATGCAGTGAGGTTTTGATTCACATTTTTATGCACCAAAAATTTAGAACAGATGAACTTTTCACATTTTTATACACCAAAAAGTGGAAATGTAAAAAGGCTTCTTCTTTAAACTTCAAAAATAATCAAATTCTTTCACAAAAAAGTAGAATTTGTTAATGAGATAAAAGTTCTACATCGTTAGTTGGAGAAATAATGAACTAATATATAAAGGGTAAGAGCCAATCTACTCATTGCCAATTGATTTTGAATTGGAAGCTCATAGAAGCCCGAATTTAACATGGTATCAGAGCCACCCGATGTTGGGCCACCTCGTGGATGTTGTTCCCACAATTGCCCACGCTTCAAGCTAGATGGACTTGAGCGTGAGGTGGGGTATTAATGATATAAAAGTTCCGCATCGATAGTTGGAGAAATAATAAACTAATATATAAAAGGTAATGACCAATCCACTCATTGTCAATTGGTTTTGAGTTGGAAGCTCATATAAACCCGAATTTAAAAGAGCTAAAAATAATTAAAGACAACGCGTAAAAAAGTTTCTAAGATTTTGTGTATTTTTCCTTCTGGTACTTTTGAAAACAGATTCTCATGAAGATTGATGATGGTCCAAGTCTTCGACAACATACAAGACCTATTAAACGAGAACAAATTATAGTTTTTATTTTATTTATTTTGTTTTACATTTAAGTAAGTAGAGTTTTTCAACATCTGTAAGAAGAATTGTTATTTATAAAGAACAAAAATTGTTGAAGACAGCTAGGTTGTGTTATAATGAGATGCTTGATGTTTAGATACAGGACAAAAAAAAGGTTAGATACATATCTCGAAGATTCTATATGCTTTGATGCTTTGTAATAATTCCTAATATTATTGGTGTTTTTCCCTTTCTAAATTTATGTTTTCTGTGTATCATGTATCAAAGTCTACGGAGAAATTACGTGAAATCAAATGTTTCACTTTCTTAGTTTGCTGCATGACGGTTCTTCCAAAGAGTCATGAAACATTAGATTTCAATCAAAAAAAAAAAAAAAACATTAGATATGTCTTAGAATTAATACTTTTTCTCTTTGGATATAATAGAGAGAAAAATTGCATTAGAGCAAGATATAGTTAAAAATGTCAATAGAGCACCTCTAATGATCTTGTTAAAGCTGATTTTGTATCAGTTAACAAGAAGACAGTTGTGTAATACTCAGTACAAAATTTATAGACCAACGAACATGTATAAAAGTTGATATGGAAAGATTCATCATATTGCATTTTCTCAAAAAAAAAAAAATCATCATATTGCAAGTTTGCAACACCGTCGACGCGTCGTACATGTCGTGAACTTTTGTACAAAAGTCTCTTTTTCTTTCCTTGCAAATCTTTCGAAGTTGTATTATACATGCAATTAGGTCTTTTAAAAATATAATTATACATCTCATTGAGTTGAGAAGCTTTTTTTGCGGATAAATTTTTTTTTTATTGAACGAGTTTTTTTTACTCTAAAATTATCTGCAATTATTTTATAATTAAAATTTATTTAACCATTTGTGATGTTACTCCTACAGAAAATCTGAAGTTTGACAAAACAAAATGCAGCTTCTCGTAGAAAGATAGACTGTGAATAGTAACGTTGATCCGCATCGCACCCGCATTTAACAGTAACAAAAATCTCTGCATATACTATGTATCTATATATTTTATAACTGTAAAAACCACACCGTCCGGAATTCTGCACCGCTCAAAATCCGTTCACCATTCGGAGCCATAGTATTGTTTGTTGGTATTTTAAAATGCAGCTTCCCAAAAAGTTATATGAATATATTTAAATCTATCAAAAAGTTTGGAATATTGAGATTCTCTTTTCTTTTTTTTTTTCTTAAAGAATATAAAATATGATTAATGGACGGTATACAGATTTTAAAGAAAATAGGTAAATATGTTTATTTAAATCGATAGGTCTCTCACATTTTCATCCTGTATCTTATATTTTCCATTGTCGGAATCTACTAACATAGAAGATTACTAACGCTTTGACAACAACAAAAAAGAAGAGAAGATTACTGACTATAGCAAAATCTTTGTGGACCTTAGAAAAAATAAGTTTTGCATTAACTAGTATAAAATAAAACTATGTTGTAGAATCTTTGAGAGGTGTGGGATTCTACACCATTAAAGATTTAGATATGGCCTTGCTTAGTTGACTGCAAACATTTGTGGAGAATCATTCATTCATCCATGTTTTATTTTCACCAAATATAAATTCGTGTATGTTTCATACTTCTTTTTGGAAACGAGAATCCTTAGGGAGACATTAGTTGTGAATGCCAACTCCTAGTCGTATGGTCGAAGAACCATCTTGTTGACAAAAAAAATCTAGTAGATAAAGCTCTAGTACTCTAACCATTTATTTATAAGGAAAAAAAAGCTGTAGACAAAGATTTCCATACTTAAAAAAGACATGTGTTATGGCGATAATGATCATACATCTGGAAGAGATCAAGACAAGCATAGATTTTCTATTTTTATCTTTTTATATTCCTCATCTTTTTAATAACAACGTTGACTATTTGAACCATTGTATATGAAATATAAGGCAAACTCTTTTATGTGGTATTTCCACTAGAATTGGCACTACAAAAAAAAGTCATAAAAGATCACTTAAAAAATATCACAAAGCTAATTGATGATTTATTAAATTACTTAATCGTGAGTGATCTAAAATGAATGGATTAACATAATTATGATAATTGATGCTAATATTAACATGTTTTACATCATTTTATTGTAAATGATACAATTATTTATTATTTTGCATCATTTAGGGACATGTGATACGAAATATAAGTTTACATCAATTTAGTAAGTAATGTATTGTTGAAAAATGTTTAGATCAATTATTCTAAGTGATATAATATTTTACGTCAATTACATATGATGCAAAAAATTCTGTAAAATATATCACATAAATAAGTGATACTTTTTTAAATTACTTTCTGATAAATGATGCAAACTAAGTAAATAAACATCATATATTAAAAGTGATGCTAAAATTAGATTACTTCACATCATTTGCTTGTAAACGATACAAATCCATATTAATTTGCATCATCTCAATATTTATGATACGAAAAAGAAATTACATCACATTCACAAAGAACCCTACTCCGGCTCTGTTTTCAACCCCGACTCCATTGAAAAACATCGATCCTGCAATTATAAAGGTAATTTGAACTCCAGTTATCATTAAGTGCTATAGCTATTCTTTAGTTTTAGATTTCAATATAGTATCATCGAAACACAAGAAGAGATATAAATACATATGTGTTTTCAAAATCAGGTTATCATGGATAAATCATGGATATTCAAGCCACGATTATCTCAAGAATACATAATTGAGGTTACAAGTTTTTTGGAATTTGCATTTGGTCAATCAAATGCAGACATGCTGAAGTGTCAATGTAATCGTTGTTCTCTCGCCAAATATAAGTCGAGGGAGGATATCGAAGGCGATTTGATGTGTTTTGGCTTCTTATCTTCTTACACAAGTTGGGTATTGCATGGAGAGAATATTACTCTGACAATGGATGCAACTGAAACACCTTCAGATGCTAACGTCGACTCATTTGATTCAACTATGAATATCTTAGATGATCATTTTCCTAACATAGATATGACTGCTGAATTTGTTTCATCTGAACAGCCTATGGACAGCGATATACCATCAAGCTCAATTGAAAATCATGGAAGAGGAGAAGGTTTTGATGAGTTGCTTGCTGATGTTAATCAAGAACTATATCCAGGATGCTCTAACTTCTCCAAACTTTCTTTTATTTTGAAGCTGTATCATATCAAATGCCTGTGTGGGATCAGCGATAAAGGAATTTCTATGGTGCTTGAATTGCTTAAAGAAGCATTTACAAATGCAAATCTTCCAGGGTCATTGAATGATATGAAAAAATTTATTGCCAAGCTGCGCCTGACGTATGAATCAATTCATGCTTGTCCGAATGACTGCATGTTGTATTGGGGAAGCAGACGCTGAGCAAGAAAGTTGCAAAGTTTGCAAATCATCTCGATGGAAAACAAATGTTGTTGATGAGAGTACAGTCTTCGGATCAGAAATTGGAAAAAAACAAACTCCTGCAAAGGTTTTGCGCTATTTTTCTTTGAAACCACGGTTGCAGCGTCTATTTTTGTCATCAAAAACTGTTACTCACATGAGATGGCATGCAACTGATACAAACAACGATGGTAAGCTTCGACATCCGAGAGAAGGCGAGGCTTGGAAAGCATTTGATCTGAAATATTCTGATTTTGCGTCTGATCCAAGAAATGTCAGACTAGGCTTGGCAAGTGACGGGTTCAATCCATTTTTAAACATGAGTATTAGTTATAGCATTTGGCCAGTCATCTTATTTCCCTACAATTTGCCTCCATGGATGTCAATGAAGCAGACATCGATGATTCTATCTATGGTTATCCCAGGAAAGTGCGCGCCTGGTAATGATATTGATGTCTACTTGCAGCCACTTATTAAAGAATTGAAGGAGTTATGGTCGGATGGGGTCAAAACATTTGATGCTTCTACAAAAGAAACATTTGACATGCGAGCAGCCATCATGTGGACAGTTAGTGATTTTCCTGGTCTAGGAAATTTGTCTGGTTGGAATACATATACAGATCTAGCTTGTCCAAGCTGCAATTTTGATTTCATCGGAAAACGTTCAACACACTGGAAAAAACCATGTTTTATGGGTCATAGGCGTTTTCTTCCTATGGATCATGCATTTCGCCAAAATGGAAGTTGTTTTGATGGAGCTGTAGAAACCAGAGCTCCACCACACAGACCGTCGGGTTCTACAGTTGAACAACAAGAAGAAGTAAACGTAGTACTTGGTAAGAAACCTGGTGTAGTTGGGAGAAAGCGAGATCGAAATAATGCCGAGAGTAAGCATACGCAACAATGGAAGAAGAAAAGTGTATTTTTCGAGTTACCTTATTGGGAGTTCATTATGCTGCGACATAATTTGGATGTCATGCACATAGAGAAGAATGTGTTTGACAATCTTGTCTACACATTATTGGATGACAATAAGAAGTCCAAAGATAATCTGAAAGCTCGAAAGGATATTCAAACGCTTGGTATACGTACTGATCTGTGGCCTGACCATAATGGTAAGTACAAAGCAGCATCTTTTACTCTGTCTAAGGATGGGAAAGACATTTTCCTAAGTGTCTTAAAAGATGTTAGGCTGCCTGATGGTTATGCTTCAAACATATCAAGTTGTGTTGATGTTAAGAGTAGGAAGCTAACAGGTATAAAAACTCATGACTGTCACATGATAATGAGAGATTTGCTTCCCATAGCAATCCAGAATTTGCTTCCGGCTGATGTGACATCAACCAATGTAGAGCTTTGTCATTTTTTTAGAGATATATCTGCGAAGGTACTCGATACCGTTGAGCTTGATAGATTACAGTACAGTATCGTGGTAACATTGTGTCGTATGAAGATGTTATTTCCTCCATCATTTTTTACTGTGATGGTACATTTAATAGTACATCTCACAGAAGAAGCAAAACAGGGTGGACCAGTTCCTTTTCGCTGGATGTATCCTATTGAGAGGTGATTTTTATTGATCCCTAATGTGGGATAATAGCATACTTCGTACACTATATATTTATATATCTATATATTTAACCTGACTGATACTTGTTGACTTATCTACAGGACTCTTGGACATTTCAAATCTTATGTACGCAACCGTGCAAAACCTGAGGGTTCTATATGTGAACAATACTTAGATGATGAGTGTCTGACGTTTTGCTCAATGTATTTTGATGATATGGAGACAAGATTTACTCGGGTTAGCCGTGCATTTGACCGACCTCTCCATCACAATAGTCTATGACCTGATTCTGAACTTGCAAGTAGTTTCCCCAATCTTGGTAGATTTGTTGGACCCGGGCAGCTCCATTCACTTAGTTATTTAGAGATACAGCAAGCACATCGACATATAATAATCAAATGTCAGTTGTTTGATCCGTTGAAAGAGTAAGTTTATCCCATTTATCAATAACAAATATATAGTACCTTCATTAGATTATGTACTTCTCTAATATAGTTATTGTAATCTACTATGCAGGAAATACAAAACTGAGCTACACATGAACCAACCTCGGCACGGTAAAAGGAATCGTGCTTTTGACATCGACAGAGAATTGCATCTTAAGTTCACAAAATGGATTAAAGAGAAAGCAGAGAGCAACAGCGTAGATGGAATAAATGATGACATGCGATGCTTAGCTTTCGGACCTTAAGACAAAGTTTTGAGGTATACAACTTACAATGTAAATGGTTTCAAATTCAGGACAACAGAAAGAGATGATGTCCTTAAGACACAAAATTGTGGAGTTTATGTGGCTGCTGAGACAATGAGCTATGCAAGTACCCGTGATATAAATCCAAGAGCAGGAGATGTAGCTTATTATGGGAAGCTGGCTGAAGTTATTGAGTTGAACTACTATGAGACTTTCAAAGTTGTTTTGTTCAAATGCAAGTGGGCTGATACTCGTTCTGAAAGAGGCTACAAAGTGGACGCATCTGGTCATCCCATGGTAAATTTTTCACCCGTGATACACACCGGAGACAATGAAGAGGATGAGCCATATGTATTGGCATCTCAAGCAACAATGGTTTATTATGTAAAACATCATTCTGAGGCGGATTGGAGTTTCGCCGTTCATGTACAGCCTAGAGACCTATATGATATGGGTGAACATGAACCATTGGATTAGTTAGTTCGTTATGGTTACTTATAAGTTCTCTTTGTTTGAGGTTGTGTTTTTTTTTTTTTTTCTTCTCAAATTATTCTTTTCGTTTTGGGAGAATTACCTCTGTTCTGATGCTTCTGTGATTCTCTGTTCTGATGTACGAAAAATTGATTTTTACGATATGATTAAGATCATAATAAGAACAGAGTAATTAAGAACTTAACATGCCAAAGTTTAGAAAAAGTCTTACATGCTGAGTTATCTAAGCTATCTCACAAAAACTGTTACAAAATCAGGAGATAGCTTAACCGAAACAGTACTTAAAAAAAAATATATTAAAAACATAAACACTAAGTTACTAGATTAGACAGTAAGTGCTTCACCACTATGACCTTGGACACCATCTTTAGTGTAGGAAAGGTTGTCTCCTCCAATATTAGCTCCATCTTTATTTCATCGTTAACCTTAACATCATTAGCTGCCAGGAATTCTGTAATCCCATGTGTTAATATCAAACGCTTCTTCGCATTTACTGTGTCAACAATGAGCTTAACCGCATACTCAACTCTGTTTTCGGCAACCAAAAACATATAGTCCACTCCATTGTCGGCAACATCGAATAGACCATTTTTATCACAAAAATCCCATTGGAGAAACTGTCACAAAACAACAGTCAAATGCTATTATATAATTAGCTTATATGTTCATTATGTACATAAGGAACTTATAAGCTAATTATACACATACGGATCATAAAACCAATCACACAGAGAAGGATATGTTTGGGCTTACCTTCCTGCCTGGGTCAAGTGTATCAGCTGTTACTTTAAGATTAACAAATCGATCTTCATCACCTGAGACAATCAATGGAACCAGTTAATTATCTATGAATATTTAGTCGAATATATAGAATGTATTTACTTACCCATTGTCGCTGCAGCACTGGTTTCGCTTGTGCTTGGACGAATTCTCTCAACATGGAATCTAGTTACTCCATAGTACTTTAACAGAATATTATCACCTTCTTCAAAGGAATTATCCTTTAAGAAGCCTGCCCAGCCAGTGGTAAGCCTTCCTCCTTCATAGAATACTGAATAGAATGTTCCAGGATTAACATCACAACTAATTATAACATAGCCGCTGTCCAAGTGTCCTTTCAAAAGTTGGTCCACCTCTTTTGGAATTTTCTGGTACAAGGAAAACATTAAGTGGAAGAACCCGTAATACATATTTGTAGATGTAAACATGCTTACCACACTGAATCTCATCCTTTCTTCATACGTTTTCTTGAAAGTAAGACAATTGTCAGACATTTCTGCATTGTAAAACACATAACAATGTCACATAACTTTCAACAACAACACAAGCATTCTTTTGAGAGTTAAGTCTTGTTCTGAAAATCAAATGTGTCGGTCTCTTAAATTGTATATCAAATCGCAAGAAGGATCTCCTATATATATGAGTAGCTGCATTTAATTTATCATTTCTGAATAAAAAACACTTTTTGTGTTCAACTCGGTGATAAGCGGCGGAAGTATACGCAGAATTAAGGAATCTTAGTCGAGAGAGGGGACTTACCGAAGCGGAGGACCGATGACGGAGAGGTCGATGACGGAGAGTTGGATGTCGTTGATTTTCTGGAGAGATGACGGAGAGCTCGATGACGGTGCTATTGGGGAGAGATGACGGAGATCTCGATGACGTTATAATACCCAATAAATATCAATAAAATTCGACATTTAAATTTGCAAATACAAAAGCCTCCAACTGTAATGCAATTACCAACGTATTACCACAGCCCAACTGGTTCCGCACCATCTTTTCCGAGTTTCTATTGACTTAGAAGACATGAGTTCGATTCCACTTAGCTACGGGAACACAAATTTTTTTTTCTATTTCTCTTAAGAAATCAATATGATTTCTATTGGGTATTATAACATTAAGCTCCCGTAGAAATCATATTGATTTCTTAAAAGAAATAGAAAAAAAAAATTGTGTTCTCGTAGCTAAGTGGAATCGAACTCAGGTCTTCTAAGTCAATAGAAACTCGGCAAAGATGGGGCGGAACCAGTTGGGCTGTGGTAATACATTGGTAATTGCATTACAGTTGGAGGGTTTTGTATTTGCGGATTTTGATTGCAGATTGTAATTGCATTACTCACGAAATTTAAATGTCGAATTTTATTGATATTTGTTCTTCTTCTGTGCTTTCTGTTATTTAATAACCAACAATGTTAAACTCTTGATATATTTTCTATTGGATTCCGAGAGTCTGATACAATTATTTACGTGTAATTAACTTTAAATCACGATTCTTTGGACATAATATATATATCATATTTTAACCCTAAGTTTTACCTTAACTATTTACAAGAACAAATAATACAAAATAAATTTCAGTTTTTTTACATCCAACCTTTCTATTTATCCGGAACGACTGAAAAAAAATTACAAATATCGAATCGACATTAAAGATGAAGTGAAGGATACCAACGCCGGTTACTCCAATCATTATGGTTGATGACTTCCAAGTACGTTTCTTGTGGGGTTGTATATCTTAACTACTGTTCTCTGCACCTGCCCATACTCATTGCATTGAAACGTTTCAAAACGTGGCTTTAATGGACAAACACACACGACCCCTCACTTACACATTTCCATCTTAGATCTTCTTATATAAGAGGAGTTCCCAATCACAAACCGTAGCAACATAACTTAAATCACTCAAAAGAAAAAAATGGATGTTTCTCCTCCACCAACATTCACTCATTCGTATGAAAGTGACTCAACTGCCACACGTTGGAATGGAGGAAGGATCTACTTGGCGATAAGGCGGCCAAACAGTGAGCAACCAGACGTCGATATGGCTATCCCGTATGGGACAATGGAACCGCATTTGAAAGCACTGAGAATCGAGTTTGAAAGGATATTCGATTACCACTAAATCGGTTACGCAGATGGTCAAAGGATGCTTGATAGTTTGTCCCTATACGTCAGAATAGCTCGGAATGTGGCAGAAGATGCATGACGTTTACCCAAGAACATCAACTTCACCATCACAGATTATTGGCCACATGGAATACCTACAATGGATGAAGTTTATATCCTAAGGGAGCTGGAGACAACAAAAAGAATGACAAACGAAACTGAGGCAACGTCAATGTGCTCCATTTGCTTAGAAGAGGTTGGAATGACAGAACATATCAACAAGCTCAATTGTGGCCACTTTTTTCACTCCCAATGCATTAGGGCTTGGTTTTATTCTGAAATTATGTGTCCTATTTGTAGATCTGTAGACATTTGATGCTTGCATATTCATGTTAACACATCCACTCTTCCTTTAATATTAATGACAATGTTTTCATCGTTTATTGTGTTAACTTTTATGTATTATATATGTATTTGATAACCGAATATATAATCTTTTAAAATTGACCATGTATACGATCAAGGTATGTATAGTAAACAACTGCGATGGACTTAATAGTTCATAAACTTAGCAATAGCAACAGCATTGTGTTCTGTTCTGAACACGCACATGTGTTGATACAAAACTTAAAAGATTTGGAATAGGACTTAAGAACATCGAAAATAAGAAAAGGAGTGATACTTAGGATTCCAAAAAGGACAATACAATTTAATAAACCTTGCAATAGATTCATCAATCTCCTTATCATGTTTTGGTTCTTCTTCTTCCTTGCTCGGCTTGTTTAGATCGAAATCATGAACATATTTGGGACTGACTTCAATTTCAATTTCGAATTTCTTCCTCACTAGTAGATCATCTTCCTTGGGGAGTTTGTTGAGGTCGAAATCATGTACAACTTTCAACCTCGACTTCTCGGTTTCCACATCAATTAAGATTCCATCCTCCTCTTCTTTCAGATTTGCCATGAACGATAGACAGTAGCAACCGCACTTTTGTTTAGTATGTTTTTTTAAGGAAAAGAAAGAGTAAATGATATTTTGGGAATTCTTGGTGAGTATATATATTATATATATGACTGGAATATTCAGCAAAGATCTGGAGATCTCTTTTTCATGTCCCGCCTATGTTATTCGAGGCGGGAGTATAATTTTAATCCGGATATTTACTTACTTTTTTTACTTATAGAAACGTGGGCAAACGGTTTACCAAGTATTTAGGGTTCCCTTAATATATAGAGATATCAAGTCAAGAGAACGGCAGAAGTAAGAAAGATAATAGATCACAAAGGGTTCAGGAATCAATGACGGTGTTTATATCTTCTTCTCTCATTGATCTTAATTCTAAAATATTTGACAAGTCTTCTTCTTATCTTTTATAGTTTTTAATTCTGTTTTAAAACAAATTTGTTTACTTTGTATTAGGTGATGAATTTTTTTGGCTCAGAGACAGAAGAACCGGATGATCTTCAAAGTTTGGAGATTGCTTTCACTTCACCTGGTTCACCAGATGCGGACTGTAACAGCTTTAAATGGAGAGTACAACTCATATGTAACAATCTTATTCTTCTGAAACATGGTTTGTAAAAACTTGAGTAGCCTTTCTACATGTTTGAAATCCCTGAGGTACATAAATGAATCGAGTATGTGAAGATTACCTTTTGTAGGATAACACGAACCAACCACCTCAGATTCGTGAACTAAACACATCGGATCTGTTTCATTTTCATATAGTAATACAGTTTGTTTATGGTGAAGATGATGATGGAAATACTGAAGGCAAAATGGTGACAACAAACTAAGTTTCGAAATTGAAAAATCAAAAAGTCATCGTGCATTTTGATGAAAACACTGGTCAGCCGATTGATCATTCTGGAGGTTTGCTTGGATCATGGTTAGGTAAATTAAGTAAGGATGTTAACTTGCTACCTATTAACTATGATGATTGGAGAAATGTGCCTTCACACATAAAAGATCGGGCATGGGATGTAATACAGGTATTATGTCATGGTTTTTTTTAATTCCGCTCTGATTTGGTTCTATATATTTTGTCTAACAAAATGATCGTGTTCACTTGCCTAAATTTCAGGCAAAATTTCGGTTTGATGATCCGAAGTTAAGAAAAGCTTATGTGATTTTTAACCTTGGGAGCCGATGCAAGGATGTGAAGGGCCATCTGTGGAAAGATTACAAAAAGGATGGCAGAGTTGAAACAATGCAGAATCGACCCAAAAGTGTTCCTGAAGACCAGTGGTGTTATTTCGTTGATACGAGATTCACTGATAAGTGGAAGGTAATGTTTATATACCGGGTATTTGAGTCTCTCTCTTTATGTATATTGAAAATTGTATGTGATATGAACACATGAGTTTACAGAAAATGCGAGAGAAGAATGTAAGAAGCCAAAGTAATAATAAGACCCGTAGCTTATGTGAAAGAAAAAGTATAGCAAGAAGAAGAAATGACAATGTAAGAAATTCCTCCATCATTTTATAGTATTCATCTATACATTTGTCATATATTTATGTAATAGTATATTGGTGAGAACTGATATTGTATATAAATATGCTTCCAATTATGACAGAAAATCAAGACTGGAAGAACGCCAAGTCGTGCAGAATTGTTCATCGCAACTCGGACAAAGCCTGATGGAAGCTTCGTATCTGAAGAGGCTAAAACATGCGTGGTTAGTTTTCATTGTAATCACATATTTATTCTGCGTTAGTTTTGAACTTAATCATTTATCAACCACTTGCATTTCAGGAAGAACTGACCACGTTGATGAGTCAAAACCCAAACCCGGTAGTCACAAGCCAAGTTCCAGCAACTTTGGATGATGAATACGCCCAAGTGTTTGGTCCAGAGCGTCCAGGACATGTGCGTTGTGTCGGTCGTGGACCTACACCGTCGAAGTTGATGAGACATACTACAATAGTAAATTCTGAAACCGTTGAACTGAGGACACATGTGAAAACACTGCAACAACAAGTTAAAGCTCTTTCAACATTAAGCCAGCAGATTGTTGGTTGTGGAAGCAATGAACAGGTAATTACCTATAAGTATACCTTATAAATTCTATAACATATTACTATCTATAACATATAATTTCTTTTGCGTTATCTTGATTGTGATATAATGCTGATATTTCAAACTAACTATTAATGTAGGAAAATACATGGGCAGCAATTCTATCGGCAGCCATTGGTACCTTACAAACGCCAACTACTTCTCCTCAGGTTAATTCATTTATAATCAAGCTTCATAAACATCCGAATTTAGATTACGTTTTTATTCTCTATATTTGATTTGTTTTGCAGGAAATTGGTAATGGGACAAATGGGAATCAGAATGTTTATGACCAGATTATGAAGACTTTAACAACTTTATTACCTACTTTATTTGTGGTTTATGCAATGACGTTAGCAAGTTTTCTATTTTATTCTAGGTTTCTATGCATTTATCTAATTAAACTATTATGTAATTTTTGTTTTATAAATTTAATACATTATTTTGGGTGTTTAATTTGGTATTTTTATGGTTTGTTTCAATTTATGTAATATTTATGTTACATATTCAATTGAAAACGTTTAAAATTATGTTAGCAAATGACATAACGTAATATCATTTACTAACAAGTGATATAAAAAATAGAATCATTTTTTTTAATTGCTATAACATTTACCTCGGTTATTAGTTGTGATATAATTATTTGAATCAGTTAAGCGTAATTGATATAAGGATTTATATCGGTTTTAACAATTGATTAAATTTTGTAAATCATTTAAATAAAAACGCTATAAAATGTTAGAACGCTTATTGCAAATGATTACTAATTTTGAATCATTTACTGAAGTGACTCTATCGTTTAAATCGGTTATGCTTAAGTGAATTAAAAAATCACAACGTTTCTATTAACTGACGTATACATTAACCATGGTTAAACTTATGTGATATAATTTTATACAACCATTACATAGAATTGATTCAAAAGTTTGAATCGATTGAGGAAACCGACTAAAAAAAAACAACATTTAAAAAACTATCGCAAATGTTTATATCGGTTTTACTAAACTGATTCGAACTTTGAATCATCTTTAAAAAATGTTGCAAAAAGTAATATTACTTCTTATAGATGACACACAAGTACAACATTTGATTTAAGTGGTGTAAAAAGTTTACATCATCGAATATTAATTCGTTCACAGAATTGATTTAAAAAGTGTTTGCATCATTTATAAACGATCCAACCAATATAAAAAACGCTGTAATATGCCCTTTCTTTTGTAGTGTGGTTTGATAAAGCTTTAATTACAATTTGTTTCTTATTAGATCATCTAAACTGGTTTTCATTTTCAACACCATAGTTTTTACATTTTAACATTCCACATTATTTTCTTTTTTTTCCACCTGATTATTCAACATTCATTCAAATTTTACTTTCTACAATAGCTTTTTTGGTAAAACTCAAATTTTAAAATTATGATAATCTGGTTATACCCAAATCAAATAAAAATAATGAATTTTAGTATAAATAATTTAAAATAACAATCTACTATAAAATAATTGATCTAAACTAATCTGTATGTTTCCCGCCGTGGTATTCGCTGCAATAACCTTTGTTCTCGATGTGGTGAAGCACTGAAGCAAATGAAACGGTGAACCATGCTATTTTTGAATGTCCTCATGCTTCACATACCTGGAACTTGGCTTCTACCCCGACTCCCATTGGAGTCTTTCCCTCTCCGGCAGTTTTCACTAATATTGATTTTCTGTTTTGGCGACAATCGGATAATCTGAACTCGGAGATTGTTGAGGATCCCTTTCCATGGTTAATCTAGTTTTTCTGGAAAGCTAGGAACGACAAACTCTTCTGTGGGATTTTGCGTACCCCTGAGGACATCGTCAGTCATGCAGAGAATGAGTGTCACGCCTAGTTCCAAGCAAACCTTTCCACGGACCCCGCTCCGTGGGTTCGAGGTTCATCTCATTGACATACCAGTCCTATTCGAGAGATTTGTCTGATTGACGGCTCGTGGCATGCAGAGCGAATCCATAGTGGCCTCGGGTGGAGCCTGTTTGGTTCAGATGGTCGTCGTTGGCTCCTAGGTCTTCGAAGTCTTTACTGTAGAGTTTCTCCTCTTCATTCGGAAATCGAAGCTCTCCTTGGGCCATGCATTGCGTACCGCTGAATTTTCCCATCCAAGATTTTGGGACAGATTGTCAGGATCTCTTGAAGATGGTTAAGGATCTAGTAGACTGGCCATGCTTTGCGACCGAACTGTCTGAATTTGGGAGGCTGCGAAGGAATCTTCCTTCTTTTTCTTTATCTTATGTTCTCGACCTCTTAATTCGTCTGCGGATTCTTTGGCCAAACTTGCTTGCTCTCTTTCTAGTATTGTTTTTTTTTTTGTGGGTTGCTCTGTTCCGGTGTAGATTACTACACCACTTCAAACTTGAATAATATAATTGTCAAAAAAAAAGACTAATTAGTATGTAAAAAAAGTATCAAAAATTTCGATAAACAATAGACATATAACATCTGATGTTAATGAACCCCATTTTTATTCTTTCAACAATTCAGCACAGTTTAATCCACAACATTTTTTCCCCTTTTTCAACATTTCTATTGTATATATAGATTCAATTATATGGATTTAATTGTTGAATATTTTTTTCAATACCTCTATTGGAGATGGTTTTATAACATCAAGTATACCATTACTAGTAAACACTGTTATAAAAACTTTCTCCATGAAAATTAGTCTCGGTTTAGGCCGAAGATTCCCTTGAATTAAAAAACAAAAAAAAAAACATATGCTTGGAGGATTAATCATCCGTGTAAGCACTAGTCTTCACCGTTCTGCTGCCATCTCTCCCATGATCAAAGACCATTTATTAACCAGTTTAGCTATAAAGACTTATTTATTAACCAGTTTAGCTATAAAGACTTCGTACTAGGTCGAAAAACATGAGTATGTTTTATCACTAATTAAGTACATCATTTTACGGAACTTATAGTGCTTATCAAATAACTTTCTCTTGTCAAGTTTAATCGTCCGGTTAGCGCATATGATACTTTTTACTTCCATATCTATTTCGTGGACGTGGTCCAACCATGATATGACAGAGAAACAATAACGGTGATGATGATATATATACCATCTTCAACTGCATGATATCGATGATATAGTATATGCACATATTTATATATCCACATGGTAACCCTCAAATCATAGTAGGGTCACAGGGTTCCCCGTGAAAGATATCACCGTACCCACAAAAATCAATATCAGCATATTTTGGCGTAATATGACATTCAATTACAATCTCATTTTTCTTCGACAAACTTTTTTTTTTAAGTTGTAAAACTGCTAAAAATAGTAATCTATTCTTTCATTTACTAGAAAAGGTAAATTAATGTTTCCGGCAAGAAACAAAAGGTTATTTTTTTCTATCATGTTGATTCCCTCGTAAATTAATTAAGGAATATAATCATTATCCTTAAAGCATCGAATAACCATATCGCGTAAATTTATCGTAAGAGCATGTACACTAGAGTATCATAACTCTAAAGGTTCTAAAAGAAAATAATAAAAAATTCAAATGGTCCCACCAAAACTTTGAACCTGTATCGGTGGAGTTCAGTTTTAGTATGCCCTCTCTCCTAGTCTCGCCACATGTCGCCGATTCATTGGTAGACTTTTTTTTTTTTTTTTTTGCTTTTCGACTTATTAAAAAAAAAAAAAAATATTGTTTTTGTGATACCCATGTGGGTATCACTGATGTGGGTGCTCTAAGAGCATCCGCAACGGTGATACCGAAGTGGAATCCTTAACCCATTTTTTTTTTTTTTTTTTTTTAATAGTGACGACCAATCACAGGCCGCCACGTCAGCAAGGATTCAATCCTTAAACCTCTTCCTGAAGGATCGATCCTTCACGGGTATCACCATTGCTGATGGTCTAAGGTTCAACCTCTTGAAAATCCACAAGTTCAGGTTATAGCTAGGTGGCACTTTTTAGGGTTAGGGACTTAGGGTTTTGCTCACTATTATACACATACCCACAGGCCACAAGTTTACACATAAACACGTAGAGATACATACATAACTGTGTGTATATACATGTTAAATAAATAAAAGGTATACATACATATATATACGTGTGTATTTATGTAGGAGAAATGTGTATGAGTGTATCCATGGAAAAAAAGAGGGGAGAGGGAAGAGAGAATAAAGGAGAAAAGGTGAGGTTGTGAGACGTCACTGAAGAGGGAGACAAACTACAATCTCTCACACTCTCTCTCCATATGCTTTACGTCACCTCTGTCTACTGTTGGAAGATTTTTTTTTTTTGTGCACCTTTTAAAATTAAATACTAGTAGTATATATTTATAAAGCACATTTGTATTCGAATATCTTAAATAAACTAATGGAGCCGTTTGGTCATACATTACAGCGTTAGAAACTGAGTGAATAGTTTGTAACGATATATACAAAAAATAGTGGTGATATCGTTTACAATGATGCTAAATTTTAGTATCTTTTGTGATTGGCATCAAATTAAACTATTAAAGAACGAGATATGTACATATACTATTGTCGTAGATGGTTGCCAATCCATCACTGAAATTCAAATAGTGGCGCTAATGAGAAATAAGTAATCTAGTCACGTTTTCTCAATTAGATTTTCAATATCTGTAGTATAAACCATTTTGCTTCATTTATAGGATTTCCTTATATCCCAATATTTTTAGCAGCTAAATTTAAATTGCTACAGATCATTTGAAGTTTGTGATTACATACACATAATACAGTATAAATTGCACTAGAATTTAGAAATTATGTATCAGGTTCACATACAAAAAAAATTATAAATCGACATGAATTCACAATTTTTTCCATAATATACATTTTTGATATCTCAATTTTTTTGTATACAGAAAAGTTAAAAATTGATTTTGGTTATTTCTATCACCAAAATACATTATTTTTTCGGTCGTACATCGGAAGAGAATTTAATAAACTTATTTGAGTTGGAACAATTAATGGATAAATGACCTATCCACTGTATGAATCAAGATAAAACATGAAGAACAAGTGTTTAATACTTTCCAAAAACAATTATCGACTTTCTGACCATAATAAGTCTATAAATCGAGAAATGGATATCAATATATTAGTGGATCAGAGTGTTATAATATAAAAAAGGATTGTGACGGGATACTTTGTATGATTCTTTTTTTTATTGTATAAACAGTATGACCTTACTGTATAAGCAAAACAATCGTATTAGTTGAAAATAGAATTCAATTCTGAGTTTTATATTCGCAAATCCATGAAGGGTACGAGCAAAAAGAATCGAAACTAGCAGACGACCAAAAAGTTGAAAGAAAGACACCAAAAGAATTGACTAATAGTCATGTAAAACATCTGAAACTCTTAGGTTTGACTGGTATTCAAAAGCGATTTGGTAAATTTATAGTGGAATACTAATTAAAATTATATAGTACATAGCCACAACTCCAAGTCCGGATATGATAGAAACGACATAAGATAAGAGATTGATTGGTAACAAACGTCAAATAGATTATTCTCCTTGTTCCCCTCTTATGCCAAACATTCAAACAATAATGGGTTACATTTGGACCACCCAACCTAACCTATTCTTTCATTCCTATATGCTTTCAGTGCACAAATTATTTTCACTAATTTTATACCTCTGATGGGTATAGTACATCTAAAGAATAATAATAATAATAACAAATTACTATTCATATTAGATTGTGAAAATTGTGAAAGCACATAAAATATTTCCCAATTAACTCAATATGGCTTATGTTTGATATAAATCACAGATGACATCTTAGCTGTAATCAATATGACATTCTTCAGGGTTTTGCATTACAAAGCACCATCATTGGTCTTAACGGCCCCCAATGAGTTGTTCAAGTTCTTACTAAGAAAAAAAAAATATAAATTTAAAACCAAGTGAAGCAATAACCAAGAACCCCTAAATCACACAATCTAAATATCTGGTTTCTGTGATTATAAGGCTGAATATATTATTAATCAAACTTAAACATTATTTTCATGATACAAAACCGATCTTCATTTCCTAATCCGATGAAGCTACATTTTTCTCCGGAATCACTTCAAAATGAGGCTGTCCAGAAATTCCAAATGAACTGGTTGGTACTTGGAATTTTAGGAAATGAAAAGAAAAATAGACCGTTCGGTTTGTAGTTTGCAATAAATGCCTTTGGGCATGTTAGTGGCTGATACCGTTGGGCTAAAGCCCTCACTTTTAGGCCCAAATGTTTTCCTTGTTTCTAATCTGCAAAATTATTATTATAAAAATAATGTTTTAAAATTAAAGATAGTATACAATCATTGGTTAATATAAGAAATTTGGTTCGAAGAAGCAACAATTGACAATTGATGCTTCCCTAACAGACATATAATTTTATTTTAAAAATGAAAAACAAACTAACCAATGACAATAATTAGGTAACAAATAATATAAGATCATAGAAAATGAGATATACGTGCGATTCCCTATATTACAAAAATGTAAGTCAATACGTTACTAATGAGTGGTTCCCACAAATAACAAATTATTAATGTTCTCTTCTTCTTTTTTCTTCTTTTAATTTTGTCCTTTTCTCAATTTCAACAATGTATATTCTTAATTTTGTCATTTTCTCCATCTCAACAATGTATAATTGTATATTACTTGGAAAAATGAGATAATTTTATATTTATATCCAACTTTTGAACTCAGAAAAACCAGAGTCTTTGCGTTAGCATTTATTGATTGGAGCCATTAAAGCTTTTATATTTCTCGTGAATTTGAGCGGAAGATAAAGATCCGAAACGGTTACTTAATTCTCTGTTTTTGAGTTTCTGTCCGCGTCCGAGTCAGGATGAGTCAACTCGGCGATTTGCTCAGAGAATCGGCGGATGAAACCGGAAGTGGGAGGACGATGATGCTGAGTTTGCTCGAGGACGATCGAATCAACGGTGGAGATCGAGCGACGAGCAAGTGGAGTACTCTGAAACAACGGCTGAGATTCGATTGGGTTGGCTGTTGCGGTGGTCCCACTTTGCGTCTCACCGTTTCGGAAACGCCAATCGCCGCCGAGGAAGAAGATGACGACGACGAGGAGAACTCGGGTCAAAACCGGGTCGTTGACTTATCCGGTTCGGGGCCGGAACCCGGTTTGGTCGCTGGGTCGGATTGTTTAACACGTGGCACGAGGAACCTCGCGGAGGCTCTTGCGGAGGAGAGACTAGCGCGTGGCGAGCACGTGACGGAGAGTAGAGCTGCTAAGGTACCGTTGATGAAATTGCTAGCGGAAACGGAAGGTTGCGATGCGACCACGTGGATAGGTTCCGATCCAGTGTGCTGCGTGTGTATGGGAAGGGAGAAAGGCGCGGCGTTTATCCCATGTGGGCATACGTATTGTAGAGTATGTTCAAGAGAGATTTGGATGAACCGTGGAACGTGTCCCCTTTGTAACCGTTCGATCTTTGACGTTCTTGATCTTTACTGAAATTCTTTTTGATGGATTGTTATGGTCGTTGGATCCATCCTGTGTTTAGGTTCTTTGTGCATATTTTGATTGTAGTCACACAAAAAGGATGTGATAAACATTGTGGTAAGAAAAATAATTGTTAGACGAATGAAATAATTCAGTTTCACTCTATATTTTCAGTAGTTTAATAAGTAGATTAATTTTGAAGTAAACATAGTTTGACTACAAGATTTTTTTTTTTTTTTTGATGTGTTCTTCGTCAAACACAATTAATTAGGGAGACCTGGAATCTCATCAAATTTGGACTCCATGGGTATGTTGTCGTCAACTAATATAGAAAATTGGAGTAGGCCTGTTAATGCACATTGTCACTTATTGGGTCTGAGCAAATATTTGGTCTACAAGTGTCGAGGTTGTTTCACATATTTGTTTTTTTTGTTCAACGGGATTTAAATAAAAGGTGATCCAAGGAGAGGCCCAAATTAAGTGGCGTACAAAGCAGATTTTGCCAGGGAGTCTGCTAGCCCATTAAGGGATCTGGTAATACAAACAAAAAACGAGAGAGAGAAGGAAGAAGATAGCTGTTCGATGTCCCTTTGGATTCCGTAGAGTTCCATAGGAGGGAGCTTCGAGTTGATTGCTCTGATGAACACTTGAGAGTCTGACTTAATGCAGATTTTAGTGATGCCGAGATCCATGGCGTGCTTGAGAGCAGCTCGGACCGCCAGCGCCTCCGCAATGAGGGGAGATGCGACGTGTTCTTGTCGTTCGATGCCTTGATTCTGAGTTCCGATTGGTTGATCAACGAAGACCCAAGCCAAGCCTGCTACTTTTGTATCCGTCTTCCAAGCTGCATCGGTATGACAAATTAATATATCGGATGGTAAATTTACCGCTAGTTGTCTACCCGCTGGGATTTCTGAGACGACTTTCTCCGATTTGTTTTCGGTAAGTTGAGCTGATTGCCACTCTTTTCCGGCGTCTATGGCTTTCTTGAGGCCGTCTTCAATGGTGATAATCTTGTTCTCAAAAATTAATTTATTCCTTGCTGTCCAGATAGCCCATAAAATCCATGGAACTAAGTCGCCTGTGAATCCAATTGGGGGGAGGCTTTTGAGGGTTGATGCAAGTTTTAGGAGGTCAAACAAGCTGGTGATCGCGAGAGGCTGGATGCGTGTGTTGAAAGGGGCAGCTTCCCAAATCTGTGTCGCATACGTACAATGGAGAAAGAGGTGCAAAGGCGTTTCCAAAGTTCCACATCTGATGCAATGTGCAAATTCTCCACACCCTCGAATTTGTAAGCTTGCTCCTGTTGGGAGAGCATTTTGGAGCATTTTCCATATGAACAATTTTAACTTCGGTGACGTAGGGTTTGACCATACATCTTTTTGCCAGCTTATGTGTTGGTTTGGTATTGCTTCCAGCTCGTTGTGCTCCAAGCTTGCTTCTGCTATATGATAGCCTGACTTCGTAGTGTATAAACCGGAGGAGTTGTATGTCCAAATGTATGAGTCCGCAGCTCCGGTTACACTTGGTTTGATTAACATGATCTCTTGTAGAAAATATGGAAGTATTTCGTTGATCCTATGCTGATTCCAGTCCGAGGAGCCTCTGCAGAGAAGATCAGCCACTACGAGGTCAC
This sequence comes from Isatis tinctoria, assembly GCA_010577795.1. NCBI lineage: Eukaryota > Viridiplantae > Streptophyta > Magnoliopsida > Brassicales > Brassicaceae > Isatis > Isatis tinctoria. The sequence goes on from CM021250.1 coordinate 34,846,039, forward strand.
AGTGTTGCTCTTGAATCGGACCAAAGGGCTTGATTGGCTCTGATGTGGACATCCATGCATCTCTCCATACTTTCGTGGTTTGTCCATTACCAATCACTTTCCCTAATCCTCTTGTAAGGAGATCTCGTCCTAGGATTATACCACGCCATCCATGGGATATAGCAGTAGGAGTAGGAGCTGTGAGAAAGGGTTGTGAGTGACAGTATTTACCCGTTAATACCCGTGCGAGGAGACTAGTGGGTTTTGTCAAGATGTGCCACGCCAGTTTTGCGAGAAGAGCAGTGTTGAAGGCTTCGACATCTCTGAAGCCTAAGCCTCCATGTGATTTTGACTTTGTAAGTCTTTTCCATGCTACCCAACTGATCTTACGTTTATCAGGGCTTGAGTCCCACCAGAACCGTGTCAAAACTGATTGGATTTGTTTGCATAGGCTCAAGGGAAGATGGAAGCAGGACATTGCATATGTTGGGATCGCCGTTAAAACCGTTTTGAGCATTACCATTTTCCCGGCTGTTGAGAGGAAGCGAGATGAGTAGCAAATTGCTTTCTGCCGGATCCTATCCACAATAGAAGCGAAGAGATCTTTTTTACGTCGGCCAAAGTGTTCTGGGAGGCCAAGGTATTTTCCCACTCCACCCTCACGTGTAATGCCTAGCAATCTTTTAATGTTGTCTCGTGTATCTTGAGGGGTCTTTGCCGAGAAAGATATAGATGATTTGCTTTGGTTTATGGTCTGACCAGATACTTCTTCATATTGTTTCAGGATACCGAGCAGGGTCTAGCAGCATAAGGGATTTGCTTTAGTGAAGAACATGGTATCGTCGGCGAAGAGCAAGTGGTTGACCCTAGGACTATTTCTTGACACCCTTAAGCCCGGGAGATGGCCACTTAGCTGAGCTTGTCTGCATAGTCCTGATAGGACTTCCCCACACAAGATAAAGATGTATGGGGAGAGAGGGTCCCCTTGACGAATCCCTCTTTCCGGTAGGACATTGCCCAAGACCGAGTCATTGATCAGAAAAGAATAGGACACCGTGGAGACACATTGGAGCATCCAGGTAACCCATTTCTCATGAAATCCAAATTTCTCAAATACCTTTTGGATAAAACCCCATTCTAATCTGTCGTATGCTTTACTCATGTCAGTTTTTACAGCCATTGAGCAATGTGTCTCTGCCGCAGATACCTTAAGGAAGTGTAGTACCTCGTGTGTGATCAGTACATTGTCGGAGATGGCTCTACCCGGGACAAAAGCCGACTGCGTCTCTGAGATAAGGTCATTGAGGACTGACTTGAGCCGAAGGGTAAGTAGCTTAGATATAACTTTGTAGTAAACACTGCACAACGCAATTGGCCGATAGTCGCTTACTACCTTGGGACTTTGCATTTTAGGGATAAGCCTGATATTCGTTTTGTTGATGTCTCTTGGTAGGTTATCTGAGATGAAGAAGTATTGAACTTCTCGGGTGATAGCAGATCCTACAGTTGCCCAGTTTGCTTGGAAAAAGGCTGCAGAAAAACCATCAGGCCCTGGAGCTTTATCCGGATGGATGGCAAAAAGAGCATCTTTAACTTCCTTTTGAGATGGAATGGCGATTAGAGTTTCATTTGTGGCGCTGGAGACTGTATTCCTTAGTGCCTTAGATACAACACCCAGATTGGTTGGTATTGTTGACGTGAATAGTTGCTGGTAATAATGGGAAATCTCCAGGGCAATTTCCTCTTCTTCAAAGAAAACTGTCCCCTCTTGATTTTCAATCAGAGATAGTCTGTTTCTGGCTCGTCGACCTTTGGCTAAAGCATGAAAGAAACCCGTATTACGGTCCCCTAATGTTAACCATGTTTGTCTGCTTCGCTGTTTCCAATATGCTTCTTCCGCCTTATATGCTTTTAGGAGGTCTGAGTTTAGAGTAGAGATAAGCACGTCATCAGGTATCGGGTTTGCCATTGCTGAGTCAAGAGCTTGTTTCAGGGCTTCTATAGTCTTTTTGCTATTCAAGAATTGTGCCCGGCTCCATTGTGATATAGCCCTTCGACATATTGTAAGCCTCTGGTATACTGATAAGTCCTCCTGTGCATTCCACTCTTGATCAACTAGTCGTTTAATTTCTTCATTGTCCTTTAGTCTTCTGTCAAATCTAAAGATCTTGTGGTTTTTCTTTTTTGTAGGGTCAAAGATTGACAAGATGGGGCGGTGGTCTGACCCCTCAAAAAGGAGATAGTGGCAACAGCTCGTTGGAAACATCTCATTCCATGATGTGTTAGCGAGCGCTCTGTCTAGTCGGCAGTGAACCAGGTGATTACGCCGTTTGCCTCTCCAGGAGAAAAAATTCCCCGTGTGCTGTAGGTCGAACAGATCACATTGAGATAAGAAGCTGCGAAAAGCAACGAAAGTGCATTCGGCTCGTATAGGTCCGCCTGATTTTTCAGAGTTGTCAATGATTCCATTGAAATCCCCCGTTAGGTACCAGGGTGAGTCTCTATTAGTAGCTAGTGATATGAGTTGATTCCAAATTCCTTGCCGTCCTGAGATCTCTGGTGCTCCATAAACAAAGGTGGAATGAAACGTCTTGTGCTTGTGTGAGATCACCGTATCAATGATATTCTGGGATGATGAGATAACTTGAACAATTACTTCTTGTTTCCAAAACAGGGCCAGTCCCCCTCCACCTGGACTATGGGGTGGGATGAGTAGATGGTAGTCAAAATTCATCCAGTCAAGCTCTTTGAGGATGAACTCATCTGAGTTCTTTTTTTCCATAAGGAAGAGAATGTCCGGTGAGTGGGATCTATTCAATTCCTTTAAACGCTGGACTGTCCATGGGTTCCCCAACCCTTGACAGTTCCAGCACAGGATCGCTAAGGAAGAGCGTTGGATGGATCTTGAAAATCCATCCGTCTCCTCGTCGATGTCGGGATCAACGAGATTGGTGGGTTCCCGTTTGTCTGTTCGTTGTGTGACTCAGCTGGAGCAGGTCGAGACGTAGCAGTGGCTTGTGATGAGGCCGCTTTAAGGTTGTCTTTTGGGGTTGGGGTACGCTTCCTTCTTGGTGCTCTTGTTTTTTCAATCGTGGTGCGTCTACTTGGTGACCCTCTGATTAGATTAGATTTTCGGATACTAGGGCTCACTCCTAAACTGTTTCGGGGACTTGCCGTCTGTTTGCGGGTAGGGGGTCTTCCCCTCTTTCTCTGTAGTTGAGCTGATACCAGTCCTGTTCCAAGACATAGTATCCCTTCCTCTGTGCTCTTTCTTTGTATCTGACTGCTTTCAGGGATATTTTCCTCGCTCCTTGCTTGATTGTTCTCTCTAACAGCTTCCAGTTGTTGTTGTTGACAGAAATCCAAGTTCGCCTGTGTTGTTGCTTGGATTATGTTAGCAGCCGTCCTCTCTGTAAGACCATCCATCTCGCTCTCGAGGACCCGTTGCCTTCTAGCTTCGCTTTCTATTGGGTCCGAGCAGTTTACATACCGGATCGTCACCTCACGGAGGTCATTCAGGACTTCTTCTTCTGTTGGTATGGGTGGGGGTGGAGGTAGGAGTAGCTGTCCCGTCTCTTGGTGTTTTTCATAATTCGTTTGGATAGTTTGAAAAACTAGTTGAGTCTGATCAGCTTCCTCCTCTCTGTGAGCTTCCTCCTTGTTTTGATCTTTTTGAGGATTTTTTAATTTTGGCTTCCATTGTAGGTGGGTTGTGTGATGAGATCCCTTCTTTTCCCAACGGTTATATTTAGTAGGAGTTTTGTGGTTTGTGTAGGGAGGGGATCTTTGGCTGCCTCTGTTGTATGTAGCTTGATAGTAATCCTTGTCTTTTTGAACTGGACTTGCAGCTGTGAGTTTATTTGTAGGCGGTTCCGTTCTGGAGGATGAGGTAAACGCACGTTCCCCATAAGGTCGACCATGTCGGTCAATTCTTTCATGAAACGAGGTACGTTCCGGACTCTTGTGTTGTTGAATCTGGTGAGGCTTTCTATCCGGGAATCTTTCTTTCTTGGTGTACTCATTAGGACTAGTAAACCTTCCTTCAATTGATTTCGTGAACGATGGGCATGAGGACTGCAGATGAGTAAGGCTAAGGCACTTAGAGCAGTGTTTCTTTAGTCCTTCATACTCCAAGGTAATGATACTTTTGACTCCAGGACGAAACTCTACAACTGTCTCCATACAGATGGGTTCGAGTCCATTAACTGACACTCTAACCTTAATCTCCGTTTTTGTGATTTCGTAAGCGTCGAGGTTTCCCAGTTCATGGGCGATGTTGTAGAGCATCTTCTCGTGCCAGTAGTGTAGGGGAAGTCCTTTGATACGAATCCAGAACGGAATTTGGGATGGAAAGGAAGCAGAGATGATAGGTTCCCATTGCTGTAAGATGACCATCCATCCATTAAAATGATATGGTCTATTATTGAGGACCCTGAATAAATCATCCGCTGAGTCGAAGCGGAACTGGAAACATCTCAGGCCGAGGTCAGATCCCGTTACTCTTCCTATCAGATTCCATTTCTTCGGTAGATCTTGAAGAAGAGTCTCCAAATCTTGTTGTTCAGGGTTTAGCAACCGACCAATAAGGGTCAACTGGTTCTGGTTGATGAGTGTAGAGGTGTCCAAAGTAGGGGCCTTAACTCTCTTTCTTTGTGGTTCCGGGTTAGGATTAGCTAAGCTTTTTCCTTTTTCAGCAGCAGAGTACTTCGAAGCCATGGTTGGTGAGGCTGAGACTGAGAATTCTGCGGGGTTGGAATCGTGTACGTTTTGTTGGTATGCCCTGCTGAGCTTGAAGGAGTCATGTCGACTACAAACTCAGTTTGGAGGGCAGGGAGGAAGACAAATTGCAGCCGTTGTTGTGAAAAAGTTGATCTAAGTTGAGATTGTTTTGTTGCCGGTGGTGAGAAGTGGAGAGTCTGACTTGTGTGAATCAACGGTGTTCGAAATGGAGAGGGAAACGTAGAGCTGTGGGATGATCGAAACTATAGAGGGAAGGTGGTTTTCTGGTCGGAACTGGGGGAGGAGAGAAACAACTTACCAGTTTCTTCAAGGGCCCGCCGACAAAAGTCGGGGGTGGGACCCCGGGAATTACGAGACCAAAGTGGTAATGTGGAGAAAAGCTTAACTTTCGGTGGAGATTCAAAAATAAAGCGCCTTTTCTTCAAAACTCCGGTTGTATTAAGAGACTGTCTTGGTAAGAGTGCCTGGGAGAGAAAATTTCCTATCCGACTGTATCTCCTTCCTTTTACATTCCAGTCGTTAGATGTTTCACATATTTGTTCTTGCAAAGACTATCAATGATTCATGATTGTGTTGTAAATTACACAATACAACACTAGGCTCTTATGTGTGCCTTTCTCCATCTTTTTCAAGCTAAATCCTAATAAGAGCCCTGGCTTTGATTCATTATCTTCTTGATGTTATAACACCGTCTGGTCAATCATAGGAGAAGAGGTGTAAAATGCAATTAAACATTTTATCAAAACTATCTACATGCCCATAGCGACCAATTTTTTAAAAAAATCCTTTACTTTGATACCCAAATTCCCTGGTTCATTGATGATCAAAGCTTTTGAATTTACTACTACCACTGGGCTTTCAAATTTTGGAATTCTTATTAGTATCTGGGCCTCTTAGCATTTAACTTACCATCATAAACTATTTAATTTTAGTCCTTTTCCAGAAGTTAGGGGGATATATGTCAAATTACAATCTAATGGTCATCATCTCGAATATCTTGGTTCAACTTGGTTCTTCCTACTATGTTCTTACTACTATATGTTTATAGAGTGAGTTTACGTAAAACTTTGTAACCATTTTTGCCACCTTTATTATTATGCAATGAAAAGTTAAACAAAAAACAAACAAATTTTGTTTTCTCTGTTTCTAATGAATTCGATATCTCAGAGGCATACAAGATCAGTTTGTGATGTTAACGTAACCAGTGGCGGACGTAGGTAGTGTTCTTCGGGGTCACGTGCCCCCGACTAAATCTTGAAATTTCTTAAGTAATTACATGATAATTTTATTTGGTTAAATCAAGTTCTATAATAGTGCCCCCGTTAATTCAAATTTTATGATGGTGCCCCGAACTTAAAGATTTTCTAGATCCGCCGCTGAACGTAACGTTACATGAAAATCTCACGCAGAATAATCCCATGCATATATGTTTTATTAATGGGTTGCTTAGCTTAAATCACATCACGAGGCATTGTATCCATTATCTGGTCAAGCTTCAACAATATTCTAAAGTGCAGTTGCGTAAAACCATAAGACAGTATATTGATGGAAATTTTTATATTGTCAATTATCGAATATAAACTTACTGATATATCTCTATCATACATACATTATGTACAACAAAACATGCCCTTTTGATTTTATTCCCTTCTTGACAAAAAAAAAAAAACAAGAATGTGTATAAATCTGGTGAAAGTACTTATCCTCCTACTCCTACATATCAGTTTATCTCAACATAGAAAAACATATAATATTTGGAAAAAATATGCCCTTGAGGCTAAACCTTTTGTTGGATTCAAAATCAAATTATAGAGAGTCAATTTCAGACATTTTATGTGCGATCATGTCGGAGAGTGGTATTATGTACCTTACGTAAACTGTTTGGATTCAAATTCAATAAGTGGTACAGATAAATTGACCAAACGTTGAACAAGTACATCCATATATATATGAGAGTGAGACCCTATATATATATACGTACGTTGCTTACGATTCTGTTCGTTTTTTTTTGTTTTTTTTTTATTAAAAGTATCAGTTCTCGGATGTTTATAACTTGTAACTGCGCACTATAGTCTTTATAATACACATGAGATTAACTGTAACTCATCTCATATAATGTGTTTCAAGATTATAGTAAAATCAATGTTAAGTTTTTGGTAAAATGAAACAACGATTTTTATTAGTACTTTAAACAACAAAACGACATTGCATATATACTTAAAAAGCTTACCATTTTCTCTTTCTTAAAAAGCTTTAACCATTTTGTGCCATCAATCAGACCCAACGTAAGTCGTAGAATTTTTCTTTTCGGTTTGCGTTTAACGTTTGCAAAAATTGACGTTAACAATATCTGATCTCTTATATAGATAAATGTCACTCTATAGATATGTCAAAAGTGGGTGATGCATTATTTGTGGCTACTGAGAGGAGATGTGTCATGGATGTGACCCAGGTAAGATATATATAGCGTATATGTATGTATGAATAGATGAGAACAAGGCATGTGCATCAAGTTCCAAAATAAAGTTGAGACATTGTATCGTCCATGTGCATGAACCCATCTCCCATTTATGGTAAACTAATTTGGCACAAACCTTAAATTTGGCCCCTCCCATGCACCTAAAACATTTAACGAGACACACCTTTCCTAAAATGGCAATCTTCCCATCCCCATTCCACTATTTAACTTATTAATTTCCACCTTTTCATGATTATACATCCATCAAGACGACCAAATAAAGTAGATAGGTTCAATAATTAAGATGTGTTAAATCATTGATATATTAAAATGGCAAGATGTGTTTAATTCAAGGAAAAAATACATTATTTACATCAGATTCAACATTATGTTTGAAATTTGAGAAACTTTGCTTAGATACTATTCTTGAGCTGCGAATCAATTTTGGAGAGTATCCTAGTATTAGAAGTTTCCAATTTTCTAATCAAAAGGACTTTGTTGTGGATTTGCTTGACTATGAATTGAATTAAGTTCGTTGGTGTGATATGATCTTTGCCATGTCTTTTCCTATTTTGTTGAATTGCATGCATGGCTGGCACGATTCTCACCCCCATATTTGAGTCTTTTCATCTAGAACAATAGTTGACTCTACTTTATTTGGATTTAATTTGACATAGCTATTTTTGTTATAGGTGTTAGATAAAAAAAGAACCAATATTCAAGACATTTTTTTTTTTCATTTGTCACTCTCTATTGTTCTTGAATGACTATCTCATATGTGCAAAAAAGTTGGCAAAAAATTATTAACGCAGCCTTTCTTTAGCCGCGAAGTTTCAAAAAGGAGCTAGATTGCAATTATACATGTCAAAAAGAGGGTTTAACAAAATAAATCGCACCAAATGATATGATTATGCGTCAAAGTGCGATAACAACATGATTTATAGATATTAATGTGATCATGACGATCACAAGATTGAGTATTGTGTTCTGAAGTGTAAACTTTCGGTGATGATGTGAGGACTCAACGACAAGTTTAAGCTGGACGGAAATTATAATTAAAGGTTTTAGCAAAATAAATTTAATGTAATCTTTCGTTTGTCCTATGGGATCATTATTTTAACGTCAAACTCGTTTTGTAAATCCAAAAATATTAAAAAAGAGTGGCAGGTCGAAGCTAACATGAGATGATCTGAATTCCGTTTCAAGAAACTTATAATTACTAAAGTTTATTGTTATAACCTTTTGTCTAACATACTTATAGAGATATATATGTCTTCGTGGAAGTCTAATATTCGAGTTGTCATGCAGGACATTTTGAATCTTGACAAAAATCGCAAATAGCATACTGTATTAACTGTATTACTTTTTTTTTTTGTGGTAAAGAACTGTATTACTTTTAAGAAAGAGAAAAAAGGAGAGAAAAAGTGAGATGAATGCTAAACAAAAATTATGTCGCTGGATCGTTGTCCACTAATGAAGAATGTTACAAAGTTTTTGATGTGTGTGTCACGATGATATGGAAAAATGCTTAGTCGATGAATTAACTTGCTAACGACAAAGTTAGTATACCTAAGCCTAAGGTATGATAATTGAGTAGAAACGAGGCCGCAAAAGTTTTGCCATAAAGAGGAAAGGCACGAGACTAGAATTATAAATTTCAAGATTCATGGAATTTAGTCCAAAAGCAAGAAAAAATAATATAAAAATGAGGACTTACTATTTTTGAGTACTGGCAATGCTTGAAATCATGTCAGGTATTTACTAAAGTTCCAATCATTTCTATTCGTGTAACTGCAATATTACCTAACTGATAAAAGTGTAACTTTACATATTAAAATGATCGTTGTCATTGATAACAAACAATGAATCCAATTTATTTATTTCTGTATTAGCGAATCACGAGACCGAGCTCACATATTGCAAAATTTAGGTGAACCATTTTTTATGAAAACCCAACCTCTCTAGAACTAGCTAATAAAATCGCATTCAGTTATGTTATATTGTTTTGATCATGTTAGATTATATTGTCATAGTGCATCACTCCTTTTATTTTTTAATTCATTTTATTGCCGTAGAAGTCTTTTGGAAATGAATAACTTTGTTTGTATTGTGAGGAATACATTCTCAGCTATATATAGCTTGGTCACAAAAGCTGGTTGATTTTCCAAAATTAACTCATGGAGGATAGGTTACATTCTCCTAATTAATAACTTTGAAATAATCTTGTAGCAGACATTGTACAAAGTTAACTACCTATAATCTGCAGCTGTTTTAAGAGGAGAAAAATTCCTAAATTTTTGTCACTATATGTCTGAATGGAGAACACGGTTTCTTTGATCTCCAGTGGTGAGAGTTCTATGATTATTTTGTTATTAAACCTCTAGTGAAAAGAATGGTTTTCGAACTTTCTTAACCGTTTCTCTCCTCGTTGTCCTGACTCCTGACTGCAAAAATATTTGTGATCTGATCCTCTTCGAACACAGGTTTTCCTTTACTATATTCTAGAATTGAAATATTATTGATTGCTCTGCGTTTTCTATAGTTGTATCGAAATAACTATTTTTTTTTTGTCTCATAGTTTAACCAAAGTTTAAGCTTTTAAGTCAAAACATTGTATCATATAAAAATAAATTTTATATACAAAATGAGTCAAAAGATACTAAAACTCAAAAACAAACGTTATAACGCGTGTGGTTCTATACTATTGCGGTTTCAAAATGTGTTATATTGATATATGTAACGCGTGTCGTTTTATATCGTTGCAGTTTCAAAAAATGTGTCAGAAAATTAAGTAATAAATAATAATATAATTATTTATTTATATATATGTAGCTCGTGTGGTTTTATATTTTACAGTTTAAAAAGAAAAAATTCAGAGATTTAAATAATAAATAACGATCTAATTGTTTGATTCTTTTTCTTTTTTACCGAGCAACAAAGAGCATTTATTCTATCAAGTTTATAGAATTAAGGAAAAAAAATCTAGGCACATAAAAATAAATAAAGAATATTTTAATTTCCTTATTTTGGTTCAATATTATAAAATGACCACTATTGCAAAGCTGAAAACTTGATCGACAAATTCACATTTTGTATCTGTCATCATTTATCTCAAGCATGCGCTTGTCTTTCATTTTCGTTTCTATTATTTTCCAAATATTTCGATTTTAAACGTTTTAGGACTATCATTATCAGACAACTAATACAAACTTTTAGATAAACCATGTAAATTAGTGACTTTGTTAGTTTCGCAAGATTTCCTCGGATCCCACTCTCCTTTTGATCCTCTACGAAACCTTCGTCTTAATACAATCTTTCCTCTGTACTAATTAAACAAGAGGGAAATTATGTATATTTACCAAAATACGTTTGGATAGTGAAAGCGAATAAAGTTCTTTTGTGATATCAGATCATCCTCCAAGTCTTTGATCAAACATTGGATTATACCTTCATGGGCTTTCTCCTCTGCACCATCCGATACCTTAGTGTAGTCTCGCATACCTTGAAGCACATCTGGTGCAGTTCTATGTTTGTTTGTGTTTGGATCAATACCAACTTGATCTTCAGTAAGAACGCCAAATAATGGATTGGATTCCTTAAGCGTAAGTTCTTTGCTCTGTTTTTCTCCTAATATTCTCCATCTTCTTTGAGATGATGCATCTTTTCTCTGGTGAAGCAGCCATTGATAACGATCTTTTTCATGTGTAAACTGCGGACAGGCATAACACATTTACTTAATTCGTTCAAATTCACACCAAACGGTTGTTGTTTTGTCGTCTGGTACAATTAACTTCCTTTGTCTTCCTCACCGGTTTGGTCAGATCAAATTTAACACTAACCCTGACATGATGATTACTTTGTGCTCTTTTTGGATCGAAAGCAACATCAGTAACTTGTCAAATAATATCTCACAAAGCTTAATCAATTTTAGTAATTGACTGGAATAAAAGAATAAAGATTAGGAATTCCTAAAGATTAAAATCATGTTTTTGGATAAAAACCAACTAAATAAAACAATATAAGTGCATCACGATTAAAAAGGTAATTTGATAAATTTACCATTTGTTAATAGTTGAGAATGAATTTACCCTCTTTCTTACCCAATATTATTACATTTAAAAAAAAATCCATGATTAAGTAGAAATCATGGAAATGTTTGATTGATGAATCTTCATTAAAAATGCATTACAGGAACGAATTTTCATTGATTAGTCTTAATAATTGTAATAGCATCCAAAAAGCACCAAATTTCTTAAATTTATACACATAAAAAAGTTTGTATTCACATATACACTCAATTCAGAAAGACATATTTACAACTTTGCATCATATCTCTTTTAACTTTTAAGCAAACCCGAATATTTGGAAAAAGGAAATTCCCCTGATTCAATATTAATTGCCATCGTGCTTTATAGATATATAAATATCCTAGTAATTCATATTAACTTTAATATATATGCTGAATCGTTACGTAAATCAATTATAAAAAAAAAAACGAAATAAATGAAGTTCATGAACCTGATTTCTCCTTGTGATATAATCTAATTTGTATGATGTGATTTGTCCTCAGCCATGTTTTCAACCACTCATAGGACTAGTAACCAATTGACCAAAAACTCTGACCTCCACCGGGAATAAAGACAATTGTTTAGATTCTTTATATTATCAAGGACTATCTAAATGAAACTTTGATCTGTTTAGTTTCCTAAACGTTTAGATAGTCCTTTATTTAAGAACTATTATAAATTAAATTTTCCGTCACTCTTTTATTCGTGGGGGCTTAATGGTCAACATCGAGTTGTACACTTGTACTAGATAATCGTCCGTGTAATAGCAGACGTTTAAACATTATAAAACATTTTCATATATATATATATATATATATATATATATATGTTTTCTTCATATTGAGTCTATTGATAAAACGATGACAATTCAGGTACATAAGTTGCTCTTATGACTAATCCCTGACAACACATGGTGATGATGGTGGTATTTTTAGAATAATTGGTGCCATGGTTTCTTCAACCTTCTTGACCAAGTAGAGGAATTAATATACTTCGTTAATGTGATTTGTGGAACTATTTTGAGAGTAACAAGATTCGATAAATAAAATAAGAACACAGAATTTTTGTTTGCTCAATAAAAAAACTTTGGCCGCCTAACGTAACTTGCGTCCAATACATCTTTTATCGTAAAAATTGATTTTTATTCTTTGCAGGATCGAGATTTATAGTTTAATATCTTGTAATAGTGATGCATATCACTATCCAGATTCAGATATGATAGAAAACAATGCATTTTTGAGTTATTGATGTTTTTTTTCTTAACTTTCACGTTTAAATTATCATATTATATAAATATGCTAGACAAGGCGTGTACATAGCTTTTACTTTTTGATATAGTTTTATGGTAGTTAAACAATGTTTGTTAATTAGAAGAAAGGCACAAGAATTGTATTAGAGTAAATGAACTGGAGAAATTTTACAAATATGTTTATTTGTTAGCGTGTAAGTTGTTGTTCATTTTTGATCTATACGTATCGTGAATCTTAACTTCGATATAATGAAATGTATGTTTGAGCGGTAAAAAAAAATCAATATTATAAGGTTCTCGTAAAAAAAACAATGTTTGTTAATCTTACAAAAATAAATAAAGAATGATGCGGCAAAGCATCTAATCTAATATCAAACCTTTTGACCTTTTTGATTGATTTCTACATGAAAAAAACAAAAAAAGGTCTATATGATACCGCTAAGAGTTTTGTTTTCCACAGTCCACGTTCTATTTATCTCTTATAGTAAATTTATAGTTAGTTCAACATATGAGATCAACCAACATCAGAGGAGGTTCTTAGGCCAAGCCAAAAAAACCTAAGCTACCTGCATAAAATTTAATAAGTAATTGTCAACAATAAATGAATACTTTAAAATAACACATTTTGATATTTTTGTTACAAAAGTAGTACAAAAAGTGAAATTGACAAAAATAGCATTCATTACATGGTTTTAAAACAATTAAACTAATGAATTTGGATTCATAAATCCTTAATTAGGGTTTAGATTTTGAGATCTAGGGTTTTGGGTTACGAGATTGAGAAGAAATGAATGAAAAATAAAAGTATAATAGTATTTTTCATCTTTAATGAATGCTATTTTTGTCATTTCTACACTGGTGTGCTATTTTTGTGACAAAAACATGAAAGTATGCTATTTTTGAGAATTTTCCTGGACAAAATTTTAAAAATTTCTTTTAATCTAGTGGTGAACTCTCAAATCGAATGTCTTTATTTCTTGAACCAACACTAGAGAATTTGAGCTCTGTAGCTACAAGTGTAGTATAATTTTTTCATTAGAAAACAGGTTACAGTCCGAAGAAATGATCAGAACTTTTAATTTATTTCAAAGGCAAAATTTATCAAATATCTATAAATATTATTCAGAATTATGAGTACAATCTTAATAAATTGACTGATTCAATAGCATTGGGCTAACTCGGGAATCATTTAGTTATCGCAATTCTTTTCCTAATAGCAGGTCGGAATTGTCTTTTATTCCAAGTCATAACTTGTATCCATGCGCTTCATATTCGCATGGAGTTCGCTCCCAGAAAGGTTTCCCATTACTTATCCGGAAAGATATGTGGCCATGAAATAGGGATTAAGTGGAACGGAATTGTTTAGATTGAACGAAAATATATATACATATGTATTATATATATAACGCGCACATGACTGGAGTCTAGAGTCGCCCAAGAGAAAAGTAGGTAGCAGCCACGACCGGAGTCTTTGTTCTCACATCGGTCAACGTTTACAAGAACATAGGGAGAGAGTGAGACGTTTTCTGCTATTCAACAATTAATTAGAACTATTACCTTACTGCAAGTAGTAATTAATCTAATAACATTTTTTATTATATAAACATACGATGGCTTTATGGTTGTGATATTTTCTTTGGGTGCATTATTGAGTTAAACTATATGGTTTAATAAAGCGAAAAGAATGGAGAAGTAACATATATTGGTATTAATATCAAAGAGGATCGTCTCAAATGATCTAAAATAAATTTGGAATGAAACGTATAGTTGATGGGAGAGAATATTACGGGTGTCAATTTTTTATGTTTATTTAGAATAAACTCATTTTTGTTATTCACTATTATGTCAAAATGCTTCAGTTGTACATATTAAAAGACGTCGATATTATACTTTTTGCATATAATTTTCAAATTGAGTTTGGGAATATTTGATACATGTTACTTTGCATATAATTATTTGGTACTATAGACTTTAATTAATGAAACATCAGATCAAGTATTTGTTGATTCGTCTGAGTTGTGGAGGAACTAAAAGATAAATTGACTCATCAAAAAGGCCCAAAGTAAAGCATCGTATTAAACACGACACCATGTTAATTTGGTAGTTATATCCAGGCCATATGCAAATATTTAGATTTATTTCGTGAAACTGGGATGTATAATAATTCCCCAATAACAATCCATTACAGATTTTATTTGATTGGGTTCTTTGATAATTGTTTTTTGCAAGAACTCCTTTCGGATCATCGTCATGATATATATGCGATATATCAACATCGTCGTGTAAAATCTTTAACTTTGATTAAGTTTGTGTTTAGCCATCCATAAACGCTTTAAGTGACAAAGAGACACGATTGGTGATTCATAGATATTAGTATGAGTTTCAGTCTAAAGAAATTTTGATTATAAAATAAAATATTTGGCTCAATGTCATATGCATTTAACATCATAATCACCTATAACAAATAGGTGTTAAACATAGTTAGTCTCACACAATATTAGGATGAATAAATTACTAAAAAATAGTCTCAAGTTAAGGTAATTATTTTCAAAAAATATATATTATATAAAACTATGGGGATTAATAAATATAATAAAAATAAAATTTATGGTATTTACAAAATAATGATTATGTGTCACATAAAAAAGTAAATTTTGTATACAAAAAATTAGTCAAAACATATGACAATTCAAAAATAAGTGCTACATATTCGATGTATATAACTTGTGTGGTTCAATATTATTGCAGTTTGAAAACACATTATATTGATATATTTGATGCGTGTTGTTTTATATTATTGTGTTTCAAAAAAGATGTCAGAGACTTAAATAACAAATAACAATATAATTGTTTAATTTTTTTAGATATATATAACGCGTGTGGTTCTATAATATTACGGTTTCAAAACGCGTTACATATTTGATATATGTAACGCGTGTGGTTCTATACTATCACTGTTTAAGAACAAAATGTTAGAAATTTAAATAACAATATAATTGTTTGAAAATTTTCCCTTTTAAAGAGCAACAAGGATGATGAATTTTTCAAAACCGACATCTTGAACAAGTGATACTAATAATTTTTTTTTCTCAACAACTATTCATTACATGTGGTTTTGATTCGAACGATGGACTCAACCAGTGCAATATATTTTTTAAAAATTCTTTTATTTGTAGACTTTTCCAATTATTTCCAATAAAAATATTTGACAAACAAAGAGCGAAAAGGAACAAATTGAAATGTAGACTCAAAAGGAGAATTTCATATGAATCATTCATCAGTTTCAATTTAAGAAATTTTTGATTATTATAAACTAAAAAATCTTTCACCCAGTGTTATATGCCTTATATATGAGATTAAATTTGAGGAGCTTTTACTATACGCATTTAACAAAAAAAATCACCTACAACAAGTAAGTAGTTAAACATAATTAGTCTAACATAATATTAGGATGGATAAATTACTAAAAAAAAAAGTTTTACATTAAACTAGATTATTTTAAAATAATATATTACATAAATTTATTGTAATTAATAAATATAATAAAAACAAAATTTACGATATTTACGGAATAACAATCATGTGTCACGTAAAAACAAAATTTATATTAAAAAAAATAATCCGAAAAGTACGACAATCAAAAATAAGCGTTACATATTTGATATGTGTAACGCATGTCATTTTATAAAATTGTGATTTTAAGAAAATATCAGATTTAAGTAATAAATAGAAATATATTTATTTAGTTGTTTTATTTTTTAATAGACAACAAAGACGATGAACTTTTCGAAACCGGCTCTAGAACAAGTGATGGTAATAGTTTCCTTGTTCAAAACAACTATTCATTAGATGTGGTTATGATTCGAACGATGGACTCAAGTAGTGTAATATATTCGTTCGAATTTTCTTATTTGTAGACTTTTCTTATTATTTCCAACAAAAATATTTGAAGAAAATAAAAAGAGAAAAGAAACCAATTGAAGTGCATAAATAGAGACCCAGAAGGAAAATGCCAAATGAATCAATCTCATAAAGAAGAAAGAGGGTAGGGGTCCATTATAGATGTGCTCACATACATGCTCCACGAACTTCTGTTTCTTTTACTTTATTTTATTATTTTATTATCTATTTGAATGAATCATTTTTATACATCTTATCTGTGACCATCACACGCATATTTTCTTATATTTATTTTATTGTATTTTCCCTCTTTTGCGCCTATAAATAGCAACCCTCTCTCCTTCCCTCAAGTACTCTCACATCAGAACAATCAATAACACACACAACTTGCTACTTCAAACAAAGACTTTCAAAGAAGAGAGATAGAAAGAACGAGAGATGGAGAAGAACATTACGTTTCCAGTTGTAGACTTGTCCAAGCTCAATGGGAAAGAGAGAGACCAAACCATGGCTCTAATCAACGATGCTTGTGAAAATTGGGGCTTCTTCGAGGTACAAACATACATGTATCTATAATATATATGACTATATCAAGCTTTTTGAGTTTGTGTACTTAAATGGTAATGTGGAGCTTATTGTTTTGGGGGTTAATTTGGTTTTTTCAGATAGTAAACCATGGGTTACCACATGACTTGATGGACAACGTTGAGAAAATGACAAAGGAACATTACATGAAATCCATGGAACAAAAGTTCAACGACATGCTCAAGTCCAAAGGTTTAGAAAATCTTGACAAAGAAGTTGAGGATGTCGATTGGGAAAGCACTTTCTACCTTCGTCATCTCCCTCAATCTAATCTCCAAGACATTCCTGATATGTCTGATGAATACCGGTACATAACTTTTTCTATAAACACAACTTTGAAACATGTTTTATATTCTTTTAATAGGCAACTCTACCTCTTTTACCTTGATTAAAAAGTTCTTTGTGATATTTTATTGGTAAAAAGACAACATTTCTTTGTTAGTTGGTAAAGAAAACAGTTTTCTTGTAATTATTTCACTTTAGAACCTCTAATATATTCTTTTTTTTGTTTAGTGAAAAAAGTTAGAAAAAGACTAAAAAATCTACAATATTTTTTTCTGAAAGAAGCATGCTGAAATATTACCTTTTTTTTTGTGGGTGATACTGAAATATTCTGAAGTACTAAAAATGTTTTGATTTTGCAGGACGGCCATGAAAGATTTTGCGACGAGATTGGAGACTCTTGCAGAGGATTTGTTGGATCTATTGTGTGAGAATCTAGGGTTAGAGAAAGGGTATCTGAAGAAAGTCTTTCATGGAACAAAAGGTCCAACCTTTGGGACCAAAGTGAGCAATTATCCATCTTGTCCTAAACCAGAGATGATCAAAGGTCTTAGGGCCCACACTGATGCAGGAGGCCTCATCTTGCTGTTTCAAGATGACAAGGTCAGTGGTCTCCAGCTCCTTAAAGATGGTGACTGGGTCGATGTTCCTCCACTCAACTACTCCATTGTCATCAATCTTGGTGACCAACTAGAGGTATATGTTAGGTTCACACCAAATTTTCAAAAGAACTTTTGCTAGACAAAACAATGTTTTGGTTTAGTCCCGGTTTGGCGAAATTGAGAGAAAAGGTTTCTTAACCAAAACTGAACTAAGTTAAACCGAGATATCTTATTTGCATTCTCAGATGGTTTCTTTGGAAATGGTTCAGGTTTAAACGGAAATTATCTTGCTTAACTGAATGTAGGTGATAAGCAACGGCAGGTACAAGAGTGTGATGCACCGTGTGGTAACTCAAAAAGAAGGAAACAGAATGTCCATTGCATCGTTCTACAACCCGGGAAGCGATGCAGAGATCTCTCCAGCTTTATCTCCGGTCGGAAAAGAAACCGAGTACCCGAGTTTTGTCTTTGATGACTACATGAAGCTCTACGCTGGGGTCAAGTTTCAGCCTAAGGAGCCACGGTTCGAGGCAATGAAGAATGCTTCTGCAGTTACGGAGCTGAACCCAACAGCAGCCGTAGAGACTTTCTAAAAACGGAGTTGAGAGTTTGAGTGAAGCAAGAAAGAAAGAAAGAAAGATGGTTTTGTGTTGTGTTTACGTCAATAAGTTAAGACTGAGATTAGTGTTGATATAATTAAGTGTCTGGTGATTAATTGTTGGTCAATCGTGTGTTAAATGTGTGAGGTGTTTATGTTTATGGAAGATAATAATAAATAATAATAATAAATCAGTAATAATAATGTGAGACTTGTTCTAGGAGTTATCAAATCACGAAAGCTCTCCGTTTCAGAAATCAGAACTTAACATTGATCAAGCTAAAGAAGCTTTTGTCCTTGATGCAAAAAACAAACACAAAACAAACATTGATTGAAACTTCAACAGAGTTTGCAAATGTATTTAACAAGTGCCCTGAAAAATCTATCACCTTTTTGAGGTGAAGAAGATAAACTTGAAAAACCATTCAACTCTGAATCACTCAAATCCACCAAGAACATAAGTTATACGAATGATTTCATCATCCAGCACCTTCGAGGTTCTTTATCCAGTCACACACTACCATTCATCACACGAGAATCGGTTTCTGTTTCATTAGCTCATGAGATCAACGGTTTTAAGGTGTAGGTACCTTTTTATCATCTCCTTCAGTAGATGCGGCTTCATTGGAACAATGGTTCTTAACAACCATTTCTATGTCAGCTTCAGAGGCACCTGCAAGTTTAAATCTCTCAACAGCTGAATCAAGATTCTTCTTCCAACCATCAATCCCGATTTTGCATTCAACTTGCGATCTTTCAAACAGCATGTTTCCCCAAAACAAATGGATCTGTGATCTCATTGCAGTAGCTTGTTCTGCTGCTTCCTCGGCTGTGATTGTATCTGAAACCTCTTCGTTCCCATCTCCTCCTTGCTTCTTTCTCCTCTTCGAGACTTCCTCTTTCTTGTTCGAGTTCGGGTTATTAAGATCATCCATCCTCTGTTCTTCAAGCTTCTCCCACATTTTTGTGGCGTCTTTCATCTTCTCCTCTGCGCTGTCAAAGAGTTTCAGGGTTTCTGCTGGATCCCAACTCGAGATATCGATCTTCTGAGCTAGCAAGTAAGACCAGTGTAGCTTCGCCATTTCAAATTGCTGCTGCCCTAACGCAAGCAAACCCTCGTAAAAATCGGGTTTGATTGAGAGTGCATGTTCATACTTATCCTTTGCCAATGTGTATCTCTCTTTCACCCACTCATAAGCGGTTTGAAGCTGGGCTGCAACCACTTCTTTTCCTGCAGATTCGTCCAAAGGAATCCGCTTTCTAGCGGCACACATGTGAACATTCCCCCAGTTGAAGAAAGCTAAAGCAGCCACTTCTTGGAATTTCGCAGAGGCTTTATCAAACAGAGGCTGAGCTTTCTCGCTTGTGACTGTTTCTTCAAGCGCCTCTGAGCAAAGCTCCATCCCCAGCTCGTGCAAATCAATATGAGCATCAGGGTCGATACCAACATTAGTACGGAAAAGATGAGCAAAATCAAACAACCAATCATCCATCTCCAATTCCTTGGTCTCTGGATCTTCAGAAGAACCAGCATTCTCCTTTTCTACTTCCTTATCCTGCTTCTCATTATTAGCCTCTGTTTCCACTACTACCGATTCAGTCGGAGACGATATGACTTCTTCTACATCATGCTTCTCTTCCTCTTCTTCCTCTATCAACATCGGCTCTTGCTCAGGACTCACATCAACAACATGCAATCTCAACATCCCAACAGAATCAGATTTATCGGTTTCAGGCTCTTTCGTCAAAAGACTATCAGCAGCAGATTCCGCCAGTTTCAGCTCTGCGGTACAAGTTATAGTCACCAAATCTCCATCACTGTCCTTGTACTTTATCAAAACCGCCTTTGAAGACGGGAAACGACTGCTCACAATCTCTCTCAACTCCTTAAACCTACAGTTCACAGGCATTTGACTCAACCTTATGTCATGATCATAAACAAACTTCAACGGCCTCCACTGAATCCTCTTCTCTTGAACCTTCTCAACAACAGCCACAGATGCTGACGAAGAAGGCACGATTTTCGACGCCTGAGCCTTACTCACCGATCCATTCTCTGTCCCCTGTGAACGCTCTACCTTACCATTGTTATTACTAGGCAATGTAACAGACCCGACAGGCGAAGTAACTCCCTTTTTAACGACAGGACGAGAAGGCAAACAAGGACCGAGTCCACCAATCGGACCGCCTAATGCAGCCGAGGCACCAAGAGCTGCAGCTGAAGGCCTGCTCTGCAAATCTTGCTGAGGGCTCAAAGCAGTCTTTAACCGCCGCGAAATATCTCCTGCGTCCTTGTGATTAGGATCAGAACCCAACAACACATTCACATCTTCAAAAGCTAAATCATACTTCCCTACAGCTTCGTAAGCTCGAGCTCTTCTAAACAGAGCTCGACTGAAACCAGGCTGGACTTTAAGAGCCAACGTACATTCAGAAATCACGGATTCGTAATCGATTGGCTTCATGTGCATCAAACAAGCAGCTCGGTTGCTATGAAACAAGGCTCGATCTGGGTGGTTTTTAGGGATAAGCTTAATCCCATTCTCGTATTGCTCAAGAGCACCAACGTAATCTTTTCCCTCATACTTTTTGTTCCCTTCTTCCTTAAGCTCATGTGCACGTTTCAAGAACACCGAAGCATCGATATCAACACCATTAACAGTCGTTGGCTTGGTGGATAATCCCGAAGCTTCAGACGAATTGACCTGATTCGAATTACCCTTTTTCTTCCTCCCTCCAGACTTCCCCATATCAAAAAAAATCTCCTAGAAAAACACAGACCCACTTGATAAATCCACAAACTTGATAACCCAATTCTAAGAAAAACCCAAACTTTCGAGATCTCTGAATCTGATTTCAAAATGAATCGACAGAGAGAGAAAGAAATAGAGAAACCCAGATACTTACAGGAAAGACTTAAGATCGAAATGGAGAGGAATTCGCCGGAGGAATGAACAGAAAGTGCTCAAAATTCAGGTGGATTTTACTTTTAAGGAAAGCTTGAAGAAGATGAGGTGTTTTAGCGACTCGAACTCGAAGAAACCCTTCCTTCAAAAACCCTTCCTTCCTTCAAAATAATGGGCCTATAAATTAATTAGCCCAATAAGGGTTTTTGTGGGCCTACTTTTATAATGGGTTAAATAGAAAATTTGACAGGCCTGTTTGTAATTTAGCCCAGCTTGTTTTCCGTGTAGCTTTGTAGAGACAACGAATACCGAAACAGGCTTCAACAGCTTCCACGTGGTTCCGTTAATGGAGTACCACGTGTCTGAAGCCACTTGGTAAAACATATTTTATCTGTAATGATAATAATTTAGTACGAAAAGGCAGCGAATTGGATCGCTCACGGATTGTTCACAATGGTTGTCGCTAAGTACAGTAATATTTCGCCTTTTGCACAGTTGCTTCCATTCACATTGCCAAATCATCTCCATCCATACCATCAAGATAAAAAGTAACTTAAATACACTTTTTGTCAACGCTTTATTCATAATATGTTTTTGGGATGAAGTAGGTTCTTAATTAAGTTATACAGATCATTTTTTTTTTCTGAACAAAATAAAAGTAGTAGTTTATAATAGGTTTTTTTTTTTACAATTCTTTTGCTTGGAATAGTGCCTAAATATCTTGATTATAAATAATATTACTAAAATCAAAATTGAAGAAATGGATAGACATCTCATTGTCAAAAACAAATACACAATTATTTTTAATATATGAGTTACTTTTTTTCTGTCAACAATATTTCGATTATTTGGAAGTATATCTTCATCTATGATTTATACATTTTTTCTATAAATTTTAAGAAAAGAATGGTTATACGGTTATACAGTTTTTGTATAAATAACCGGTTCATTTATTGATTTTTTCGAAAATATTAAATTTCCCAAATAAATATTTCAATAGCTATATCTTTATTTTGAATATATCATTATCGATCCAATGACATGCAACAATTTAAGTCGTAACAACCTTGGTGACTCTCCTTTGAACAGGTCCAATTTGAAAAGAGCTCTATTTGGCATTAACTATCCTCAATATACACTGATCATAACACGAACCGAACTAGATTTAGTTTGTTCTAAAGAGAAAGAAAAAAGGTAGTAATATATCATAACTCTTTCTCTCACAAAAAGGCTAACTTTTGAACGAAGCAATCACGAGAAACCTTTGAAAATCTCTCACTTTGGATCCGTTCCTTATTCACTTGGTTTCTTCTTTAACTTCCAAAACTCAACTTGTAACCAAAACTTTTCTGGTGCTTTTCCGTCTTCTCGTGTCTTATTTTTCCCCGGAAAATTTCCTCCCTCCTTTGTTAATTTTCCCGGGAAATTTCCTTTGCTCTATCTACTAAGGAAAAAAGAAAGATGAAACCCATTTGTTTCCTTCTCTGTTTCTGTTTCCTTCCTGTAAAAGTCTCTTCCTTTTGACATAATCTTTCTTAGTTTAACTTATTAAAACCCTCTGTTTGAAATTTTCTTTTCCCTGATTCTGTTTCTGTTTTCCCGAGAAAATTAATGAAACCGCGGCTATATTCTCGGGAGATCCTATCGAACCCATGTTTTTGAATCAGTTCATGCACTTCTTGAAATCTATTCATACTTTCAGAAGGAAAAACTCAGTTTGATAACCTAGATCCTCTGCTTTCACACCCTACCTTGTGATCCAAGCAAACTCTCCTCTAATACAGCATGTCTGGTTCATGTTTCAACCCGTTTCGTCTCCGGCGGTCTCTGAGATCCAAATTTCCTCCAGAGCCTTGCCTCCCCGCCTTCAACGCTAACCCATCTTCCTCCAAACCCAGCCGGTACGCAGAAAGCGAGACTATGGAGAAGAAAAGATTCGACAGTATGGAATCTTGGTCGATGATTCTCGAGTCCGAGAACGTGGAGACGTGGGAAGCGTCTAAAGGCGAAAGAGAGGAATGGACCGCAGATCTTTCGCAGCTCTTTATCGGAAACAAATTTGCTTCCGGAGCACACAGCCGGATTTACAGAGGGATCTACAAACAGAGAGCCGTCGCCGTGAAGATGGTGAGGATCCCTACTCACAAGGAAGAGACAAGGGCTAAGCTCGAACAGCAGTTCAAGTCCGAGGTTGCTCTGCTTTCTCGCCTCTTTCACCCTAACATCGTCCAGGTCTGAATTCTCTATCTTCTTACCAAAGTCTAAACCTATTTTTTCATTATCAAAAATGAGAATCTTGGTTGTGAAAAACAAAACAGAACAAAGATCTTGTCTCTAACCACTATTTGGTTTTGGATTATATCTTAGCTTGTCGAATCATTTCAACTGATAACTATGTCCTTCGTTTTGACATATAGTTTATTGCCGCGTGCAAGAAACCGCCGGTTTACTGCATAATAACAGAGTACATGTCGCAAGGTAATCTCCGAATGTACCTTAACAAGAAAGAGCCTTATTCTCTCTCGATCGAGACTGTACTAAGGCTGGCTCTAGACATCTCAAGAGGAATGGAGTACCTTCACTCGCAGGGTGTTATCCACAGAGACCTAAAGTCCAACAATTTACTTTTGAATGATGAAATGAGAGTTAAAGTTGCAGATTTTGGAACTTCTTGTCTTGAGACGCAATGCAGAGAGGCCAAAGGTAATATGGGAACTTATCGATGGATGGCTCCAGAGATGATCAAGGAGAAGCCTTACACAAGAAAAGTCGATGTTTATAGCTTCGGCATCGTGCTATGGGAACTCACCACTGCATTGCTTCCGTTCCAAGGCATGACTCCCGTGCAAGCCGCGTTTGCAGTCGCTGAAAAGGTGAAGTTACGTTTGTGATTTTACATTTTGAGATTGTATGCAGTGGGACGCAAGTCACTAAATATTTCTTTTTAAAAAATGAGCAGAACGAGAGACCGCCGTTGCCGGCTAGCTGTCAGCCAGCGTTAGCTCACTTGATCAAGAGATGTTGGTCGGAAAACCCTTCGAAGCGGCCGGACTTCTCGAACATTGTGGCGGTGCTAGAGAAGTACGACGAGTGTGTCAAAGAAGGACTGCCTTTGACGTCACACGCAAGCCTCACGAAGACCAAAAACGCGATTCTTGATCGCCTTAAAGGCTGCGTCTCAGCCATCAGCTCATCATCTTCGTCCTCCTCTGTTCCTGTAAATGCCTAGTAATTCAAATGTTGTTAAAGTTATTTGATTGTATTTTGCATCTACGCGATGTTATGATTCGGTTTACACGTAATTAATTAGGCTGATTAATTTGTATTATATAGAATATAATGATACGTATTGATCACTGATCCACTGGCTCTCTCATTTTTAAAAGGAAGTGAGCTCACAAGGAGTATCCAAAATGTATTGAAATTAAAATAGACGTCTAAAAGAGATGCGTAGGCATAATTTTTCCTGTTTTTGGAAGCAAAAAGTACTTTAGATCACATGTTATTGTGTACAAATGCAAGATTGGTTGAAGTATAGTATGGGTAGTGGTTTTGAGCTTTTGTGGAAGAACATAGAGAAATAAGATGACCTAATCCATTTATTGTCAAATATATGCGAGACCAAGATATCTATTGCTCACCCTTTTTTGAGGTCAAGAACATGAGAATTTAAATCGAACAAAGCAACAACAATACTATAACAAGTCACTAAATTACATTTTCTAGTCCCATTGTGATAAACAAAGACCGGCAAAACCCACTTTGACACTACGAAGCCACAACGGAAACAAGACCACAGTCCCCAAAAAGACGACTAAACGAGATCTTTTAGAAGGGGCCTCCTAACAGAAGAAGTGTTTATGACAGAGCCGCCTGGGTTTATAAGCTGAACAAAGCTATATATGGCTTGAAACATGTTCCATGGGTGTGGTATATAGAGAGCTTCTGGATTTTCTGCTTTCCTCATGTTTTCTCAATTTCATTATTGATGTTTCCTTATTCATTCTTCATGCGGCTGATACTGTCATGTATTGTCTTGGCTTATGTCGACGATATCCTGCTAAGTTGGAGACATTTATTGAGATACTTGTAAGTTGTAACCATGATATCTTTTTTCAGTTTCACTAATAAATGTAACATTTACGCCTTTTTAGATGCTGGCTAGGCTAGGAATTGTAATGATTATACTTTCACAGGTTCGCATATCGTCTATCTTGGTTCACATCCTGTTTCTTGGCAGTCAAAACAGCAAAAGACTGTTGCATGTTCTTCTACAGACGCAGGGTACAGGACTGTTGCAAATGCTGCAGCTAATCTCCGATAGGTCACTCTTCGATGAAAGATCTTGGAATTTAACCAACTTCGTAGCATGTGATCTTCCTTGACAATGTGGGAGCCATTTACCTATGTCATGTGTAAATCCGGTTTTTTATTTGTGAATGAAGCATGTGACCTGGATTATCATTACATTCGACAACTTGTTTGAGCTGTTTTTCTCCGAGTTACACATATCTCTTCAGCTGTCGAGTTCCTAGAGACTTCAATCGTAATAGAAATAAAATAAAATCTGTATAGTTATTCTGTTATAACTCTATGATATAAATATCACTATATATGAGTCATAAACAGAGCCGGTCCTGAGATTTTGGTGGCCACAAGCCAAATTTTTTTTTTTATTATTTTACCAGAAAAAGTAAAAAAAAAGAAAGTGAGGTAAAAGTAGGGGGAGAATCGAACTGAGATTAGGGAGGTGGGAAGTGTAGTCTTTTTTAGGAGATTCTACCACTAGACTAAAGGTAATTTTTTAAAAATTTGTGGCCGATTTTGTTTATTAATTTTGGCGGCCGCACGCATGGACTTCACCGGCTTGGCCCAAGAGCCGGCTCTAGTCATAAACATTTTCTTAAATCGATAAGAAACAACGTTATACAGTATATTCACAATCACAAGTCACAATACATCGTAATTCTTTTCCTTTCTAATTATGTAGAATCCATTTAAGACCTTTGAATATAAAGATCAGTTGTATCTATCATGTCATTAATATGCCATACTTATGGTGATCTTTTTTCTCAAACATAGACGTGATGAAAAAGTTAAGTTCTCAACAATATAAATGAGAGTTCACTGCGTAAGCACGACCTGTATCACCTCAAATCTCCCTTTATTATTAATTTATCGTTGATTAAATAATGTGAAACTGGACTGATTGTAGAGTGATGATGATAACAATAGATACCTACCAAAGGAAGTTTTCTTAACTGAAAGAGAAGATAGTCTAAAGATTCGTAGTAATAAGCACATAAGTTTTAACTAATCTTACCTAATCTTATATTTTATTTATTGTTTGGTTTGATGTTAATCAAACTTATTGTTTATTCTATTTTTTAATTGAAGGTTTAAGCAATCATAGTTCCTATTTTCAAGACTCTTAGACTTAGATAATATCTTTTTATCTAGTGATGGTAGCTCATATGATGATTTAACTACGTCAACGTCAATAATTTGTAGCATTTCTTAGAGGTTCGTTGGTGAGGAATTATTACGATTAAATGTTGTTAAGTTTTATGAGTTTCATGTTGCTTCGAGATTAAAAATCTTATGTTTTAAATTAAAAATCTTATGTTTTACCTCGGACCAAATTATATTTTAAGATCATGTAAATACATTATAAATGAACCACTTTTAGACCAAGGTAATCAAGTCTAGTTTTAATATCATATTAAATTTTATAGGTTTCTAACTAGATTGAAATTAAATAGTAATGAACAGATTTTTCAAATATCCATTATATATATTATTTATATTTCACCTAAAATTTTGATTTAGGATCGGAATACATGTTAAAATTATTACAGATGTGATTAATATATACGTAGAATACATTTGGAATATTTCTAAAGAAAATAAACCTTTTTTTACAATTAAACACTAATGGCAATTTGTAGGTGGGATCACTAGACATACCTTTCATAATTTGTTTTTAATTATTTTCTCAAAATAATGTTAGGAATTTGTCGGAAAAAAAAATAATGTTAGGAACTTAGCTGCATAAAACAACTACAATTCCTTATTAAAAAAAAAAACTACAACTCCAACAAATAAGAAACAAGTTTCTTAATATGAAAAAACTATATATATTATATGATTATAATATATATAATGTTAATTTATTGTTTGACTATTATTTCATCTGCTAATCAACCAATCATAAATAACCTACAAATGTGTCTGTTTTCAATCGTTATACCAATCATATACGAATCACTTAATAACAATTTAAATCATAATCATCCGCTTTTGCGAACTATCACATTTACATCTATATCATCTAAAGTAGTCAGACTTTTAATCTACTATAAAAAAGATATTACTACATAATAATAAATCTAAAAGATAAATTTACCATTCTATCATCCAAAATAAATCTATCAACATTGACCAATAAATATATCAGTTTGAAATATCTCTACACCACTGAAAAATAAATCTACAAAATAAATATATCATTCTAATATTAAATCGGCAGCTTTTCTACAAATTTACCAATTCAAAATAAATCTATAAATTCATATATAAATCTACTAATTCTTAGTTAAAATAATAAACTTATATGTTTTGGCGCACATATTTTTTTTTAATTTTGTCTGTTTGTAAAAAAAATAACATTTCGTAAATATATTTTTATCAATAAAAAAATATGTGAAACTTTTTTAATAATTTTGAAAAACTGATATTCTTTTAATAAAACATTAATAAAACAGACTTTTCAAATTTGTCTTCGCTAAACTCCCTAAAGAAAAATAAAAACTCTCAAGACGTTCGTGATGATGACCCCCATAAATAGACGAGTCAAAGACTGACTTTTGTACTACTAAGAAATAGAATAGAACCCACGAAGGCCTTTTAAACACGTCTCATGCCTTAGAGCATCATCAATGGGAGAAACCAATAGAGATTCTTAGATAATATTTAATTATTAATTTTTTGCTAAGAACCTTTGTTAAGATCATTTTGTTTTCTTTGCTCCAATGGCAGAATTCCACTATAGGTTCTTAAAAAAAATTATGCATGAGTAGATTACACACATTGATCATTCTCTGATTCATAAGCAGTTGAAGTATTTTGCAAACTTCTACGTGACAGTGAAGATGTACTAACACAAGTAGCATCACTCATCACTTTTGATAACGCCACCTAAATTTACAAGTATATGAAGAAATGAAGCACTTTGACTTGTGTTCCTAAAACCAATAACCTAATATAAAATATGATCTTCAAAGAGAACTGCGTACTTGATTATCAAAGCTTGTTAAAAAAAGAAAACAATACCTGCAGATATCGAATCTGAATTTTGTGTATATGTAAAAAGCTCATCCTCTGTTTAACACTTAAGTTGTGACATATACTCACTCATTGCAACCATTTTGCTATAAAAAAATGATGTTCAGAAGAGAAATATGGAGACAAGAATGGGAGGTATGTCTTTGTCCGTCAAAATTTCAAAGCAGCGTTCAAGAGTCCATAGTTATGCACATGCGAGAATCTGTTTCATCTTTTTCTGTCTCATTCGCATCACTACGAAACATCAGATAAGAGCATATGTGCATAAATAAGAAATACTGCTGTGTTCAATTACAAAAAGAACAAACAGATTATAACTTGAGCAACACATCGCCTGCAAGATTGCATCCACTACACAATGGAGCAACACATCTCCTGCAAAAACCAAAACAGAAAACGATTAAGATAGATCATTAATACATAAACTATATGATCTCTACCAAAATCTAACGTGCCTCCAATTTATATGATCTCTTGAAGCCAAAATGTAGACATTGCGATAGGTTTAGATTAGGATTGGCACCATCAAAACCAAATGAACTCTCGTCAAATCTACTAAGTACACTTATCACAATACGTATTGTGATTGAAACCACATAAATCTACACAGAGAGATTATGTCAAGAGCTATAAGTAATTAACATGTACAAATGAATCACTCCATGGACGAGTTTCATAACGCTTGTTTATTATCACATATACCCTCACCTCTCGAGCTTGAAATCAAAATCTGCCGGAGTATTTGAGTACAAAGCAGAAGTTGTCGAAATTAATGCTAATACAACATAAAGCATCAAAACCTGAGCAGAGGAAATTGCATAAACGTTGAGATGAGGATCCATATAATAGCAGCTCACGCTTATACTGTTGTCCTAATGAACAAAATCATAATCACATAACACAATATCAAATCTGAACTCAATTAATGAAAATGGAATCTTCATAGGATTTAAAAAGAACCCGAATATGATCAAGATCTGATCTAACCGAGTTGAGAGAAATCCCACGCTCCGCAGACGGACCTCGGAAAATGAGTCCAACTCTCAGTTTATCTTCTGCGTCTTCTCCAACGTAGAAATCAGGAACACAGAAATCAAAAGAACATTCCAAATAAAGATGTAAGAAAGAAACGAACCAGAGGAGCAAGGACATAGTCAAACCCGCCGGTGGAGATGTGGAAGGAGAGAGGAGAAGGAACATCGTCGGAGAAATCATTCTCAACGCCGCAGTACCTAGACTCGCTCTTCTCCCATCGTCGGAGAAATCAGATATCCCGAACTAGTTCCGATCAAAATCGGAGAAGGAGTGATGAAAAAAAGATCGAAGGATTCTCCAAATCACATGCAACGGTGACACGCGTCTTCTAGAAGCCGATTCTTAAATGTCTTATTTAAGAATCGGTTTTTCGCTTACTACCTATTTTTTATTTATTTTAATGCTTATTTGCACTAAGAACCAGCCCTAAGAATCTGCGTTAATGATGGTCTTACAATGCCAACATGTCTTCTTCTTTTTCTTTTTTTGGTTTTAACATGTCTTCTCCTTTTTTGACCGAAACAACAACATATCCTCTTCTACGTTCTAAACACTACACTAAATAACATTAATGACTCTGTGTAGTCTTACAGTCTGACCAACAATGCATTTAGTATATGATTTATTGTTCGTGCGATTGTAGAATGATCATAGTTTTGTGAACACGTATTTTATATCCATTAGTTCCCCGATTCTGCGTAACTAATAAAAATAATAATTTGAAATCGTTAAATAGCAAATTTTACCTTAAAAAGAAACTGGTTTTTCATTATAATTCCATTTTGAGCGACCCTCGCAATCCGGTAATATGATCAAAACGAGTTTAGTTTAACTATGTTATTTGACCGAGAGACGATTGTAATTGTTTTCTGTTTTTTAAATGAGAAACGATTGTAATTGAATAGTATTACTATTTCACATACTATACTATAAAGTATAAATTATGTTTATGTCGAGGAATGTGATTGTGAGGTAAAGTGCTACACCGAGACAAGAGCTATATTGTCTTTTATTTCTGTATTTTATTCGTCAAAATCAATGTTTGGAATATGCCCCATTTCATAGCTCGGGTTCGCCCTAAATAATTCTCTCAGGCACGACAAACGAGGTAGCCGCCAACCTCAACTTTCAAATCCTTTCGTCTTCTCCAATCTTCTCTCCTCCGTCGTCTTCCTCCAGTGTCAGCTTGGCTTGGGTCGAGTCTTGCTCCGGCTTCTGCCGTGAGTCAAGCACCGGCCAAACCAACCATCCTCCGTCGTTCTCCGTTCGCTTTCCATGCTCTCCGATGACTCCCGCTCTGGTTGTGTCTCGATGATAACATCTCTATCTCGCCATCACATTCTCTACGAGATTGTAGATTTCCGGCGTTTGTCCTTGTCGATGGTGGAGCGTTTCTAGCGGCGTCACTAAGACTGTGGTGGCGGAAGGATGTCTTCCCGAGGTGTTTTCGCTCTCCTGCCGGTGGCGCACACCCCAACTTGCTTCGGTGGTAGAGTGATGGTCTCTGCTTCTCCTTTGCACTCGTGGTTTCCAGTGATTTAGTTTCAAATTGGTGGTTTGGTGGTTTGTTGGTCGAGTTTCTTGGCAGCCGGTGG
This sequence comes from Isatis tinctoria, assembly GCA_010577795.1. Lineage (NCBI taxonomy): Eukaryota > Viridiplantae > Streptophyta > Magnoliopsida > Brassicales > Brassicaceae > Isatis > Isatis tinctoria. The sequence goes on from CM021250.1 coordinate 34,877,379, forward strand.
TGGTGGCGTTTCTCTGAGGACGGGATCGGTCATCAGCAAGAGGTGTTGAGGTGGTGGCGCTTGTTCTCCTGGCTCGTGTGGCTCCTTCGGTGATGTTCTCTGCCTCGGTCACCGGTTTCTTTCTCTGAGATCCCAACTGCGAATCTATCTCCACCACCGGAAGCTCTTATCAACTTCCACTTCCTTTCCGTCTCCACCGTCCTCGGTCTCAACCGCCTTTGGTCTTTCACATACAAGGTCTGCTGCTCCGGCGAAGAGTCTCCACGGTGGGCCTCCCTCATCTATCCTCTCGTCCTCCTCAGCGCCATAAAGTTATGGGTCTGGCCCATTAGTTTCTTTGAGATTAGTTCTCTTTGACGGCTTGCACCATCTTGTGTTAATAGGTGGATCTTGAGGCGTGGTAGATTTGGTGGGCGATTTCTGTAACCGACGTGGTGGAGCCATTACGGTTCTATTCTGGTGATTTTTTTCGGTCGTCCTTCTATCCGTTTTGGATCCACTAGCATTTCAGGGTTTCTTCCAAAATGGTGCACCTTCTGGTTATTGGTTTAGATCGGAACATCGGTGGTTGGTAAGTGTTTGGTGTTGGGTCTAGCTCATTTGGCGATGGTGTGGTTTTTTTGAATGAGGTTGATTCCAGTGGTTGTTGTTTGTTGTTTTGCTATTGGGTTGAGGTTTATAGTTCCTATTGCAACGGAATCGTATTTGATTTGATCATTTGCGCCGGCTCTAGTGTTATTGTTGTTTCTTCCTCCTGGTTAGGCATTTAAAAGTTAGCTGTGTTTAGCTCCCCTTAAATCATTGGGGTTTCGGTTCCCCTTAAAACATTGGGGCTTTTGGTTCCCGTGTATCTCTTGGGCTCTGGCTCTCCTTCGCATGATTTCATATGTGCGATGTGAGTTTTTTTATTTGTTCTTTCGTTTCCTTTGGTGAGGCTGAAGCTTTTGGTTTTTCTGGTATAGTGGGTCGTTGGTAAAAGTTGTTTCTAGAGTTGCAGTTGTTCGAGGGTTATTGTGGCAGTGGCTGGTTCTTTTTCTTCCTCTTGGCTTTGAGTTCTTGTGCAGCTCCAATGTTTTGCTCTGGTTCGCAGGTTTGTACTATTCTGGTTCAGAGACATGTTTTAATGTTTTCGCGGTATTGATCTTGTGGCTCTTTCGAAGAGATTGGGAATATGGTGTTGCCACTGGAGTGCTAGATTAGTGGGTTGTTTTATATGCGACTGACGTAAGAGCTGATATAGTTGATTAGAAGAGTGGAAGAGATGATGACAATTTCTCTGTAATAGTCTGTTTTGTTGCAAAGTTGAATTTGTTAGTGTTTGAATTTTATCTTGTGTAAGCAAAACTTTGTTGTACCTTTGTGCCTTCGTTTCTTTAATAAATTCCAACATATGACAAAAAAAGAATATGTCCCATTTCTAAAAATAAAGTACTAATTTCATTGTTGACAAAAAAGTACCAATTCATATTATTTGTTTATCTATGTTATATTTTGTAAAGCATTGGACCGAATCTTATGGAATGTCTAAGTTACCAACAATATTAAATTCTTCCACCAAATATTCAAAATTGAAGAGGTGATCACTAGTTGTAAGTTTAACAATCAGAAAATGCTTCATCTGAATATTCTCTTTGGTTATTGGAATAAAGCCTCGATCAAACTACATCGATACTAATTTTATTTAAGTTTTTTACATAAATGAGAATAATGTTAAAATTATAATGACCTAAAACCTTGGATGCTGACATATATACTAAATAGTGTTATATAGCGTAAACCAGATTCCATTCTTACTCAATACATGTATCAATTGTCCCAATTTATCTGTATACGTATATCAAATATTTAATTTGCATTCCTTTGGATTTAAAAGTGAGGTTTGGTTTAAAACGGATGACTATGAGGAGGTGCAAAAATTTCAGCGCCCCATAAGATAATTTTCCAATTTGTAAATGCTATGTTGAAAGCGTCGATACCAACTAATCTACTAGGGTTTTAAGGAAGACGTGGGGGAATTTTGGCACTTCATTTAAAGTTGCATAGCTTAATTTGGATAAATGAGCTCCTAAATGATATACTTAATTTTGTTCCTGTTTATAATGTGGATTCCAAGGCCATCTCCAATGGTTAGAGATCTTCTAAGTTTCTAAAAAAATAAAAATCTTAATATTTTAATTGTATAATTATATTTCATTTTTTTAAACCTGTAAAATTCTATTAAAGTGACATATGGGAAGAAAAGTTTAGAACTTGGTTCTAAGAGCATCAGCAACGCTGATACCCAAGGGGAATCCTTAACCCCTTTTTTTTTTTTTTTTTTTTAAATAGTGAAAGGCTCGACCAATCAGAAGCTGACACGTCACGAAGGATTCAGCTCTTAAAACTCTTCGGGACGGATCGATCCTTGCGTTGCACATGGTCTAAACATCCTTCTTTTAGAACTTTTTTACATCCTCTCTCCTATTTTTATTTTTATTTCATTTATTTTAGTGATGGGATTCAGGTTTTAAAATCTCCATTGGAGATTCCCTAAGGTTCTCATTCATATCGTATCAAAATTTATCATAGAGGTTTGCAACATACATAATTCCTTCTAGGATTTAAATTGAGGTATGAACCAAGAAAAACATAAATATATAATATACATATAAAAAAACTGAATTTCTTTCAAGAAATGCTCGGGTTGAAATACAATTTTTTCGTTTGTAATTAACACCTTTGTGCCTTATTGATTAGGTGCATATGCAAATATATTTCGAAAAGACAATGTTGTTTGTGAGTTTTTTATAACAAAAAAAAAACTCAGTTTTGTGAGTTGTGACCATATATATACAATTTGTCTTAAAAATCAAGATATCTAGATGTTATTTTGATTGGAGAAGCGAATAGTGACATTTTAGTATCTGTCAGGTTGGTGATTGACTGATTGGTATATGCTCTTTTTATTATTATTAGGTTCAATAAACCCCAAGCTATTGGTTTTACGATACCTGATCCAAAATACATGTAATGTACGTATTGATCAAACTACTTCACATACATGGTCGTACATACTCAAATATTGAAAACGAAATATAGTTAAACATCAAAATATCCTAAGGTAGTACCAAGATCTTTGATCCATAGTACTTGTATATTTGACCTAAGCAATAGAAATATTTAAACATCGGATATAAAATTCCAAATAGTCAGGAGACCTATATAGCGTGATTGTACCATTTCATGTTCATGGGAAGCATAAAAAAGCTTGTTCGTGGTGGTGGGCGGCACACCAGATATTTTGGAGTTGCGTTAACTATTGTTGTATGTTTTGTATAACGTAGCTTCATAATTCATATGGGTTATATTGTTTAATATTTTTTGGTTGGTAATTTTTATTGTTTAATGACGGGAATATGTATCATAGTTATTATAATAATGTTGTCATCATATCATAATATAAAATTTAAATCCGATAAGTCTGCATCTACTTTATCGTCCGAACATTTTAAAAACAGAAACAAGGGTATTTACAAGTACAAGTTGCAGATGATAAATAAACAAATTTTACTATCTTGATGATAACTTCAAATAAATTCTTTGTATATGGTTTATAACTTTTTATTGGTTCTATTGTTTTGTTGAGTAGTATTTTATGATGGGTGGGTGAACCAAAACAATCGATTTTGGGGGGTTTTCAAACTCGACATAGAAGTGTCAAAAATGGAAAATGGAAGATTAAAGTTTAAAACTACTTAAAAGTGTCGTATGTTGGATTCTTGATTGTATTATGTCAAGAAATTTTAGAGTTCCCATGTCTCTGATCTTGAAATATACAAGTGATAACTGTAGTATGTGCTTTAAGCCTTTAACAAGTAAAATAATCTTTAGTTATGTGTGCAACACACACAAAATATTGGCTCTGTCCAAAACCAAAAGAAAACACACAAAATAATGGAACGATGGAATGTGGAAACTTTATTAGTCCGTGATTTCGTAAGTTGCGACCAATCGCAAAAGTGCAAAAAGAATCAGTTATTTTGCCTTTTCGTATTAGATTTTTTATTTATTTGTTTTATGATTCTACAATTATTAATTTTCGGTGTTTACCATTCCATAATATTGTTATCCATACAGCCGGTCAAAAAGTGTTACGTGTGCATCTATTATATATTAAGTTAAAAGCATTTTAGGCAATTTTTGTTGATGTAACAATATCATATTTTTCTCCATTTTTTTATTTTTTTTTATTTTTTAATCCTGTTTTAAATTAAATCTATTAAATCTATATTATTTTAGTTAAAACAAATATTTATTATTAAATTAACTATAAAATAAATTACAAAATTAGAAAATATATCATTTTGTTAAATATATGTTATATTATAAAAGTGTGAAGATTTTTATAAACTTAAATTTTAATATAAAAATTTAAATATTATTAATCATGCATTATTACCCAGGTACCATACTAATACTTTAGATCAGTGATTTTTCCTACAGCCACACACTTTTTCAAATTTATTTAAATGTTCAACATTTTCGTTCTCTTTCATTTAGATGTTTATAGTACATTGACTTTTAAACTAATAAATTACAAGATGGTTAAACATCTATGTTACAATTCACCAAAAAAAAACATCTATGTTACAAAAAGAAAAAGGAGAAACCCTTGGAAAAGGAAAAAAGAAAAAGATTTAGGAGCAGAAAATAAAAAGAAGAAAATAAACTGGAAAAAAAATGAAATAGAATTTACAAAAAATAAACTATAGTTTATTTATGTGTCACATGTAATTTCCAGCAAAATGTTTGGAAATTTCTTAGCCCCAAACCGCAGAAAATTTCTGACCAACAAAACTCATAAACTTTTCAACAGATCCTTTCTCCTTCTCCGATTCTTCACCACCACACTTCCCTTCCTCCACCGAGTCACGGCCGACCAACTCGCCCGAACTCGAACCCGGCTCGCCGAGTCGACTCGGTACAACCGAGTTAACTCGAACGGAAGTTTTTCCCGATCGTTTTCTCCGGTCTTTCTTCTTCTTCTTCACCTCCAAGCTGTCTTCGAAGGCGTCGATGATCTCGTGAATGAGTTTGCGGTTCGGTGACGAGTCCCATCTAACCCAGTAACTCGTGTAGCAGCTGAAGCAATCGCAGAGGAAAAGAGGAGAGTGATGATGATCATCTTCGTTGGCTTTGCTTTTCTTGAGACGAGAGATACGATTTGTGTCACCGGAGTTTGAGATGAGGTAAGCAAGAACTTCACGGTCCTCCACCGAGAGCGCCGCCACGAGAGAGAGGATGGCGACGGGGAGGAGAGAGAGAAAATGGTCGCCGGGTTTTGTCGCCGGCGACGGATGCACGGTTCCTTTCCGACCGAGATTCTTCATAGCCAGAGAGAGAGAGAGAGAGAGAGAGAGAGAGAGAGAGAGAGAGAGAGAGAGAGAGAGAGAGAGCAAAGAGAGAACAAAGAGTCTTCTTGAAGAATGAGTCTTATGATACTTTGAATTTTGAAAGGTTTCTCTTTATTTTTGACTTCAAAATTTTGAAAGGTCAAAGAAGTCCATTATGTTTCTGATTACTTATTTTAATATAATATTTTTCATAAATTATTTAACAATTTGGCATTTGAAGGAAATGAAACATTAATTTTTATGGGTTCTATTTTTATCCTGTGCAGGTCTATCTACAAATAAAATTCCACATGTAAATAGAAAAATATATCTTTTATAGTTACCAGATTTTGATATGTCATTGCAATATGGCAACACGAGTTACTTCCTCAATAATACGAGACTGACACACAATGTTTTATGTTTGTATCAGTAGATAGACAACACTTAAATCAAATATATATATAAGGAAAAAATATTTAATGTTGAGGTTTTATCTAACAAAAGTTTATCTTATGGTTATTACTTATTGTTTCGATTGATGTCTGGTTACTTAACCATTTTTAATGTAAACTTCCCATTGTTTTTAAAAAGTACTTCAAAAGCATTACTACTGACTAATGTATCATTTTCTTGCACAAAATCAAGTTTCCCTTAGTGATTTATGTTTTTTTTTTTTAATTATACGATGTTGGTTGGAGACAGAAGAAAATGAAATATCGTGGTCTAAGGAGCTTAGGAGCATGCCTCTACGTTTGGTAAAAGAAAGACAAACACCAAATTGTTTTAAAATAGCAGTATGGAGGAAAAAATCATAGCATTATGTTTGTTTTTACTTTTGTCCAATGTCTAAAAAGGGGTCGGTGTTAAACATGAGAATAGCGATTCATTACTTAAATATTTTGTTTGTTTTTGTTTTTGTAGTATGTTGCATCTTCAGAATAGTTCCACTCAATTAAATTCAACTACATATAGTATATACGACTATAATAAACAATTTTATGAACACTGATTTAACAATGCAGTTTTTCGGCAACACACAAATCTAAATGAAACGATTCTATACGATTATATATGTATGATGTATCACACGCACTATAGATAGCTCTATAAAATACTAAATCACAGCAAATAGTTTTATTTACTGTATTTTGGCTCGAATAAATTTTATTTTAATTCATTTGAATAAATTGCATTTTCTGAGGTTTTCTTCTCTGAAAATCAAATCTTAAATCTGATGTAAAAACTTTTAAATATTTGACAATTTTCACTGACCATTATTTAGATTTTGGGGATGATTGACAAGTGTTCTAAAAAATTTCTACAGCCATAATTTCTTTTACAGCATTAAATGTCCTCCAGTCATATTTTAAATATTTTTTTTATAATTACAACTTCTTCTTTTTGGCTGTGGGGAACAATATATTTAAAACATTGATAAGTGTTTAACCAAAAAAAAACATTAATTAAGTTTGGAAATTCATAAGGTAAATTATTAAATTATCTCTCAAACTTCCAACCAAAATCCTATACCATTAAAATTTACAACTACAATAAACAAAACTCACAGCATAAATTCTAAAAGAAAAAAAAGAATAAACACACCTGCAACTTTAACCAATTTGGTCCTTTATAAGATGTCTTTCGCATGTCACTGGGCCAATATCAGTTTATTAGTAGGCCTCGGAAAGCTTTTGTTCAATTCACATCGAACGCAAACAACATGCTTACAGTTCAGGGGGAATCTGTAGTCTAAACATAATGGGCTTTAAATTAAAGAAGATCCATTTGACATAATAGACCTTTTCAATTTTTAATTCGGAAAGATGTATGATATCACTTGGTCAATTTTGTTACAACATTCCCCAAATAACGTTTTGGTATCGCCGATTAATACTAGTGAGCAGTAACCGAACGAAGAAGAGAAAAGATACATATTCATTTGCTTAACTTAAATCCTCAAAATTCACTTATGTACAACAACAAAAGAACACAAAATTAGCCTACAATAGCTCAAAACTAAAAAAAAAGTTACATACTTATTCTATAAATTATTATTATACTTCAACCCCACTAGCACTGAAAGCAGCCGTAAGCTGACCAACTATAACCTTGAGACCTTTTGCTTCCCAAGACTCTTTCTTGCAACCCTTAAACGTCGCCGTATCATCGCTGTTATTAGTATTGTTAACCATTTCGTGACTAATCGTCGAAGTTCGTTTGTAGAAACCGAACCACTTAGCTTGCATGTAACCATTTCTCCTCCACGGTGGCACGTGTATCCCCACTTGCTTCATCGACCGTCTCATCTCATGGCACATGATCCTCACGAGCTGTTTCAGCTCCTCCGGAGTTCCCACGAAGACACGTGGCACTTGGCTTAGTATGGAGGTGTATCTCTTCGTTGGCCGTGCTATTTCGAATTCCTCGGCCAGATTTGTCTCCACAATATAACGACTATGGTCTCCGCCGCATCGAACGTCCACGAACTCATATTTTCCGGTGGTGTTCTTGCCAAATCTTTCCCACCGTGACTTGCAAAGACCTATATATACGGTTAAGATCATTGTTATTTATATAGCAGAGTACAATTTATTTCAAGTACCACGTTGTCATGAGATTCACCGAATGAAATATGATATTCTTCACATACTTAAGTTAGGTTCCGCTTGTTAGTAACTTGATAAACCTAATATGATATATATATAAATATAAATATAACTTGTAGCCTTGTAGGATAAACTGTAGAACCGTGGATGATTAAAACAAACAAAAAAATTAAGAAAATTGGAATGGAACTTTGATGAAAAGAAAATTTGGTTTTAACAAGTACAAAGAAAAGAAAATCTGATTCATTTTCTTCATTGAACTATAGAATAACAAAATCGCTAAAACATGAATCCCAATAGTAGATTTGATTTTTTGCTGTGAATTTTTGTAAAATTGTTCCGCAGGTTGATTATAAACCCTTAATTAAGTTTGTCACAAAGTAGTATATGCTCTTTCATTAATCCCCCTTTCAATATATAAACATGTAAATAGCAATATATTATGTAAATATAGAGAGATATATGATTAGATATGTACCTGCGTCAAAACCTTTGTTACGTAGAAAAGCCATCAGTTGGCGCTTAGGAGAACCATCTTGAACAATATCTCCGACGAACTTTCCGGCAACCTCCGTCGCGGCTATGATTCTCATCCGCTCTTCGCCGATGGACAAACCGTCTATAAGGTTCCGTAACCTCTCTTTCACATCCTCGTACTCGTTGTCCGAAGAATTCATTTCCTCCTTCGGAGTCTTCTCCGGTGATATTTGTTCCTCTCTTTCGATAAATGATGCGACCAAAACCGAAAGATCCTCCGTGTCCTCCGGCGAGTGATCGCTTCCGCTGCTGTTATCACACGGCGGACGTGCACGCGCCGCCGCCGCCACGTTGAAAGCCGACTCAATTCTCTTGAATCTCCCACGAGTCTCCACCATCTTATATTCTTTTGTCGTCTTTTATCCTCTGATAAGTTTTTTTTGACGAGATACTATATGATTCGGAGAATTTGGTAACGTATAGTTTATATACACATCGCGATTAAAATTAATATCATTTAATAGAGAAAGTTAAACGGAGTAAACGACAAAATGATTAAAAAAAAATGACGACAGAGTGGTGAAATTATGGTGACAAGAACGAAAAAGAAAGTACAACTTCATCTTAACTCAATTAGGCAAGAACAATTAACGCCGTTAATGTGATATTTATCACTTTTTATTTAGCAGATTTGTGATTGTGAATGTGGATGGTTAGTTTGTAGTATTCAGTTCTCAGTTTTTATCACACTATAGCGTCTAGATTCAATTTTCATATAAAAAACCTTACGCATGAAAATATTGTTACTGCATTAAAAGAACTTCAGATTTATTTCCTTATATGAGAAAAATTTAAAAACAAATTATTTAGATACGACAAAAAAAGAAGTTTTTTTTGGATTTTGCTCATTCTACTTTTGTTTACCAAAGTCCACGTCATTATTAGTTTTCGGCTAACTGATGACGTGGATTAAGAGACTGGCGTGTTCAGTCTAACGTGCCGGCGCGTACACACACACGTGACAGACGACAAAGTTAGTCAAGGTTAACATGTGATAGTCACGTGACAAGATGTGGCTATAAACTTATCTTTCCTAACTAGATTAGAATTTTTGGGATCTTGCTTTGGTTTATTTATCAAATATCAACCGACGCGGAAATTAGAAGCAGCAGCCTTAAAACCCAAAAATATACGACCACGTTCAATGTATTTATCTGATATGCCTCCCTTTTTTAAGTTGTTTAATAATAAAAATAGTTGTTGAACAATTGAATAGCATCACCTCTTTAACGCGTGAAGTACATGATAACACTTACTTTCATCACTTTTTACTATCTTGTTCTTGTGAGTTATGAATTATGATTGTTGTTTTGTCATGTCTTATTGTAATTATCGCATACCATTAAAAGAAATTCACCGACTTGTACTACCAAACAAACATATAGTTCTGTTTGTCGTCTTGCTGACCAAACTTTCAACTCTGAAATATTATCATCTAAACGTAAGTCTAATTTTTTGGCATCTTATAGATATTCTTGGTATACAAAGCAATTGTATATTTCTTTTAAATTTCCTTATGTCTATATTTTTCTACTTACTTTATGACAATATTCATTTCTTCTGTAAACTCTACCGTGGATATAGCTTCTTGATCTATGCAATACAAGAGAATATTCAGAATCTTAATGACGTTTTGTCATATATACTCATATAGTAAACATCTGAGCCGTTTGTCATATATAAACTTAATAATTTGAGCCCTTTGTCATATACTCCTATTTAGAATCTTAATGACGTTTGTCATATACTCGATATAAACTTAATAATTGGAAAGGCCTTAAGCCTCATTATGCGTTTGGTGGACCATCTTGAAATAATTTGAGCCATAATTCAAAGCCCATTAGAGTCCAAGACCTCCTTAACAATACGTCATCGTTTTCATGCACTCAAAAATAGAATTATTGAGACAAAAAAAATGTTCGTTTAAATTTAACCATATACAAATACAAATGGACCAACGATGCTACCTACCAGCTATAAGTAGATAGTAGATACAACTTATAACTTCAAACCTATTGTATCAAATAAGAAGACTTTAAAAACAACTTCTAATTTTCGACAACCTTCAAGAGGATTTACAATGCAAGAAAAATCTTATCCAATTTTCAAATTATTTGTTCACTAGTACTGATAGAGATAAAATGATATTCCAGAGTTGCAGAACCTGTTCTTGGAGAATCTGAAGAAAAAAGTTTTGGCAGTGGAAACTATGAGTAACCGATCATTTGGCCTAATCTCGTGAAGAGAGCTTGTTGTTCCTCGAAGGTAAGGTTCGTCAATATCTACAAATGAAACATCACATGACTGATTTTGGATAGATAACAAAGTGGACATGTATATAGACAAAAGTTGCATTACCTGGTCCAGGATTTTGTCAACCGAAACGCTTTGGGAGACGATAAATGACTGGAGATATATGTAAGCAAATACTGCCATTACCATCTGTGACAAATAGAACAAGGATTAAGTCTGGCTATGTATGCCCAAAGATATGATCTTTTCATCAAGTAAATACTATTAGTGCCTTGTTTCGTTTTAAAGATCTGAGTTCTTTTTCTGGCTTTTTGGTCATTTGGATTGTTTGTAGGAGTTTGGTAAAGTTAGGGGACTCTATAACAAAGCCCTAACTATCTGTTGCTTCTCGATATCCACTTGTCCATGGTTCATCAGTTTATTGTTCTTGATCAACAATTTTACAGAGAAACAATATAGGAGATTTTTACGGTTTCTGCCATTCTCTTCTGTGTTGTTCTTAACAAACTCAGTTGTGCTATTAAAGGACCTAACCATAAACTTGTGAAGAGATACTAAGTTTCATTAGAGTTACCTGGCAGTCCATTCTATCCGTGATTCCACCATGTCCTGGAATACTATCACCAAAGTCCTGCGATTACGGTTCAGAGGTTTTGTTAAGAGGTTAGATGTGCATCGTATATGAAGCTTAACTCAAAAACATGGTGGTGTTGATTACAGACCTTGATTTTGAATGCTCTTTTAAACCCGCTAGCGAAAAACCCTCCGAAAGGTGCTATGATTGACGCAAACAACCCGAGGCATAACGCATGCCACTGAACAGGGAGGACCTCCATTTCCTTCCAAGGAAACTGCAAAAGTGTAGTAAGTAAGAAGTTGAGAACGCGTATGCAAAATTCCTTTATAACGAAAAAACCTACTGCTTAGTTTAACACTAGCTAACTTCCATAAAAGTGACTCGAATCTGAACGTCTACAAGAGCACGCTCTAAAACCAGCTATTATCTGTCTTCTTGAGCACGGATGAGTTTTTCTAAGCAATGTAACATTATATTAAAGCTTACCCATCCCGGAATCCACGCAGGTAAAGGAAAAGGTTCAGGTTTGAACAATGGATCAGCATCACAGTGTAGCCACCCAGTGGACAAATCCTGCAGAATGATTCACAAAATTTGCTATAAGCTCCCTCAAAATCGTGTTCAAGATCAATGTCATTTTCTTTCCTCAACGACTAACCTGTCGTGGGCATGTCAACCATGGGAAACGACCCAAAATATTTGCAAGCTGAAACATTAAGCATACAAAACATATTCAGCCAGAGGGTCGGTGAAGATACAATGAATGATTTAGGAATTTTTAATGTGTTGACCGGTGCCAGATGTAACAAATACTCACAATAAATGCAGAGATGATAGTTGTCACAGAGGCTCCGATGAATCCCTCCCATGTTTTCTTTGGAGATAGCTTTATCAAGGGCGTTCGTCCAAAGAAGAAACCGAAAATGTAAGCAAAGATGTCGTTGATTATAATTAAAGATGCTGGAAGAAGAAACCTGCAGTTCAAGCCATCGAAAAGAGAAAAGATATCTGATCAATCAAGAAGACTAAAAGAACATAAGTAAAACAGATTGAGGCCAAAACGTGCAAGTGTAAGAATCAAGGTGGTCAAGATTATTTAAGCACAGTCTCGTCCTATTTCGGCGATAAATAGAAGAGAAGAGTGATTTCTTGGAAAATAGTTGAAATTCATATGCTGAATTTTTTTTTGAAATGTACCAGAAGATTCCTTCGAAGATGTTGGCAACAGTGAACGAGGACTGAGTAAACACGACTATCAAAATCATGTGGGTCCATGCATATTGGCCAAACTGGTACTTGTACATCTTCTTTTTTAATGTCAGAATGAACCACATGAAACCTGCATTTTATTACATTATAGCAGACTTCATAAGCTAACAAATGTAAGCAAGGGATCAAAAGGTGAAGCAAGACTAACCTATAATATACAAGAAGTAACAGATAGCCATATGGTATTTGATAAGGCCGCTGACTAGCCGGTACAGGAACTGGTCTGCAGTCACAGTATTAGCTAACCGTTGACTAAGGATCCGGCCATAGACGAAAAGCATGGCAGTGAAAAAGAAGTGCCTACAGGAAAACGAACAGCAACAGGAGTTAAAAGAACATTATACGGCGCCTGAGCCAATAGTAGTCTATTAACTTCAATGTTGAGATTTTACCAATTCAGCTGTTTGATTCCAGGGAGACATTTATCCTCAGGTGCTTTCCTCAGCAGATTAAACAGCTCTTTGGCCATGAATATCTGGATAACAAGTACCATGGCTGTAATATAGAGATGTCCCATGTAGACAACCATGACAAAACCGCCAATCATCCACAAGGTGGAGTAAGTCCGGACCATGAAAGACTTGTACTTATTCCGATCATTAACAAGCAGAGGGGTTGCATTCGCTTTGTCCCCATCAAGAACAGCCTAACAAAAAACAGCCAAAATCAAAACAAAGAATCCACCTTTTCTTTAAGATGAAGCAAGAACTCAAAGAAACAAACCTCACTAGAGCGTTGTTTTCGATTCCTAAGCCTATGTACAGGCGTCGAAGGTGAGCTAGTAACATTCTCCTCTTCCATGTCTTGTTAAAAAAAAAGACTCGATTTTTCGCCGAATTGAATCAAGAGGAGAACATCTGTGTCAAAACAAACTTGAACCAAAGCAACCATTTCAGTGGAAGTCAACATCTCAGATTCCCAATCTAGCAATTATTGATTTAATAAAAATACTAAATTGAAAACATTTTGAGCCCCACGAGTGTAAGTGATTTGTCTCTCCTCAGAAGAAACACTTGAACGCGACTTACAACCATGGTTCGACTAAACTCAGATTCCAAATTAGTCGGCTTTACATCAGCTAAAACAAGATGCAGAAGATACTTTATAATACTAATCAGAAACTCATTCAAACAGAGTGAAGAACCTGTAAGTGTGAAGCGAGAACTGTGAAGTGACTAATTCGAATTTGAAGTTAAATGAGAAAATATGTCAATTTTTTTTTTTTTTTTTTGGGTTCGAGCATACCTTATCGCGAGATAGGTTTTTGAATCCAAAGGAAATAGCTTTGTGTCGAAGCGAAGATCGGGAAATAAAACACACAGCGACGAGAACGAGGAGATTTGCAGAGAGCGAAAGAGGTGAAAAGGAATATTGTGGAGAGAAAAAGCAAAGCAAAGCAGAAAATATCAGCAAAGGGAATTTTTTTTTGTTTTTCCCTTTCTCTGGAATAGAGAACACACAGGCTTTTTTTTTAAAAAAAAAAAATCTATTATTTTTGGACGTGACAAAAAATTCAAGAATTATTCTTTTCTTTTTTTTTCCGTCAATTGGATTTTTTTTTGGTTTTGTTTTGTTCACACATCTGAAAAATTCTATTTGTTGGTAGTATTTTGGCTTTTTTCTAAAGTTATATTCATAAAAAATGAAAAGAAGATTTCAAGTTTCTTCTTTATAACATACTAGTATTTAGCTCGTGCGTTGCACGAGAGAATTTGTAATTAATATTAAGGATTTGTAAAAATAATTAAAAATATAAATATTATGTAAATCAATATAAATCATAATAAAAAATTTGAAAACCCTTAAAAACAAAATTTTATTACCATAAGAGAAGTATACCTTCCATACTCTCGTATTATATTTTCTGTTTTAGATAACTTTTAAAATTACCCAAAAATTAGTAAAATAAAACTTGAGAAATTTCAAAGTTTAAAAATGATTAAGGGAAGGTCTGCAAGTACCAACCCACCTGTGGCAACACCCAAAAAACAAAATGCGCTGGTTGTTTACATTAAGTATAGTTCCACTATTTTTTAAAAAAATATTACTCATGAGGTAGAAGAATTTTGTTTATATAAAGAAAATATTTCAATGAATATTTGTGCTATTATATCAGAAATATAATTGTTATAGAATAAAAGTGATTACTACAAAATTTTAAGATCTTAGAACCTATAATAAATATAGAAACAAATAAATAACTCTTTAGAATTTTTTACACATGAAAAAACCAACAGAATCAAATTTTGTTAAAGTTAATTAGCAGATCTATGTAGAATACATATAGTAAAATTTACTAAATAATCCAACATTTAAAGAGTACATCTCTTTATTTAGAATTTTAGTAGTGTATTTAAAAGGACCTAATTTTGTATGCCATAATATCACTGTTGAATCCTTTTTTTTGTATAGTTGTGTATTCACTTTAAACCTAACATATTTAAGTTTTAAGGTACAAACAAAAAGTTTTAAAATTGTAAACAAATTCTAAAACTTTTTTAAAAATATATGATATATAGTTTTCTGAAAAGGGAAATGTTTGTAGCAGTGTGGTTTTAACTGAACTGGTATTGCTCATTTGTCAAAGTTAGAAATTGGAATATAAGGTTAAATTTTTAAAAACTGGTGTACGCTAATCATCCATTGTTTTGGAAGTATATTTAGGAGTTGTGTTGAACACTTAGTTGTACCAATTACGTCTTGGAATTTCAAAGAAAACATTTACATATTTCTTCCGTTGTTTAAATGAAAACAGTTTAAAATAAGAAGAAGACAGTTCAACCATATCCCCTATCCTCTTTGGTGGACATATTTCGAGTAGTTAAAGCTGAAAAATTAAGTTACTGGAGCAAAATCCATAAATATTTTACATGAGAACAACTATCTAGCCTCGAACATGGCTGGAATTAAAAATTGAAATCATTTGCAAGAAAATAGTGTATAATATAATTTTCTGACAAACATACAGACCATGAAGTTAGGAATAATTAGTAAGTTCGCTTTTAGACGTCAAAGTTGGAACTACTGCACTATATTGTACCTAAAAGAACACGGTCTTGGTCCTCTTGAAGATGATTTATGCCTTTAACCTTTAAAAAAAGACCAAAACTCTTCGTTAGATTATATGCAGCAACACGGAAATGAAATTCCTGAATTTAATTCTGGCAAGAGAGTTTGAGAAATTACTAACCATAGTGAAAATCTTTTTTGTCTCCCTTTGGTAAAAAGCCATTGTTTACACTGACCAATGTACCAAAACCATAAACCCTCTCAGCTCAACATAACAGTCACAGAAATTACCAAGTCTAAAATTCGTCATCTTCTCATTTCCCATGTTGTCACAGAATGACAGAATGGTAAGATTATTCATACAGTTCTGCACGCAACAGTCAGGTCAATAAAAATAATTTTAACATTAGTAAATTAGTAATTGAAACAGATATTAAGCTGAGAATGATAGATCATGAACTCTGTAATGGACCCAAATATAACAGTGACCAATCTATTGAGATCATTCTAAGCAGTAATGTGTCAACCTGTCTTTCTTATCAATCTAATCACATTAGTAATTGAATAGTAAGAGATCAAGGAAATGCAGAACCAAACAAAGAAAAATGTTAATTTTTGAAATTTTCTCGTCCGAGAACACAATGTCCTTCAAAGATACATTTACAGAACAACAAATTATACTGTAGTAAAGCTGAAAATTTTGCATGAACCAGATGTGAAAATTACCTCAGAGTTTGAATGGTACATGAACCAATTAAATGAAAATGAGAAAGACATAATATGTAAAAGATATATATGAACAGACCAAAATTGACTGAAAACCCAAAGCAATAGATGTAACTAAAATTAGGAAGTGCATTGAAGGACTCAGAAGATGTATATGAAGCTATTTAACACATTTAGTAGGTATACATGAGAAAATTCCATGCAAATCATTTTATGTACAACAAAGATGAGTATACCTTCCATTCTCTTGTCCGTTCCATGCATCTTATAAGGCGTCAACAACAAACAACTTCAAAATCGATCAAAAAGATCTAGAGTTTGCATGGTTTCGTGGTGAATTTTAATGTTCATACCTTCAAACTCATCTTGTAGTTCAAATAGCATATAGTGCTCCTTAAAACCAATCTGGCATCCTTTCATGAGGGTTTGTTACCACAAAAACCTGTCTATACAATTGACGCACAAAAATTTTCGAAGGTAAACTTTTAAAAATCATTAAAAAATAAACATGATACAACAATAGAAGAAAAGTCCTTGCATGTGTATTGCTTGATTGAGGTGTCTCACTCCAACTATAATCAAACATAAAAGGGGCTCGTTTCAATCTTCCCACTCAATCATCACCAGCGAGCGATTAAACTCTCAAACAAAAAAAAGAAAATGTGAAGAAGGATATTGTACTGAGGCCACATCACCTGTGGTCCAATATGATCCCTTATAGATGTTCAACGAAACTTAACAAACTTGACTGCAAATATCAAAACTGTAACTTAATCATTCCTATTTTCCATAGTGTAAAAATATTTACGCTTTTAGGTGAGGAAGTTTTAGAAATTCAAACCGAGGGTCCCAAGTAACTTCTCACAGATGACAAAGTGAACTTAAAACTTTAAGGTTAAGTTTTAATTGTGTTCGTCGAGTCTATCGTGGAAAGAATAAACAGGTTTTGAGTGGAGTAGAGAATTTAAGTACCTCGTAAGAGAAATCAACATGCGCTGGAGTATCTATTAAGTTGTGGCAATATGGTGTATCCTCATAAACATAACGTATTTGAGCTGCCTGCACCAACATAGAACAGAAAAAGTTACAAAGTCAGAAGCTTTGATGGCTAATTGTGCGGAAAAATCGAAGGAACAAAAGTATTCGGAACCTGAAGCTTGATTATGATGCGACGTTCTCATTCTAAATCTATGTTATCAAGAAACTGTTACTTCATAGCTCTGTTCTGGACTGTACCAGTCACCTGAACCAACTTATCCGCCAACGTCGATTTGCCATTCAGATGAGCTATAATACTAAAATTCCTGATGTTTGAAATCGGAACCTGCAATTTCAAAACAATTCCGAGAAATCCAAATTTGAAATCAATTCACCCGAATCCTCCCAAGTTCTGGCACATAGACGCGGAGAGAGAGTTCAGAAAACGGAATCCAACCTCCAAAAGAGACATTTCGATTCTCAAAAGGGTTGCTTCGATTCCGTCGACTGATGTCAACAATGGTGGTGCAGTCACCATGAGTTTTTCGAGCTTACCGTTTCAGGAGAAAGAAGACGAAAAGCCTAGCGTTAACATCTACGACCTACATGAGATCTAAACTGATTTGTATAAATACAGGAGGATATAAACGAACATAGAAGAAGAAGGAGAAAATAGATGGATTAATAAACATAACTGATTCAACACCATGATGGTCAAAAGCAAGAACGTGGTGGTTCGATCCCTAAAAATTAGGGATTTCAGTTTTTCATGTGTCGGCCACAAAATAGGAAAAGGTAAAGGAAGCTTTTTTTTAAAACGTCGACCAAAAACTACTTTTGAATCAAAATTTTTGAAAAAAAATAAAATCTAAAGCACAAGCCACGTGGCAGAATTTGATTGGCCAAGTGACTTGTGCTTTAGTATATTAAGGATGAGAACCTACTTGAGATGATGTGTCCACCTCTACCATTTCACAGTCCTAACGGTTTTATGCTTTTTAGCTTCTTTGATCAAACTTCTAAAGTCTTACATATGTTTGTTCTTCCAAAACGTTACTATGAAAATTTTGGCTTTTTCTACTATACTTTTTCAGGGAAAAAGAGAACAACTTGAGCTTTTGAAGCTCTAGAGTTGGGTAAGAAAGTGTGCAAGCAAAAAATGGAAGGTGCATGGAATAGCCACTGGAAAAACTTTGGAGCAATTACAGATTCATTAACCTTGGATCACATAGAGAAAAATTGTATGGCTCAAAGAATTGATTCCTTGTTGTGCCTTTATAATATCCTAACTTTGAAATCGAGACTACTCACTAAGGACATGTTTAGGAGCTGAAGTCTGAATGTATATCCCGACAACATGTGCTCTTTACTCTTCCGACATCGAGAGCCATCTTTTCTTTGAATGTTTGTGTTTTTTTTTCCAGAAGTTTGGCAAGCTTTTTCTTCTAAAATGTGGCCATCTCCTTCTTCGGCCATTTCTCTGCTACTATTTGGATTCTCTAACTTCGACTGCATCCATTCACTTGTGCTACTGTTATCATCACTCATTTTGCAGTCAAGAGTCTACTTGTTGTGTTGGAAGAAAATGCTCGAATCGTTATCATCAATATCAAACATTCAACCGCATGATTAGAGACCATTTCTCTCTTTCCAGAGACATCTTCAAGCTCTCATTCTTTCTTTAAATTTTATTTTGATTATATATATTCCTTTTTCTTATAATTTTGCTAATTTTGTCATTTTTATTAAGATAGATTAAAAATAAGTTGTAATCAAGAATGTAAACTAAGAAATTGTATAAATCTTATCATATATATCAAAAGATCTAAAATATAATTTTGGAAAAATATTTTTCTATCTATTATTTTTTTTTCTCTTATATTAACCAAGATGTCGAATAAAACGAAACTAATGGTGTGGTTTATTTAATACCAGATTCGGTTTAGTTAGAGGGAAGAAGAGTGGAGCTGTCCTGGACCTATAAGATTAAGGGTCCAATTTTTGAACAATAAAGTATTTGAAAAAAAAAGTTTGAAAAACATATAATTAAGCCAACATAATTCAAATAAAAATAAATAGTTTTAATTAGTAATTATTTATAAAAAGCTTTATTTTCAAAATAAACTAAAGTTTATGTTGTTAATAAATTTTTGAACAAAGTTTACAAAAAAAAAAAAATATTGGAATCTAACTTTT
The DNA here is from genome assembly GCA_010577795.1 of Isatis tinctoria. Classification (NCBI taxonomy): domain Eukaryota; kingdom Viridiplantae; phylum Streptophyta; class Magnoliopsida; order Brassicales; family Brassicaceae; genus Isatis; species Isatis tinctoria. The sequence continues at coordinate 34,896,905 of CM021250.1, forward strand.
AAATTTTTAATAATATAAAACAGATTCTGCATACAAGATAATCATATATATCGATGGGGTAAATCTTTGTAATTTAAAAATATAAATTAACACTTTATATCAATGGAAGAAATTGAAATTAGGTAAACAACAATGATTATATCATAGAAACTAGTCACTGTATTTCTGATCTATACCCTTATTCATGAAAACATTTCGCCATTTAGCTATAGAAGAAGCATGAACACATATTTATTCTAACATTCATATATGATAGATGCAATTAAGAATCATGCCAATACATCATACATACAGAGACAAAAAAAAAAATTATACAAACAGTAAATGAAATATCCACTTTAGTCCGTCTCATACTCAAATTCAAAGCAGTTTTAAACCGCTCGTCAGCACAAACGTAAAACATATCTTAAAATTCTAATATATTCCATTTTTAGAGAAAAATCCAAAACATTTCATGTGTATGACAGAGAATCAATTCGAGTGGTACGGTGGTACCCATTATTTTATCAATTTCATTAGCGAAACCAACATTTGGCGTATTATTATGACTCTTGAAAGATTTTTTGTAAGAAATTTCCAATGGGAGTGAAAAGAAAAAGTACAAGGCTTCAAGCGATCGCCGAAAGATCTTGAGCAACCGAAGTTTTTTTCATGCAACTCATTTTCTCTCTTTTTTCTTCAACCACACAGAAATAGGCAAAAATCATGTAACGTGTCTAATAGCACTCTCACAGTTTTAAGCAATTCCAACATTTTCTGAATTTACAAAATGATTTGGCATATAATGACTATCTATAGTTTTTTTTGGGTTCTTTAAGTGTTGAGGTTGATCATATCATATTATATTTTTATTAAATTTTCATAAGTAATATTTAGAAATTATATAACTACATTTCTGTACAGGCTAAATATTTTTAGTAACTTTTCACTTTGTAATATTATTATTATTATTTAGTAATGAAATGAGTATCCTATATTTGGATATCACAAAATAAATAGAGAATGAGCTAGATGATCTGCTGGGCACATGGGAAGACGCATCATCGCCTTGCCTGTTTCGGCCTGTTTAATTCGATAAATCGTCTCCCTAATATTATAACATAGTTATTTTAATAGATAACAGTTTATTTGATTTTTAAAATATCTGAATTGACAAAGGATACATTAAGGGAGTGTTATTGGTTTTTGCATTTTAAAAGAATTACAAAGATCTGGATTTTACAAAGATCTCAGTGTTATTTAATTAAGACTTTTAAAAACTATGTCAAATTCTGATGTTATTTGTTCATGAATTTGTAATAAGTAATATAAAATATTTATAAGTCTAAGAGTTACTGGGTTTATTATTTTATAAAATCAATAAAAGTCAAGTGTTATTCAAAAAAGTAACTAATTTTATTATTGTTTTAAAGTTTGGTGTTATTCGTTTATTGATTTTATACATTTTTCTTCACAAAATCTATTTATCAAAGTATTGCACTTTGATCATAATTTTCAAAGTTTTTTCTAATTAAAAAATAATTGAATTATTATAATTAAAAATAGATTATTTATATTCTCTTTCCAAGTCTTTAAAAATGTGTCATGCCATAATCATCTTGCTGGTTCAAAGTTGCTCCATTCTCCAAATAGAAAATGGTATCAATCCCATCATCTCCTTAGGAATATAGTCTCAATTAATTCAAAGATTTACAGCAGTTTTATAAAGAAAAATGAGACGAGAAAGTATTTTTCTTTTTAGATTGGCAATCTCATCAATAAAAGTATAGTGAATGTTTATATAAACATAAATCAGAAAGAAAGTTGAGAATCTAGTATGTCGATGTAAATTCTGGAGAAAGTATTGAATCATGGCGTTCAAACTTTGATGCAATTTATAGAAATAAAAAACAATAAGAAAATAGTAAATGTTAATAACAAACTAAACAAAAAATAATGATATGCAACTATAGATATAAACTCTACGATTCTTCTGAGCTGGTTTACATCGACTCAGTTGCTCCACGATGGATAGATTTTGATACTTAGTTTGTTATAGTTCTATGTTGTTGACAAAAAAAAAAATATAAACTCTACGAAAGTTATAATTATCTTTAGTGAAAGAATCTAAAATAATCTACAAAACTCTTTAACAAATTTGAATGGAACAATGCTCTGGTCTATATATTTGCATTGAATCCTTTTGGATTAAGATACTGTGATTCTTCATTATTGCTTAAGAAACTAGTAGTAATTATGAGTAAGGTCTTGTTATTTGCTAACTTTATGGTAAATCTGAAGGCAGTTTTGGTCGAATGTTGTTCGTTAGTAGCTAAATATATTCAAGATTGGAACTTTCGATTAGACAATTTCACTTGATATTGTAGTTTGCTTTCCCTGTTTTCAACTCTTTTGAATCTATATCTTCTGGAGTTAAGGGAAGCGTTTTAGTTTCAACGCTGTTGTCAAATCTTCTCTTGTTAATCTTCTTAATTCACATTGCTTTACTTCTCTGGAACATTGTATCAAGAGCTTCACATAGATATCTCTTAAAATCACACGTTGATGTTTCTTGTATCTTTTGCCTTTCTATAAGTTTGTTTCTAAAAGCATTTTAAGTTTGTATGAGATAAGAGAATCGTTTGCAGTTAAAAACAGAGGAATGGTGAACAACAACAGGTTATAATTCTCTACTTATATACTATAATGTATAATGTGACAGACATGCATCCAAGTTATACAATTCACAAGTTGTGCTTTCATGTCCTTTTGAGTTATTAAACAACTTTTTTTTTTGAATAATCGATAAACGCGTTTTATAGGTCTGTGACGGCTTATTATTTTTTTTGCATAGAGAATCTTTGGGGACATGTATCCAAGCTAATATAGTAAAGTCGGTGACGGTGGCTCCATCTATGGCCGCGTAATTAAAGGTCAGTCTTTTGTCTGCTCTGTGTTTTCCTCGACGTGCCAAATTGTCATTAATCAAAACAAAAGAAAAATTCTTAAACAAAGAAAGATAAGAGAGAGAGAGGTATGACTTCTGAAATTTTCTTAACTGTTTTTATAAAGAAGCACATGGAGATCTTAGATGTCACAATTAGTGAGGTGGGTCTCTCTTGTCCTATGTGCTATTATTTTCTCTCCCTCTTAAACTTTTGAGGTTTCATGTTTGAATTTTGAAAACTTGAAACAAAAGAAAAAAATGTTGTTGGTCCCTTCTCTTCGTCTCTTCTTCTTCCTCTTCCTCTTGTTCTCCGTTTGTTTCTTGCATGTTAGAGCTGCTGACGATGAAGATGATAATAGCGACATAAACGGTGACAATATCAAAGTCGACCCGAGTCTCAAGTTCGAAAACCCGAGTCTTCGTCAAGCCTACATTGCTCTTCAATCATGGAAACAAGCTATTTTCTCTGACCCTTTTAACTTCACAGCTAACTGGAACGGCTCAGATGTTTGCTCCTACAATGGTGTCTTCTGTGCTCCTTCTCCTTCTTCTCGTCCCAAAACTCGAGTTGTTGCAGGCATTGATCTTAACCATGCAGATATGGCTGGTTATCTACCTCCTGAGCTCGGTCTTCTCACTGATCTCGCTCTCTTCCATCTCAACTCAAACCGGTTCTGTGGACAAGTCCCTATCACGTTCAAGAACATGAAGCTTCTCTACGAGCTTGATCTGAGTAACAACCGTTTTGTTGGAAAGTTCCCTAAGGTTGTCTTGTACTTGCCTTCCCTCAAGTTCTTGGATCTCCGTTACAACGAGTTTGAAGGTGGGATCCCTTCCAAGCTTTTCGATAAAGAGCTTGACGCCATTTTCTTGAACCATAACCGGTTCCGGTTTGGGATACCGGAAAACATGGGGAACTCTCCGGTTTCCGCTCTGGTTCTTGCGGACAACGATCTTGGAGGTTGCATACCGGGAAGTATCGGTCAAATGGGGAAGACCCTTAACGAGATCATCCTCTCTAACGATAACTTAACCGGTTGCTTACCACCTCAGATCGGAAATCTCAAGAACGTGACGGTTTTCGACGTCAGTTTCAACCGTTTGAGTGGTTCGTTACCGTCAAGCGTCGGAAACATGAAGAGCTTGGAGCAGCTGAATGTTGCTAACAATAGATTCACAGGTGTCATTCCAAGCAGCATTTGTCAGCTCTCTAACCTTGAGAACTTCACTTACTCTTCCAACTTCTTCACCGGTGATGCTCCAAGATGTGCGGCTCTTTCCGGCGACAATGTGGTGGTTAATGGATCGATGAATTGTGTCACCGGCAAAGAACGTCAAAGATCATCTGAAGAGTGTTCTTCTCCAGCCTCACGCTCTGTTGATTGTAGCAAATTTGGATGCAACAATATTTTCTCTCCTCCACCACCGTCTTTTAAGATGTCACCCACCGTCCGAGTACTTCCTCCACCACCTCCGTCGTCCAAGATGTCGCCAACTTTTAGAGCAACTCCACCGCCTCCGTCTTCCAAGATGTCCCCTACTTTTAGAGCAACTCCTCCACCGCCTCCGTCGTCCAAGATGTCGCCTACTTTCAGAGCAACTCCATGATATGTTGGGATTTTGACCCATACTAACCTTTTTATCTAATGACTTTTTAGAGTTTTTGAGTTTATTTCAGGAGATTTTAGGTAGCTTTGGAGCTGTTATTGGAGTTTGGAGCATTTGGAACCTTTGGAAAAGAAAAGAACAAGAATTGAAGAAAAGAAGGAAAATCCTGCAAAGTATCACCAACTCCAATCGGCGAGCACATGCTCACAAATTTCGGCCACCAAGCGAGCACATGCTCGCCGCGGAAAAATAAAAGGAGGGTTAACCTAATGAATTGCAGCCGACTTTTGAGAGAGCAGCCACCTCCCAGCCGCCTATGTCTCATGTTATAAATACTCCTTTTTAGTCCTAGGTTTAGATTATCCTCTTTTCATATTCTATTCTCTTTGCTTTTTGGCTTTTAGCTTTCAATACCTAGGATTTCTATTGTAAGGGAGAAGATCTCTGCCACAATTCTGAGAAGATTTCTGAACCCTAATCTCTTTTTATTATCGATTTCTATGCAGTCTTTTTACCTTATTGTTTTGCTTTCTTCATTCATTATGTCTGAGTAGATTTCTTAGTTAGGTTAGGGTTTCTCAAAGGAATCCATGAGCTAGGGTTAAACACAAATAGGCAACAAAAATCGATGTCTTCACCCTTGTTAATCTTAATGCTTGAATCGATTTGATCACTTGATTCATTGATCTTAGGTTTAATTTAGACAACGACAGTTGCTAGGTTGCTAGAAGAAACATTGGTGAGCAATTTATTCATTACCTACGACAGTAGATGTATTGGAGAATTGTGAACATATCAAACCTGATCTATAATGCTTGTCTGCGATTTTCTAGGGCCAACGACAGTTAGGATTCTCTAGGTCGTTAGATAAAGTTGTTAATGCCACGACAGTGGATTGATATTATTTTCGTGTTTGAGTTCTAGACTGGTTCTTAATCTTAACCTGAATAGTTGTTTGACCCGTTGCTTTGGATTGCCTGCGATTTATCCTAACCTAGCGCTTTTTATTAATTGTTTTCACAACCGATTTAGATTTACTCTTGTTAGATTCGATTTCCGACTTCATCTTGATTTATCTTAGCTTTTTATTTAGTCTTAAAAACCATAGAGTAAGCTTGGTCTTCGTGGGATCGATCCCTAAATACTACTCCGATTTGCTGTGCACTTGCAGTAGGAAGTTAGGGTTAAAACCTGTGTATCAAGTTTTTGGCGCCGTTGCCGGGGACCAATTTTTACCTTTGGTTTACGGCTAAATTTCTAGTCTAAGAACCCAACTAAACTCGTTTTTCTCTTTTTCTTGTTTTTTGTTTCAGGTGCATGTCCACAAGGAGCACAAGGAGCAAGAATAACGAAGACCTTGTCAGTTTATCAAACGAAGAGCTAGCAAGGAGAGAACGAGAGAACAGGCAGAGACGCAACACGCCTGTTCCGGAACCAGAAACACCCGACACAGACACTTCAGAGATGGGCGACCACAACGCCATTGCAGCTCAGCTGCAGCAACTTCAGACGGCCATGGAGCAGCTTCGCTTGCAGCAAGAGCGGCAGCTCGTTCAACAACCAGCGTTCGGAGACAAAGACGCAGCACATGCTTATTACCAGGATCGATCCGCGATCGTAACTCCGACTATTCAGAGGCAAGATTATGAGATTAAACCTCAGATGATTGCACTCGTGAAGCAGCATCTTTTCCATGGCCTGCCCGCTGAAATTCCGATGGATCACATCGAGAACTTCGAAGAAATCTGCAGCACAACCGGCTCCAATGGTGTGTCTCCAGACTTCTTGAAGTGCAAGCTTTTCCCCTTCTCTCTTGCGGGAAAAGCATCACGGTGGTTAAAGTCTTTACCACCAGGGTCTTTGGCGACTTGGGCTGATGCGAGATCAGCTTTCCTGGACAAATTCTACACCAAGTCCAAGACCGCAGCTTTGAGGAACAAGATTTCCTCATTTGAGCAACATCCCGGCGAGTCATTCAATGAAGCGTGGGAGCGATTCAAAGAGTATAAGCGTGAGTGTCCTCACCACGGTTTCAGCGACGAGCAGCTGCTCAGTACCTTCTACGATGGAGTAGAATGGGATTACCGCAACGCTTTGAATGCCGCAAGTAATGGAGACTTCTATACGAAGTCAAAGGAAGGAGCTCTAGAACTGATTGAAAACCTTGCCGCAAGCTCCAGCAATAAGTCTCCTGAGTACGATAGAAAAAAGGTCAACAGCGTGGAGTCCAAGAAGATTGATGAGCTCACGGCCTTGGTCAACCTTTTGTTAAAAAGAACCAGAAGTCAGTCCACTTTGTGGATGAGAATGGAGAAACACCTCTCGCTCAAGCTTTTGAAGAAGAAGGCGGTGATGATAGGATGGAAGTCAACTACGTCAATGGACAGGGTTTCGGACAGAACCGAGGTTTCAACAACCAGAGTTTTAACGCTCACCCGAACCTATCCTACAGAAGCACTAATGTGGAAAACCCTCAGGATCAGATCTACCCTAAGCAAGGAGCTCAACCTCAGACGGGATTTCAGAGAAGCTACACCAGCAACTATCAGAACCAGAACCGGCAGTTCACTCCAAACCAGAACCGATTCCAAGGAGGGAATCAGCCTAGGCAGCCCTTCAACAACTCGCAGCCCCAGCAGTTTCAGAACCAGCAGCCTTCATCTTCAGCAACCGGCTCCCAAGACGAGCTGAAGAACATGATGCAGCAGCTGATGGCGAGTCACCAGAAAGCGGCAGCAGAGATCAACTCCAAGGTTGACACGATGTATGTCGATCTCAATGGGAAGTATGAAGCCGTATGGACTCACATGAAGCAGTTGGATATTCAGATTGCACAGACTGCTGAATCCATTAAAAGGACACCAGGAACTCTGCCTGGAAAAGTTGAGGCGCCTAGAAAGGAGTTTGTCAATGCCATCGAGCTAAGGAGCGGGAAAACACTGAATTCGGCAACAACATCCGGATCGGCAAAAGGAAAAGAAGCAATTTCCGAGCACGTGCTCCCATCCAGCGAGCAATGCTCCAAGGAAACCAAAGCGTGTATGAAAAAGGTGAATCGAGCAACAACACAACACACTCTGGAACATCAGCCTCACCTTTGAGATTTTCGAAGAAGACTACGCCGACCGAGCACCCTGGTCCGTCAACGAGCACATGCTCGGCCGAGAAACTCCAAAAACTTCGACCAGCAATCCGGCAGCGCAAGGGTGTACAAACCCAAAGTCCCGTATCCTGTACCACCCAAGAAGTCTCGCAAGGACTTAGAGGATGCCAAATGCAGAGAGATGCTCAGAGACCTTACCGTGAAGCTGCCTCTCGCGGATGCTGTCCAGATGATACCTGCCCTGAAGAGGTACATGAAGACTCTGGTCTCTGGTAAGATCGTTGAGGAAGAGAAAGTGATGGCAGTCTCGAAAGAGTGCAGTGCTGTACTGCAAAACAAGGTGCTCAGAAGAGAGGCGATCCTGGCAGATTCGTTTTATCAGTCAAGATTGGCCCCATGACTTCGCATGCTCTTTGTGCGACCTTGGTTCTAGCGTGAACCTCATGCCATATTCAGTGGCTAAGCGTTTGGGTTTCACCAAGTTCAAACCCACGAGATTTTCGTTGGTATTTGCTGATAGGTCCACAAATTACCTAAGGGCGTTTTGGAGGATTTACACGTGCGGATTGGAGACACTTTGATCCCTACCGACTTCGTGGTATTGGAGCTCGATGAAGAACCGAAAGATCCCCTCATCCTTGGCCGACCATTCCTTTGCACAGCTGGTGCACTTATTGATGTCCGGAATGGAGTGATTGATCTTCAGCTAGGCGATATGGTTATGACATTCGAGATGAACAAGCTGCTGAAGAAGCCCATGCTCGACGGCCAGACCTTCACGGTGGAAGGTGTTGATGACGTTTTTGATGAGGCAGCTGAAGAACTTCTTTGCCCGGATCCTCTTGAAACCGCCTTAACCCTAGCCGAACGAGAGCATGGTTTCATGAGTGAAGACGCCGACAGCTTTGCTAAGATGCTAGATTCCAGCCGGCGAATGGAGCAGATGGTGGCATACACAAGCTTAGAAGATGAGGAAAACTCGGCCGCAACAGAAGGAGCACCCGCTCAGATTCCGCGAGCACCTGCTCCACCTCTTGATCCAAACGATAGCCCCTGGAGCGAGTTGAAAGCTCCTAAATTAGAGCTTAAAACTCTACCAGCCGGGCTCAGGTATGCATTCCTTGGAACAAACTCTACTTACCCTGTGATCATCAATGCTGATTTGAACAATGTAGAGGTAGCCTTGCTTTTGTGTGAACTTAGAAAGTATAGAAAGGCTATAGGGTATTCGCTAGATGACATTCCTGGAATCTCTCCTGATCTTTGCATGCATAGGATACATCTAGAAGATGAATCGATGAGCTCTATCGAACATCAGAGGAGGTTAAACCCGAATCTAAAAGATGTCGTTAAGAAGGAGATAATGAAACTTCTAGAAGCTGGGGTGATTTATGCTATATCTGATAGTACTTGGGTTAGTCCTGTTCATGTAGTTCCTAAGAAAGGCGGAATCACTGTAGTCAAGAATGATAGGGATGAACTGATACCAACCAGGACAATAACCGGCCATAGGATGTGTATAGATTATCGCAAACTGAATGCTGCAACTCGCAAAGATCACTTCCCTACCCTTTATCGATCAGATGCTTGAAAGACTTGCTAACCATCCATACTACTGCTTTTTAGATGGTTATTCAGGTTTCTTTCAGATCCCCATTCATCCGGACGACCAGGAGAAGACGACATTCACATGTCCCTATGGCACGTTCGCTTACCGGCGCATGCCATTCGGATTGTGTAATGCTCCGGCAACCTTCCAACGTTGCATGATGTCGATCTTTACTGACCTAATCGAAGACATCATGGAGGTGTTCATGGACGACTTCTCGGTGTATGGAGACTCTTTCTCTCACTGTTTGTCTAATCTATGCAGGGTACTTCAGCGATGTGAGGAAAAGCACCTAGTTCTGAATTGGGAGAAATGCCACTTTATGGTCAGGAACGGGATTGTGCTCGGGCATCGGATTTCAGAGGATGGAATCGAAGTGGACAAAGCCAAGGTCGAGGTTATGATGAATCTGCAACCGCCAACCTCAGTCAAAGGGATCCGTAGCTTTCTGGGTCATGCCGGCTTCTACAGACGCTTCATCAAAGACTTCTCCAAAATAGCCAGGCCTCTTACACGCCTACTCTGCAAGGAGGTGAAGTTTGAGTTCGATGATGCATGCCTCGAAGCGTTCCATACGATCAAGGGAGCTCTCATCAGCGCACCCATTGTGCAACCGCCGGACTGGAGTCTTCCTTTTGAGGTGATGACTGATGCTAGTGATTATGCTGTTGGAGCAGTTCTCGGACAAAGGAAAGACAAGAAGCTTCACGTTATCTACTATGCTAGCCGCACATTGGATGAAGCTCAGTGCAAGTATGCCACAACCGAAAAGGAGCTCCTAGCGGTTGTCTTTGCCTTTGAGAAGTTTCGGTCATATCTCGTCGGATCCAAGGTTATAGTTCATACAGATCATGCAGCGCTCAAGTACCTCTTGACGAAAAAGGATGCCAAACCGCGGCTACTCCGGTGGATTCTTCTCTTACAAGAATTCGACCTCGAGATCAAGGACAAGAAAGGAATAGATAATGGAGCTGCCGACCATTTATCTAGGATGCGGATTGACGAAGAACTCCCACTCAATGACAACCTCCCGGAAGAACAGGTGTACTCGATCGGAGCATTCCAAATCAAGGAAGCACGTGCTCCCACCCAGCGAGCACCTGCTCAGCCTGAATTCTGCAACCAAATCGAAAGCGGCCAACGTCCTCAGATTCCTTGGTTTGGCGAGATTGCGAATTATCTAGCTGCTGATATGGAACCACGCGGTTTTGTAGGCAACAAAAGGAAGAAATTCCTTAAGGATATCCGGCATTACTTCTGGGATGAGCCATACCTCTACAAGCACTGCCCAGATGGCTTGTTTAGACGTTGCGTAACTGAGGAGGAGATACCAGAGATTCTGTTTCACTGTCACGGCTCTTCATATGCCGGACACTTCGCCACTTTCAAGACAGTCTCCAAGGTTCTGCAAGCTGGATATTGGTGGCCTACGATGTTCAAGGATGCTCAGCGCTTTATCTCTCGATGCGATTCATGCCAGCGACAGGGCAACATCAGCAAGCGAAATGAAATGCCGCAGAACTTCATTCTCGAAGTTGAGGTGTTTGATGTTTGGGGGATCGACTTTATGGGCCCGTTTCCTTCTTCTTTTGGGAACGAGTACATACTCGTCGCAGTGGATTACGTGTCCAAATGGGTTGAGGCTATTGCGAGTCCCACAAACGATGCAAGGGTGGTGATCAAGTTGTTCAAGTCCATCATCTTCCCTAGGTTCGGAGTTCCGCGAGTAGTCATTAGCGATGGAGGCTCTCACTTCATCAACAAGATCTTTGAGACTCTGCTACGCAAGAATGGTGTGAAGCATAAGGTCGCAACTCCTTATCATCCGCAGACTAGTGGGCAAGTCGAGGTATCTAACCGCGAGATCAAGAGCATATTGCAGAAGACAGTGGGAACGACTAGGAAGGACTGGGCTTCCAAGTTGGACGATGCTCTATGGGCCTACCGGACTGCCTACAAAACGCCACTCGGGACTACTCCATTCAACCTCGTCTACGGCAAAGCTTGTCATCTCCCTGTTGAGTTGGAATTCAAAGCCGCATGGGCAGTTAAGCTGCTCAACTACGACATCAAACCAGCTTCGGAAAGGCGTATGATGCAGCTGCATGAACTCCAGGAGATTAGGCACCTCGCCTATGAGAACTCGAAGATATACAAGGAGCGCACCAAAGCCTATCATGACAAGCGCATTCTCGCTCGCCACTTCGCTCCCAATGACCAGGTTCTACTCTTTAACTCCCGGCTGAAGCTGTTTCCCGGGAAGCTACGATCACGCTGGTCAGGACCTTTTTCAATCAAGGAAGTACGACCTTATGGAGCTGTAGTATTGCTGGAAAAAGAGGGGAGAGAATTCGTTGTCAATGGTCAGCGTCTGAAGCCATACCTCGCTGATTCATCTATCGCACAAGGGGAATCCTTTCCCTTAAGCGACCCTCCTCAAGCCTAATTAGCTCACCAAGTCAAGCTAGTGACTTAAACCAAGCGCTGAGTGGGAGGCAACCCACTGGTAAGTTTTTTACTTTATTTTATTTTCTTTTGCTTTTGATTTTTGGTTTTGGTTTTCTTTGTTTCAGATATAAAAAAAAAAAAAAAAAAAAAAAAAAAAAAAGGGGAACGAGCACCCACTTCAGTACCGGAGCACCTGCTCCGCCATGGTGCCCCTCCTGCCGAACCAGGTAAGTTTTCTCTAGCTTATTCTCACACCGAGACGGTGTGAAGTAAGTCTGGGGGAGGATCGTACCTTGAGTCAGTATTTTATTGAGTCGTTTTGTTTTTCTATTTAGAGTCAGTCCATCATATGGGTCAAATCGAAACTTGTGAAGATTAGGACCAAAATCTATGATGAGCTCTTAACCACTTATGAATCTGACCCGCTTTCTAGTGAACATTGCTGCAGAATTTAGAGTACAGAGACGAGCTGAGGCTTCTTCACATTCGGATCCTTCCTCAGGCCAGAAATCTTCAATCCCTTTAAGGTTTATCGGATAGGCTTTAGGCTCTATTTTATATGGACGTAATCTGGACTTTAATTCTTCTTGTTATTGGCACTAGGATTAGAAAACGTGTTACATAATATATTCAGGACTTCTTATCCCTTTTGCCACTCTTGCTGATCCTGAATAGCTAGCTTTTAGTTAGTACCTCACCCTGACCCTAACCATCTATTTATACCACATGCACTTGTATTTTTATTTTTCACATCTATGCAGATATGTGCAAAAAGGTCGGGGAGAAAAGGACTGACGCAGCTTCTGATTCACTCTCGCTGAAGAAGATGTCAGGAGAAAGCTAGAAAAGTTCACGAGCACATGCTCGCTATACTCGCTGATTTAGAGCACCTGCTCAGCGATGTCCAGAAAAGAAACAAGCCTAAAAACGACCTGCTGGGGTATGGAGACAAAAAAGGATCATTTTAGCCAAATGACACATGCACAAGTAAAACCCCCCCTATCCATAAGGTAACTCTTTCAAAAAAAAAAAAAAAAAAAAAAAAAAAAAAAAAAGAGAAAGAAAAGAGAAATAACCGAGCTAGTAGCTCAAGGATATGGGGTGGCGAGTTAGTAACTCAAGATGTGTGTCCCGAAGCATGAGTAAATCGAAAGAAAGCAAGGAAAGGAAAAGAGGAATGAAGATGAGAATCGATTTAAGGAGGAGAGTGAATTAGAGGTTGTGGACATCAATGAGTCCATTCTCCCTTGCCGTTTTGTGCGATATCCTGCACTCTCTTGAAACAAGGTAGCCCTAAACACGCTTAAGCTCCATCATTAAATATTAGCCTGATCTTTACCGAGCCTCGTTTTACTTAGCTAGTGTCTTTAGCAAGAAGCCCACGCCACCTCTAATTGAATGTAGAGAGTCTATTGTCTTGAACTTAGATTTTTCTAGGATTGTAAGCCATATGGTTTGAGGTTGGTGAACTTTGTTGTTGAGGTTTTCGGTAAGGCAATGTATCTCTTATTCTAAGGTATGTGGTCTGATGATATTGGTCTATTCATGGTTTCTGAGATTTTGTGAGTCTCCACCGATTTCTCTATGTCTTGACTTTAGTTTTGTTTGAGGACAAACAAAGATCTAAGTCTGGGGGAATTGATATGTTGGGATTTTGACCCATACTAACCTTTTTCTAATGACTTTTTAGAGTTTTTGAGTTTATTTCAGGAGATTTTAGGTAGCTTTGGAGCTGTTATTGGAGTTTGGAGCATTTGGAACCTTTGGAAAAGAAAAGAACAAGAATTGAAGAAAAGAAGGAAAATCCTGCAAAGTATCACCAACTCCAATCGGCGAGCACATGCTCACAAATTTCGGCCACCAAGCGAGCACATGCTCGCCGCGGAAAAATAAAAAGGAGGGTTTAACCTAATGAATTGCAGCCGACTTTTGAGAGAGCAGCCACCTCCCAGCCGCCTATGTCTCATGTTATAAATACTCCTTTTTAGTCCTAGGTTTAGATTATCCTCTTTTCATATTCTATTCTCTTTGCTTTTTGGCTTTTAGCTTTCAATACCTAGGATTTCTATTGTAAGGGAGAAGATCTCTGCCACAATTCTGAGAAGATTTCTGAACCCTAATCTCTTTTTATTATCGATTTCTATGCAGTCTTTTTACCTTATTGTTTTGCTTTCTTCATTCATTATGTCTGAGTAGATTTCTTAGTTAGGTTAGGGTTTCTCAAAGGAATCCATGAGCTAGGGTTAAACACAAATAGGCAACAAAAATCGATGTCTTCACCCTTGTTAATCTTAATGCTTGAATCGATTTGATCACTTGATTCATTGATCTTAGGTTTAATTTAGACAACGACAGTTGCTAGGTTGCTAGAAGAAACATTGGTGAGCAATTTATTCATTACCTACGACAGTAGATGTATTGGAGAATTGTGAACATATCAAACCTGATCTATAATGCTTGTCTGCGATTTTCTAGGGCCAACGACAGTTAGGATTCTCTAGGTCGTTAGATAAAGTTGTTAATGCCACGACAGTGGATTGATATTATTTTCGTGTTTGAGTTCTAGACTGGTTCTTAATCTTAACCTGAATAGTTGTTTGACCCGTTGCTTTGGATTGCCTGCGATTTATCCTAACCTAGCGCTTTTTATTAATTGTTTTCACAACCGATTTAGATTTACTCTTGTTAGATTCGATTTCCGACTTCATCTTGATTTATCTTAGCTTTTTATTTAGTCTTAAAAACCATAGAGTAAGCTTGGTCTTCGTGGGATCGATCCCTAAATACTACTCCGATTTGCTGTGCACTTGCAGTAGGAAGTTAGGGTTAAAACCTGTGTATCACTCCACCACCGCCTCCGTCTTCCAAGATGTCGCCTTCTGTCAAGGCCTATCCTCCTCCTCCGCCGAAGTATGAGCCATCTACGCCTCCTTCTCCTTCTTCCGGAATGTCGCCTACCGTTAGGGCATACCCTCCACCACCACCACCATCACCTCCGCCACCGTCTCCTCCTCCACCTTATGTTTACTCATCTCCACCACCTCCTCCGCCATCTCCAACGTACGTTTACTCATCTCCACCACCTCCTCCGCCATGTCCAACGTACGTCTACTCATCTCCACCACCACCACAATATGAGCAAACTCCTTCACCAAGTGAACACTATCCATCACCTTCACCACCTTACCACCAATACACGTCTTCTCCGCCACCGCCTACTTACTACGCCGTTCAATCTCCACCGCCACCACCACCACCCGTTTACTACCCACCGGAAACAACAAGTCCTCCCCCTCCACCACCGGTCTACTATACACCGGTTACACAAAGCCCGCCACCTTCACCACCGGTTTACTATACGCCGGTAACACGAAGTCCTCCTCCTCCACCACCAACGTACTATCCTCCGGTAACACAAAGTCCTCCTCCACCACCACCAGTTTACTATTCACCCGTTACACAAAGTCCACCACCACCACCACCGGTGTATTATCATCCGGTAACACAAAGTCCACCACCACCACCACCGGTGTATTATCCTCCGGTAACACAAAGTCCTCCACCGCCACCTCCAGTTTACTTTCCACCGGTAACACAAAGTCCTCCACCGCCACCACCGGAGTACCATCCACCGGCAAGCCCAAACCACTCTCCACCACCACCACCACCGAAGGGATGCAGTGACGGTCCAAGTAACGACCACCACTACCAAACACCAACACCACCTTCTCCGCCGCCGCCATTCTACGACACACCTCTTCCACCAATCCACGGTGTCTCGTATGCATCTCCTCCTCCACCATCAATCCCATATTACTAAGTTTAAACAATGCATTAACTAGTGGTTAACGTGGACACTAGTCACAATGATCAAATTCTTTTGGCTTCGAACGTATTTGCGTGTTTAATTTGGTTGACAAGAGACATTCGAGTTATTCTTTTTCCCCATGAATATTTTGTTCTTTTATTTCTTGATTAAACAGAAAATGGAGTATATAGTTTCAGTTATTTTATAATTGGTTATCCATCTTATATGTATTTTCTTCGATAAATGTTCAGTATAAATATACATTCCTTTCACAAAAGCCTCTTCTTGGCTTAAGAAGTTTTACAATATTGTTCGAAAGAAGTGAACAAATTTGGAACTATATATAAGGGAAAACTGTAATGATCTTTTACAACTGAAACAAAAATGACTCTTCCTTTTATTTTTTTGAGTCTTGGCCCAAATGCGGCAAGAAATAAAAAATTACACCAACTTTCATCGACTTGTAACAACTTCCATAAACACTCGAACAATATCTTTTATTCATACTCATTTAATCAAAAGCTAAATAAATTTCTAGTCTGCAAAGTCGAATGTAAGATAAAAAAGAAGAGGAGTGTTATCAAAAGAGCTTTGGTCTATATAGGTTTAGACTGAAGAGAACGTTGAAATCGGTGGATCATTGCCAATTCTTGCGGATGTCGAAGGTGTAATTGATCTCCAAGTAGCACTTATTATCGTCATCAACAAACTGAAATGTAAAGTAAACTAAATAAGTAACTTGAGCGTTAAATCACTAACAAAGCAAATCATGGTTGCATTTGAAGAAGGCCTCAAACTCATCAAGGTTAGTGAAAGACAAACTCAGTTTGATTTCGAAACACAAATAGTCATAAAAACTGTTTTGCCAACTTTTTCTTTGTCATAATATACCTTAGTTCTCGCGGAATAGGATCCTCTAGCAAAAATACCAGATGGCGTCGTTTCTTCAGGCATCACATGTTGGTAAGGCTCAGCTTGAGGACTAAATGTCCCAAGCATTGCTTTCGTACTATCCACTGCCCCAACAAGAAAACCACCGAACATAAGTAGAGAACAAATATATTCAACAATAACGAAGAAACAAACAAAAAGATCTTAAAATAAGTTACCCTTGACACCAGTTTTCCAGACGGTATTGTTATAGCGAAGGCCTGAAACAATATTGTTGGTGACACGGAAGTTGAAGACAAGAGTGTACTTGGATCCTTCCTTTATGGTGAACCAAGGACCTTTCGGGCTCGGTAACCCATCATCAGGTATCGTCAATACCATCTCCTCTCTGTCTGGAGACCTAATTGTCAAGTCTAGTATCTTTACTACTGGATCCGGTGTCTCTGCATTTCATATTTTGGTTAATTTTGTGTTGATCTAACAATCTATATAGTATGTGTTTTCCTTCTAAAAATCATCCAATATATAGATATATTACGATATAAGACAGCTCAAAATCAGTAGATATGGATTCTTCATGCCTCATTTTAATCTCAACCGTGGCTAGGCTAAATCAAAATTTCATTTGATCCCTTTCTAATCATTACAGCTAGCTAGCGTTAAACCATATATGTGTACGATGTAATGCTATATCATAATATCTAAATCGGGTTTTGCATTTGGTTTACCTCCAACATCTTCCAAATCCACGACCCCGATAAGCTGTTCTTTCCATCTCCTCAAGCTTTCATCATCCTATCAAGTTTTCACCCAAAAAGAAAATAGAAAAAAATAGTCTTAATAATAGTTCGATTAAATGTACCATGTTCAAAAATTAAGAGCATGTCCATTGGAGGATTATAGGGAGGTTCATAGGGAGATTCAAAGAAAAAAATAATAATTAAATAATAAGAGAGAGAGTGAATAGTGATGATCCAAGTAAAAAGTTCCCTATGGTGAACCCCTCTCTCCTCAGGTTCACCACTTGGAGAGAGAGGAGTGGTTGAATTTTTTTTTTTTGTATTGATTTAAAAATAAAAAATTTATTAAAATATTGTTTTTGGGTGGGTTCACCCAATGTGGACCAGATGCTCTAATATGCCATAAAAGATGATACTGACATATTTAATTAATATAACCAAGCCGTAATCCCACCATTATCTATAGACTTGTATTGTTTAAATCTTCTCATATCAATAAACTGAAATAAATAAAAGACCTTGTCTTTCTCGAGCTGTTCTTTGAGAGCGATCATGGGACCGAGTTGGGGCTTCTTCTCTTCGTCGTCTTCGTCATCTTCTGTCGGAGACAATGAGCAATCACTGTTCTTTCTGCTTAGCCCAATTTCTTTCTCTGATGTCTCTCCTGATGCTTCCCCTCCCTCCTTCTCATCTTCCAGACCCATTATTGATTCCCCCAACCAAATCAAAACACCACAACAACAACAAAAACAAAATCTCCTTGTTGATCTGATAAGATCGTAGGTAAAGTCAACCCTTGGATTTTAGTAAATTACGAAGATGGCTTTAGAGGAGAGAGAGACAAGGGGAGAGCTTTGGTGTTTCTTTGTTGAGGAATGTTTATATTTGGATCATGAAGAAATGGTCATGTGGTGATCCTATTATTTTGTAAAACTCGTTCTGAAAATCAAAATTGCTAAATATGTTCGAGTTCTACAATGCACGTAGTTGTATGGTTACACGTTTTGAGGACAGTCGAATGCATGTTGGCTTGCAAGTGGAGAAATAGTTTAAACTTATTGGGCTATTTTATCGGTTTTATTGGCCCAAATGTAAGCAAATAGCTTTGTCAGGTTTGCAGCTTCCCAATAGCGTGATTGAAGGTACTACACAACGACAACAACGACATTAACACACACTACTGAGTTAACTTATCTATTATGGTCTGACTAAACATCTGTAAATTTAAAAAGGTTTTACGTTGATGGTCGTTTGTTATATCTGAAATTTGAAAAATTTCATGACTGGTCCAATTTTGGTTGAGTTGATCACGCGTAACAATTTGTACGAGTTTTTTTGGATCGTGGAATAATTTACACATCCAAATTATTTGTAAATTTTAAGAAAGCAAAAAATCGTTAAACAACTTGCTTTAAGGTGTTGTGGGTCTAGAATGAAAGAATTCAGAATCATATCATCAACATTTGTACATGTGCATGCATGTGTTTTTTATCTACGAGTCTATCGTAAAGTGGCAGATATTGATCAAATGATATACTTTTCTATAGGGACCATTTTAGCTGCCAAATTAGAGAAGTAGAAAGCCCTTTCCAGAAGGATTTATACTAAAAAAAATTATTAACACTTACGGATCTATACTAATTAAGATGGTATTAAAAAGTCTACAAATTTATAAATTTCAAAATATTATAGCTTAATTAATTAAGCACAAAAATCCCGATAGCTAGCAAGGCAACATCAAGTTCATGTTATAAATGGTTTCAAATATTATTTTGTACGTATGGACACTCAAAGCAGATAAGTCTAAGAAAATAGATATAATCACTCTTAATTAATAATCATAGTTTTTGTTCAATTTCATTGTATGTGAAACAGGTAAATGACAAAGACCACTACGATGGCATTAAAATTTTGGAAGTTCGACTCCCCTTTTTTGCGTCAGAAAAATATGATACTGAGCTCCGCAGACAAAAAAAAAGCTTGGTGAATATTATTTGAACGTCTTTAAATTCTTTTTTATCTGTTCAAAGGTTTTGACTATAGCCTATCGTGAAATGATCATTTTTTTTTTACAGCAGTCTTTTGACATCATCCAAATATAAGATATTCCCGGACAATTATATACTTTCTTGGAACAGAATATTATCATTAATTTATTTTTTAATTCTGACAAACCCATAAACCCATTTTATTACTCAATTATATTAGGGATGGGGAAAATATCTACAATCTATTATTGGATGTAAAATTCAAAATATCATCCGAAAAAATAGAATATCTAAAAAATTTGGATTTAAAATTGGATAATTAAATTTAAAGATCTGAATTCGTATTTAGATATTTTATTTGTGTATATAAAATATTATATAATAAATAAATATATTAAAATATCATAATTTTATATATTTTATTATATTAGTTAATATTTAATTATTTTAAATCATTTCATAATTTTATTTTAACAATTTAATTAGTTTTGATAGATTCATATTAGATCTAGATATCCACTAGTATTGACGATCTAAATCCGAGTAATAATTTTTCAAACTTGAAAATTTTAGATTTTGATATTTTAAAATTCTAGAACATTTGGTCCATATCTATAATTAGTTACGATAGACGATGGTTGAAATGATTTATTGTAATTTGTAATAGAGTGAATTTTCCAGATAAACTTGTTAATATATCTATAAATTATAGACAACATTATATACTTACTCCTTATTCTACATAAATCACATCAACCATACTCACACCGTTTCATTCAATCATAAGTGATTCCTACAAATGATTTTTTTTTATAGGTAATAAGTTTACATGTTCTTTTTTGTCAGATTATCAATTAACATCTTAAATATATATTACGACCAAAAACCAGTTATTTTAAAACAGATATACATCAGCTTAGAAGTAAAACAAAAGTAATAGATGAGATTTCTATCAAGCAAGAAAAAAAAAATAGATTCGATCTTTAATTATCCGTGGGTTAAGCTGTGGTGGCCAACTATTTGGTGACGAAGAGATTCTATTCAGGTGGGGCCAACGGGAACTAATTATAGTACCAATCTTAACATGTGGTCGACTAATGAATAATTGACAGGTGATAAATTTCTGACCGCCGATCTAAATTGGTGTTTAGAAATGAACGGCAGAGAATCAACACGTACAGCTATTTTTAGGAGACAAATTATACTTAAGATTGTCCGACTTTAGGATTACACATGTTCAAGGCATGCCCGCATGGGGTCGTCTAACATAATTCCGATGCCAAAAGTGAATTATTTCGAACTTTCTTTTTTAGATCTGAAAATAATACTAATAAAGAAATCGTTAGAAATTTAAATTTAAATTTAAATCGTTAGAGTAAAAGTAAGAGATACCTTCATATGAATTAAAACGAAATGTATGGTTATAGTAGCGGAATTTACTGATACTATCATCTTGATGTAGATTTATTTTTTAAACAAAAATCATAGAACAAGGTTCTACTAGTCTATCACCTAACTAACTATATAACTGGGTTTAATATATATATTTTCCCTTCTTCTTTATAGTGTGACCAAATAGATGTTCAATATCAATATTTGATACATGAAGTCGGCTAATTCAAATTTCAAAGAAGGCTCTATTACTATTAACAAAAAATAAATGTAATAATTGTAAACAATTTATTTTATATGCATTCAGGATAAATGAATATCTTTTTACAAAATTTTTATTTAGATATATTATTTTCTTAAAGATATAGTTTTGAGAAATACCCTCAAATACCACACTTTTACGTTTTTGTGACAAAAATACCACACCAAAGTGAAAATGACAAAATAACATTTATTTAATGGTTTAAAGATAATTAAACTAATAAATTTGGGTTCAAAAGTCATTAATTAGAGTTTAGATTTTTGGTTTTAGGGTTTAGGTTTAAGGGATTGAAAAGAAACATATGAAAATAAATGTATAATAGTTTTTTTTTCTCTCCACTAAATGTTATTTTTGTCATTTTCACTTTGGTGTGGTATTTTTGTCACAAAAACATCAAAGTGTGGTATTTTTGAGAATTGCCCGTTTTGGAATTCTGATGCAAAATTTAATAAAAAGTCATTTATTAACTTCAAATCAAAATTATTAAGTATTTTTAAAAAAGAAAATTTGCAACAAAAGTCCCCAAGAGTCACCTTCAAGCCTCACATTAATGTTTTGTTTCTTTTCAGTTCTAATATAATTGAACGTATACTACACTAAGTCTTTTTATTATTTTCATCAATATATTTTCTGTGTTTGAATATATAACTGAAATATTTATAAAAAAATATTTTTTTTTACAAATTTAGTGAATTTAAAAATTATATTGGATATCCTTTTTAAAGTATTCTGAATCTCTAATGATTCCTTAGTGAATTATTGATGTTTTACACCGTTTTCAGGAAAATAATTTATGGGTCCCACTTTTATGGGGCCATCTTAGCCGTCCAACCTTCTTTCTTTGATCAGCTTTTCTGCTGGCCCACCTTTACAGGTGGTGATTACGTGTCCATACCAATCTATTCATATAAAAAAACAAAACAATTTGATTACAACAAATGTGGAATAGTGATAAATGTAGTTTGATAAATTGACACTCTAGTTTCTAATGGCGCAGACAATATGATCCGTCCTTTTTAATGCGGTAGTCGTTTTCAAGTTATTAAGATTTTGATTAAGATTTAACTACTTTTTTCTTGCTTTGTGAAATTAGGTCCCATATCTTCCTTTAATTTCTTAACTGACTGAATTAGCAGTTTCCAAAATTACATTAACAAACTAGTTTTTTTTCTGACACAAAATTTGACGAAAATGCTATGCATGCACATTATTTACCACATTTTTTTGTGAAAATTTGTTGCTAATGCTTAGATTTCTGGTTACATACTTACATGTATACTATTTAAACTTAAAATTTTGGAGACTTTACAAAGAATCTATTATAAATTGATTTTGGTCAAAAAATTATAATAAATTGAGTCAAGTTTTCACAAAAACTTCCAATATGTTTTTTCTCAGATTAAATGCTCTCTCCTTTTTCATTTTTTTTATTGTCTCATCCCCAATAATTTTTCATTCTTTGCATTTTCGAACAAATATCAACTCGAATTTTCTCTTGGAATTCTCGACAACAACACACGCATTTTAAAGACCATAATCAACCTTTTTCTTTTAAATATTGGTGTGTTCTTCATCAAAGAATTTTCTTTTCAATTTCTATGGAATCCAATTTTGTCTTCAAAACTTCTTCACGGTTAGTAATAATACCAAATACAAACCTTTTGAAAGATCCTAATCAACCATTTATATCGTTTAATTATGTTAACGATCGGCCAGGTTAACAATTTTTTTCCAAAAACATCATGAACAAAAACATGTACACTTTACTTACTTATCTTTTTAAAAAGAAGAGATTATATCTGTAAAGTGTCCCTTTTTACTGTTACCTAAATTTAAAAATAATTCATGTAATTTAGCTAAAATTGTGAAGTAAAATTTTAAAAGAAAATTTATGTAAGACAAAAAAAATAACAGAGAAGAGTTTTAATAATAAAAGATATATTGAATACTTCTTAAATTTTCATGTTTGAACATACTTTTACGAACTCACATTCTATATTTGTTATTCTTCAAAGATATCAGAGAGAGAACTCCAGTGACTCGAATAGGGTTCAGAGAGATCCACACGAAAGAGGAAACTGAACAAAGAAAACAAACAAAAGCGCGGTGAGGATTAGATCTGACGTGGCGGCAGAGATGTGGGCCCATTTTCAAGTGGAATCCTACCTGGCATACACTCACGTGTCAGCGATCAGAAATCAATCGAAGTAACTGGTCGCCACGTCATTATCAGTCAAGACATGGGATCCATATTTCTGAGCTTTTTGGGTCCCACCCACCGGCCTATACTTGTCGTCAACAGTCCACGTAGATTAACAAGGAAAGATTAAAAAAAGAAAAAGAGAGTATAAAAGAATAGCAACAACGAAATTGGGTAAAAAAATAGACTGCTACAAGAAAATAAATAATTAAAAAAATATTTTTCTTTTATGATACCTGGTTTAAAAAAAGAAGGGAAAGAATTAGGGTCGTACAATAATGAGTTGAATATTATATTATTCAAAATTGAAAATCATTGTGATATACTATTAAAGTTCATCATATATTTGAACACGCCTATTTTTAATAAGAAAACGGATTCACAAAGTAAGGAGTTAACGTTGATATTGGTAATAATTTATCAGTTTTTTACAGCTTGCATATCTTTATTATATAAGCATGTTCTTGTTAACAGAATAATGCAAAATAAAAAATGGGTAAGAAAACGATTCACAACTAAAATTTCCTTGTAGAAAAAAATCTAATTGTGAAAGATTCAGTAAAATAGAAATGGCAGATAGAAAACAAATGATTGAAATTTACTGCGAAAAGATTCAAAGTGCATTTCCACTAATAAAATGTCATTCTCAACCTAAATTCAGATCTCAGTAAATGATTCCATTTACTCCCTTATTAAGAAAACTAAAAGATTAGTTTGTTAAATCATATACTTCATTGCATTTTATTCCAAATATCTACATGCTTCCCGTATTATGATTAAATTAAGGTCAAATCAAATTCACCGGATATAAAAATATATGTACTATTCGACACTCGATCGTGCTTTTACATTCCATGTGATATCTTATCTGGATCAGTAATAATTTACATTTGTACAATGTTAAGCAAAAGCAAAAATCCAAAAACTAGAGTTCATAAGGAGGATCCCTTTTCTAAATCGCTTAAATTTGTTATTTGTACTATACTTTTATCAACTATTATATGGGAAATTTTTCAAAACAAAAAAAAGTTGACTTATGTCACTCATGTTCTATCTCAATATGTTCTATCTCAATTTAAGAAAAAAAAGGATTCTAAATTTGAAACGCTCTGCAATATATACCAATCTAAGAATTTTTTTATCGGTTATATCAACATTTTGACAACATGCCAAACTTACAAAATAATCACCCAATCAATTCTTTCAATAATAAAAATTTCCAACCTCCTCTTTCACCAATATATATATTTTTAATTATTTTTGGAGGGATCAACTTTTCTAAGTGACAAATTTGATGATATAACGGGGGCTCTCTTGAATACAGTTGTAGTGTCTTGTTAGGATTCTCTGACGACCCCTAAGAGTACCCACAACGCAAGGATCAATCCTTGGGGAAGAGTTTTAAGGATTGAATCCTTGCTGACATGGCAGGGTTTGATTGGTTCACATCTATTAAAAAAAAAAAGGTTAAGGATTCGATGAGGGTATCAGCGTTGCTGATGCCGTAAGGTCACAGCGACTATTAAAAGAAAAAAAATTTATCCTTAATAAGAAAAGAGTGTAAGTTGTTAAATATTATTTTAGTGGAATGAAAATGATTTGACCGGACTTGAAGAAAATTTCAGGAGTAGCAAAACGGTGGTTTGGTGTGTCGGACGGTTAAAAGATAGTGGTTTTGATGGACTTGCTATCAAAAAAAAAAAAAAAATTTGATGGACTTGAAAAGAAAAAGATATCAGTTTGGTGTTTCAAACTTAAGTCTCTGAACTTGAGTATATCCGTAATCTTCGTAAATGATCGAACGCTAAGTCACATTTCTTGTATTGGTTTAACCGTTTAAGCATGCATGATCAGTCTTTGTCTATCGCATGCCATGTATAACCGTCACAGGTAAATATGATGTTATGGGTTTTATTTGTAAATCTTTCTTTTGTAACCGCCGGTAACTTCTAGAGCACACATTTGATACAGATTTGCACCTTTAGTAACGCTCAAAATAATGCCATGCATTCGTTGTTAGCTCTGTCAGATTCCTTTGTTTGTTTCGACTGCCGTGAAATACTTTCAGTGGTTTTGAAAAAGCTTTAGACCGAACCTGTTTTGTTTTAGAAGTGTAAAGTGCAAAACTATGTTCTACAGAGTGACTATACATTTAACGTATCGTTTCATGGTACATATTTTTTTCATCTCCAACACCACCTATGAATGGATCGATATCTAACCCGACATCTAGCATTACTGTTTTGAGCGTTTTCTATAGTTGTATCATTTTTTTTTATGATATAGAAAATTTTAATGCACCGTTCAATCAACTGTTAATTGGCTAAGATGGTATCTATATACAATATTAATGTAAATGATATAGAATCACCTATAATTAACGGTCCAATACACTGTTATAATTTAGAGTTGATGCCATATCATTTACATAAATAGCAATATTGTACATGCCATCTATTTTTTCTTCACCGATCATCATTCTTCCTTCAAAAATAAAATCAAAATTTTAAATATTTACAACTAGATGCTAATTGCAAGTGGTGGATATATATCATCTGTATGATAAACATAATCTGTACATTATATTTCTTTCTCAGACAAATAATATACAACAAAAGCTTCTTTTCATCTAATCAATTATGACTGCAAGAGAATATATAGTTTATTATACTGATTTTGTTTTAGGAAATACTTTTTTTTACAGATATTTTAAACCTTTTTTATTGAAAAAGGAGGATTTGTTTCTCCTATAAATTAGCCATCTCCTCGACCAAAACTCATCACTCATCAAACGCATCCACACACACAAACACACACTTTCTTTCTCTTTCTCTTCTTTCCTTTGATACTTTCCTCTTTTCTACACATTCAAATGGCCACCGTCGAGGTATGCATTTTTCAAAATATATAACACATTTTTCTCGGTAGTCCTAAAGTCTTATTACCGATCAGATCTTTATATAAAAGCGTGAAAAAACCAAACATCCGATTATATGTTTCTACTTGTCTTAATCCACCTACATGCTATAGTTTACAGATGTATAAAATATTTGATCTATATAGTTACAGAATAGATGATATATTCTGTAATTGTTAGCAAAAGAAAAAAACAGTATACTTGCTGTTTATTCCATACCAAAAGGTCATGTAGTCTTCAATTGATCTATATGAAAAAATGGTTTTGCAGGTTGAACAAGTGACTCCAGTAGCAGCTGAGAACGTCGAGATGCCACCACCAAAGACAGCGGAGCCAGAGGAAACTGTCGCCGCCGTTGTCACCGAGTCTGCTCCAGCTCCAGTAACAGAAACCGAAGCTCCGGTCGAAGTAACAACTAAAGACGTGGTCGCGGAAGAAACAGAGAAAGCAACAGAGGAAACAGAAGAAACCAAAACAGAGACTGAGGAGATCAAGAAAGAGGAAGAAGCTCCGGTGGAAACACCCGCGGTTGTGGAGGAAGAGAACAAAACCGAAGAAGTTGTAGAGCCTAAGAAAGTGGAAGAAAAAGAGACGAAGACAGAGGAAACTCCGGCGGTTGTGGAGGAAGAGAAGAAGCCAGAAGCAGAGGAGGTGAAACCCACTGAAGCACCAGCCGTGGAAGCCGCTGCAGCTCCGGCGGAAGTTGCGGTGGAGAAGGCTGACGAGTAAGTCAGAAGAAGAAGTTAGCAAGTAAACTATTTGCTACTTTTTTTTAAGTGCGTTGCGTCTTGGTTTGTTGTTTAAGAGTATGCGACTCTTGCTTGCTTTGCATCACCCTCTTTCGCTTTCTTAAGTATTTTTCAATGCTTATTATAATGAATCCTCTTTAAATAAATTAATACATTATTTATATATAATTTTGCTTGATCCTGAAATATGATCTAATGACAGAGAGTCCCAACAATTCAAATGAAGAGAATCAGTGAGATCCACAATGAGATCAAGATTACAACTTTGTGTGCATCCAAATTGTATACTAAGTTCTCACAGCCAATACAACCGAGACTCATCATCACTAACCGAACAGAACCACAAATCATTTGCTCCTACAAAACATCACTTCTAAGTTCTAACTAATGTTAGGATTTAGGAGTTATGTGAAATCATTACATGAAACTTTTCTCTAGAATTTTAAACGTCACGTTGCCTGCAGATGCTTTATTTGTGTTTTATCTTTCCATCTTTGTTTCCTCTGAAAATAGCCATCAACTCAGCCACAAGCTCCTTGTCATCGTGCTTCCTCACATACTTGTTTAAGAAAGATTCATTGGTAACCGCCAAAACAGGCGAAAGTGAAGGGGGTTTTCTTCCAAGCAATCCTTTTGACATAAGAGCTTTGATCACATCACACCTCGGGACAGTTCTCTTCTCCAGGCTGTATCCAAGTACCGCAGGGGTTGAAACCACAGACTTTAGTGACCAGTTCATCTGCTTCACAACAAACTCAGTCTTCTTCTTCACCGACTCTACGGAATATCCAATGCACTGAGGAAAACGCTTGAAAATCATGGCATACTCGTCTCTGCTGAACCCTAGGCCTGTGAACGTTTCAATGGAGTTCAATATTTTCTGCTCTGAAACATTCATACATTGCGGAAACTTAATGAGCACTGAGCAGATCTCGTCCTCGAGTAGTCCACACTTCTTGAAGGTTTCAAATGTCTGAGTTATCTTCTTCTCCGAGTGCGCCAGAGACATTGGCCACCTCTTGAACATTTCCCATACATCTCCCACAGCAAATCCAAACCTTTTGTAGACGCATACTTTTTCTTCTATTGTTGTCTCCTTCATTGCGTAAGCAATGCGCAGAGCTCCCACAAACTTTGAGGTGGTCGGATCAAAACCCATCTCAACAACCCTATTGAGGGATTCTTCAAATTTCTCTTTGCCACAGACAAATTGGTATTCGGCTGTAAGCAATGAGAATAACGACTTCTGAGGCATCCCCAGTTCTCTTAAAACCGAAACATTTCTGAGTTTATTCTTCTGCTGACTTCCCTCTTGCAAAGAAGAATGACATAACTTTTCGAACTTGGAACTCTTATCTGCTTCTACAATCTCTTTGACGAAATCATAGTATCTGCTGATAGCTTTGTTCTTTTTGATTACCAAGATTCTCGGAACTTTTGAAAGAATCTCACTGACCTCAGAGGCTGAAGCTCCTCTTGCCTGCAGAAACTGAAGCTTGGGAGCAAGAGATCTCTCAGCATCTGCCATAAGCAACTGTGGATAGTCCGTAACAATGCTTGAGATCTGAGAATCTGTGAACCCATGACTTCTAAAGAGATTCAGAACAGAATCAGGATTGCCCTTTTCCTCGAAACTGACCTTCCTCGAGATCCTTTCTGCGAGTTTTTCAGTGAGACCCAATGAATCAACGAGGTAAGAGACAGTAAAGCTCTTACCTTTTCGACCATCTTGAGCAATAGCAGAGGAGAAGGAATTCGACAAAGCAGATACATTTGACAAAAGGTTCGCCGAAACTCTAAAGTTAAGCCATTTCTGCAACTCCAGAGACCTTCTTCCATGGAGTATCAGAGAATACATTATTGAGACCGGATTTTAAGAAACCAGAAAATGCATTAGCTGCTTCGATGTTTACCGAAAGGAACAGAAGAGAAAACTCCACGGTGCAGAAGCGATTGAGACCGGATTTAAGAGTTCACTTCACATGATTAATTTGTAAATCTCGGGGTTACCTGTTTCGATTCGCAAAGGCCAAAAATTTGGGGTTTAGATGATAAACCCTAATATCCGTTTACCGAATATCAAAATAATGGGCCGTATTTGGGCCTGTCGATTTAGACTTGGAAGATCGTCCAGACGTTTGTATTAGGATTTAGGAGTTTGAAGAAATGGTCATGTAATGATCTATCGGAAAAATGCCAAAAAAAACCCGAACTTTTTCAATCTGATAAAAAAAACCTGGGCTTTGCTGTTGGCCAAAAAATACCCAAATTTTACGTTGACTTTCCAAAAAATACCCAAACTTTGAGTTGACCAGGCCAAAAAAAAACACCGTTAACAATCCGTTTAAGTGTTAAACGACGTCGTTTTGATAAATTGGAGAAAATGCAAAACGTGCTATAGAGAGGGTTCGAACTCAGGTTCGCATGCAATATGTAAGGGGTACGCAACCATTTTGGCAATAGCATTTAACTACTATATGCTCTTCTTAAATTTTACTTAACCAATCCAATTCGAGTTTTATTAAAATAAAAATATGTTATACCTTGGGTTCGAACTAGGTGAATTCGAAAAAAATCTAAACAATTCGAAAAAAATTCATAAAATTCAGAAAAATACATAAAAATTCATAAAATTTCAGAAAATTTCAAAAAAATCCAAAAAAATCAAAAAAAAAAATTCAATAAAAATTCATAAAAATTCTAAAACAATTGCGTTTTTTTTACAAAAATTTGGTTTTTGAACCACGGAGACAGTGGCACATTATCGATATCTATTCAATCTATATTAAATATATTGGTTATTATTGTCGCATTTTTTAAACAATTCGAAAAAATCATAAAAATTCAGAAAATACATAAAAATTCATAAAATTTCAGAAAAATTCAAAACAAATAAAAAAATTCAAAAAATCAAAAAATTCAAATAAAATTCAAAGAATTCAGAAAAATTCAAAAAATCATAAAAATTCAAAAAACTCCAAAAAACTCAGAAAAATTCAAAAAAACTAAAAATATCAAAAATTCAAAAAAATCATAAAAATTCTAAAACAATTGCGTTTTATTACAAATTGTTTTTAATTTTCTGAGTTTTTTGAATTTTTATTGAATTTTTTGATTTTTTTGAATTTTTCTGAATTTTTTGAATTTTCTTTGATTTTTTTTTTGCCAGATTTTTTTTTGATTTTTTTTGAAATTTTCTGAACTTTTATGAAATTTTATGTTTTTCTGAACTTTTATGAATTTTTTCGAATTGTTTAGATTTTTTTGAATTCACCGAGTTCGAACCCAAGGTATAACATATTTTTATTTTAATAAAACTAGAATTGGATTGGTTAAGTAAAATTTAAGAATAGCATATACCAATTAAATGCTATTGTCAAAATGGTTGCATACCCCTTGCATATTGCATGCGGACCTGGATTCGAACCTTCTCTATAGCAAGTTTTGCATTTTCTCCAATTTATCAAAACGACGTCGTTTAACATTTTAACGGTATTTTAAACCGATTGTTAACGGTGTGTTTTTTTGGCCAGGTCAACCCAAAGTTTGGCTATTTTTTGGAAAGTCAACGTAAAGTTTGGGTATTTTTTGGCCAACAGCAAAGTCCAGGTTTTGTTTGGCCAGATTGAAAAAGTTCAGGGTTTTTTTGGCATTTTTTCCAATGATCTATCGTTCAGATGTTTTTTTTTTTTTTTTGGTGTGATCGATCGTTCTAATCAGTACTGGTACATCGCATAAACAATGTAAGCGGTTGATTAGGCCACTCGAAGTTCTGTGTAAAAAAAAAGTCGTTATATAGTTTTAGAGTTTATTAATTTTCTAATGTAAATATATAGAGTTTTCTATATTAATTTTTAGGAACATAAGTATAAATTGGGGATATTTGGACTGACACTTGCTCTAATTAACAGTTCAACATACTTTTAATTTAGAGTTGATTCCATATCATTTATATAAATAGCAATATTGTACATGATCTATTTTTTCTTCACCGATCATCATTCTTCCTTAAAAAATAAAATAAAATTTAAAATATTTACAACTAGATGTTAATTGCAAGTGGCCGTGAACAAACATAAACTGTGCATTTCTTTCTCAGACAAATAATATACAACGAAAGCTTCTTTTCATCTATTCAATTATGATTGCAAGAGAATATATATATATATATATATATATATATATATAGTTTATTATACTGATTTTGTTTTATGAAATACTTTTTTTATTACAGATATTTTTAACTACATTTTTTTTGTTGTTGATAAAGGTGTATTTGTTTCTCTTATAAATTAGCCATCTGCTGGACCAAACTCTTCATTCTTCAAACGCATCCACACACACAAACACACACTTTCTTTCTCTTCTTTTCTTTGATCTTTTCCTCTATTCTACACATTCAAATGGCTGTAAATGCAAGAACTATCTAAAACGTGTAACTTAACTCAACAAGACTTACATACAATAAAACTTTATTGAATCACCACTTTCAAACTTTTACAAGAAACTTCAAAATGATTCTTACACTCATAAGGTTGAACACACTTCAACTTGCACACCTCACCTAAATGTTCCGAGGTCTCCGATCCAAGAACCACTAATCACCTTAACCCACCTAAATCTAACCCAAGTATTCCGATCCAAGAATCACTAATCACCTTAACCCACCTAAATCTAACCCAAATGTATAAAACTTTCAATATTTCGGATGCGGATACAAGACATGGATCTCTCCCTTTTATACTAGCCTCGACTCAGAATATCATCAAAGATCTTGAATATCAAATCCTACTTGAAATAGATCATCCTTGATCTTCTTCTAGATTTAAGAAACTGTCCAAATCTTTCTTGTTCCCCACGATCTTTACTTGGAATATTACCATCTGCCAGCTCTTTGTGATCTTCAAGTAAGATTCTTCTAGAAACTCGATCTTTGACGTGTCTTCAAGATTCTTCTAGAAGGATATGTCCTTAGCAACTTTAATGAACTCCTCGATTTAGTCCATGTGTGAAGTTCAGCTAGCATTTTCAATGGCCACCCTCAAGGTATGCATTTTTCAAAAAATATATATATACAATACCTTTTTCTCGGTAGTCCTTAAGTTTAATTGCCGATCAGATCTTTATATAAAAGTGTGAAAAAAACCAAACATCCGACTATATGTTTTTACTTGTCTTAATCCACCTACATGCAATAGTTTACAGATGTAATTGTTAGCAAAAGAAACAACAGTTTACTTGCTGTTTATTCCATACCAAAACGTCATGCAGTTCTGAATTGATCTATATGACAAATGGTGACTCCAGTAGCAGCTGAGAACAGGGGCGAATCTAGCATGTTTTTTTAGTGGGTGCACAATTAAAAACAAAAACAAAATTGGAGATATGGAGACTCGAAGTTGGGTTTGGAGGGGTGGCACAACAAAGCATTAACCATATTATATAGCGTGTAATTTAAGATTTTCTTCACAAAATTATTCATATAAATATTATAATGGGTGCACATGCACCCATACCTACAACACTGGATTCGCCCCTGGCTGAGAACGTCGAGATGCCACCACCAAAGATAGCGGAGCCAGAGGAAACAGTCGCCGCCGTCGTCACCGAGTCTGCTCCAGCTCCGGTGGAAGTAATGATAGACGAGTTTTAAACCCTATTTTCCTACTGCAAGTGCACAGCAAATCGTAGTAGTACTTAGGGGTCGATCCCACGAAGACCAAGTATTACACTATGGTTCTATAAGCTAGATTTAGAGCTAAGACAGATCAAGATGGTTTGGTTTCGTTGGTAGCAAGAAACTAATCTAAAATCGGAAGTAAAACAATATTAAGAAAGCGTTAGGTCAAGAAATTTCGCAGGCAATTCAGAGCAACGGATCAAACAACTATTCAGGCAATGATTAAGCACAAGTCTAGAACTCAAACATAAAGATAATATCAATTCACTCTCGTGGCATCAATAACTTTATCTAACAACCTAAAATCCTAACTCTCGTTGGTTTTAGAAATTGCAGACAAGCATTAAGGATAGGTTTGATTTGTTCACAATTCTCCAATACATCTACTCTCGCAGGTAATGAATAAATTGCTCACCAATGTTTCTTCTAGCAACCTAGCAACTCTCGCTGTCTAAGCTAACCTAATATCATGAAATCAAGTGATCAAATCGATTCAAGCATTAAGAACAACAAGGGTGAAGACATCGATTTATAAGCCTATTTGTGTTTAACCCTAAAGCTCATGAATTCCTTTGAAAACCTTAACCTAACTAAGAGATCTACTCAAGCATAATGAAAGAAGAAAGCAAAACAATAAAATAAAAAGACTGCATAGCGATAATAAAATAAAAGAATAGGATTCAGAAATCTTCTCCAGATGTTGCAGAGATTCTTCTCCCAAAATAATACAAAGCTCCTTAGAGAATAGGAAAACTAGAGATAAAAGGGAAAAGATGTAGAATGGAATAAAAGATGATAAAAAACCTAAAACTAAAGAGGAGTATTTATATCAGAAGGCATATTCGGCAGGAAGGGCGGCTACTTCCTTTTAAAGTCGGCGGGATTAGGTTAAGTTGTCTCCTTTTAATTCTCTTCCGCGGCGGCGAGCATGTGCTCGTTTGGTGGCCAAAATTCGTGAGCATGTACTCGCCGATTGGAGTTGGTGATACTTTGCAGGATTTTCCTTCTTTTCTTCAATTCTTGTTCTTTTCTTTTCAAAAGGTTTCAAATGCTCCAAACTCCAATAACAGCTCCAAAATTACCTAAAATCTCTTGAAATAAACTCAAAAACTCTAAAAAGCAATTAGATAATAAGGTTAGTATGAGTCAAAATCCCAACATATCAATTCCCCCAGACTTAGATCTTTGTTTGTCCTCAAACAAACTAAAACCTAAACCGAGAAGAAAGAGTTGAAAACAGGGATCTCACAATCTCAATCAGAATAATCGCACCAACTGTTTAAACCTGTAATCCACATTCTTTATGAACCAATCCAAATATCGACCACCATGTACTTCACCTTAGCCACATTGCAGTTTTTCCAGATTAACTCCACAAAATCTCAACTTCATCAACTATCCTTCATTGCATAGAGACTAACAATGCATCCAATGCCAAGAACCTTATAGACTCTTTCCCATACTATACCTTGACAAATACAACCATGTAATCCACCTATTTGGTACTCTTTCTCTCCCCCAGACTTATTCTTTTCTCATACTCTGCATTGATCTTTTGATCATCTTTTTTTTTTTACGATTTTCTTTTCTCTTTTTTTTATTGCAAAGGTGTAACGAATAATGGGGTCATGGGAAATTTTCCTCTCCCTCGTTTCCACCTTTGTGTGATCATTCCTTTCGAAGTAAAATAATGGGGTCATGGGAAATTTTCCTACCCCTTTACTCAAAAGAAAATCATCTCATCTTTTCATTTGTTTCTCAGGATTTTCAGAATAAGGGAGAGGAGTACCATAAGCTTTTCACAACAGCCACAGATGTCAGGTATGAATGAGAGAATCAAGCTCTTTGATCACCAGCTACAGTTGAAAGATCTCCGTAAATAGCTCAGGTCTGTAAAATTTGCTATAAATATGGGTTTCTCTAGTGGACTGGTCGGACCTTGGATTTTTCATTAGTCTTAACTGAATGGATCCTAAAGATATGGTCACTAAGTAAAAACAACCAGCTTAACACTCTAAGAGATAGTTCATAAATCCCAATCAAAACCTTGACCCAATAAAACACACTGACTTTAAATAGAAAATAAAGAAGACTCGATAAATAAATAAAGTGTTGACTCAAGGCACGACCCTCCCCCAGACTTACTTCACACCGTCTCGGTGTGAAAATGAGCCAGAGAAGAGGTGTAGAAAACTTACCTGGGTCGGCAGGGCAGAGCATCAAGGCGGAGCAGGTGCTCCGGGACAGAAGCGGGTGCTCGCCCGAGTTTTTTTTTTTTTTTTTTTTTTTTTTTTTTTTTTTTTTCCGAAACAACGAAAACCATAACCAAAAATTAGTAGCAAAAGAAAAATAAATGTTAGAGACACTTACCAGTGGGTTGCCTCCCAGCAAGCGCTTGGTTTAAGTCATTAGCTTGACTTTGGTGTCATGTATCAATCAGGTGGGGCTTCAGAGCTTGCTCCAAAACAAGCTCCACAATCAGACATCCTCATGTTCAGATACTCAGCATTCCATTCATAACACCAATACCCTTCTCTTTCAACTCTGATGGAAGAATAGCTCTAACTCTAGAGAAAGGTTTAGGACGACCTTTGCACTTCACCTTGTAGTCAACCGAGTTTCCATCATATCCTTGAGGGATCAAAGTCATTTGAGGACCTACCGTCATCTTTTTGCACTGCATGTTTCCCTGCGTCCTTGTCTTCTCCCTAAGCTTCCCGGGTGGTGGAGCAGGTGCTCGCGGGATTGGAGCATGTGCTTCTTCTCTATCCACTGCTGAGATGCAAGAGGCGTGTGTGGTGGTTCCTGTAGGAATGGCCTTGTAGAAAACCATTTTGTCGATCTTGGAAAAACAGACTCGCTTATTAGGCATATCAATGATTGCACCCACTGTAGCCATGAATGGTCTTCCGAGAAGCAAATGCATATCATACCCTTCTCGCATCTCCGCAACCTGAAAATCGGTTGGAACTAGGCAATCCCCTATTTGGACAGGTAGATCGTGAATGCTGCCAGACGATGTTGTTGAGGAGGAGTTTGCAAATCGAAGATTCATTCGACTAGGCCTTATCTCAGAGATTTTCAACTTCTTTGCAAGAGCTTTTGACATGAGATTGACACTAGACCCAGAATCACAAAGAGCTTCTTTGAATTTAACTCCTGTAATGGAGCACGGGACCAAAAATTTCCCAGGATCTTCAACCTTAGGAAATACCTTCAATGGTTGTGGTGGAACTGGATAAGACACCTTAGGAGTGTATACCCTCTCTGGAATCACTGCGGATTTCAGGGTGAAAGTGGCATGTGTAGCCTGGCCGAGCACGTGCTCTGCGGATCTGTGGAGGTGCTCTGTTGTGTCGTCTTCGAGAATATCAACGGATGAGGTTGATGCTCAAGCGCATGCTGTACGGTCGTTTGCACCATCGCTTTTACGGACACCTTGATTTCCACCGAGCAGGTGCTCGCCGGGTGGGAGCACGTGCTCCGTGGTCACATCTTTTGCTTTTGCCGATTTTGGAAATGAAGCTGCAGATGCGTGTAGTGTCTTTCCACCGTGCAATTCGATGGCATTGACGAATTCTGCCTTTGATTTTTCAACCTTCCCAGGAAGAGTTCCTTGTACCCTCTTAATCTATTCGACAGTCTGCGCAATCTGATTGTCAAGCTGCTTCATGTGAGTCCACACAGCCTCAAACTTATTATGGAGATCATTGTACATGCTCTCCACCTTAACATTGATCTCATCAGCAGATTTCTGTTGGTTGAGTAAAACCAAGTGCATAAGAGACTTCAGCTCATCTTGAGAGTTAGACGCATGAGCTTGAAAGCTCTGATTCTCCACATAGCCTCCATTCAAGTAGTTCACCTCAGCATACGGCTCATCCCTTTTGTTCGCATAAAGCTGGACACTTCCCTGATTTCTTTTCAACAACAGGTCCACTTTTGCTGCCAGCTCATCAATCTTCTGCGATTCCACACTGTTGACATATCTAGGCTCATCATACTCATGGCAGCGATTTCCAGAACTTGTAGCCAAGTTATCAATCAGCTCAAACGCACCCTTCTTGGACCTGGTGTAGAAATTTCCATTGCTGGCTGCATTCAGGGCGTTTCTGCTGTCCCAATCAACACCATCATAGAAAGTGCTCAAGATCTGCTCATCGCTGAACCCATGATGAGGGCACTCTCTTCTATACTCCTTAAATCTCTCCCACTCCTCGTTGAAGGTCTCTCCAGGGCGTTGCTGAAACGAGGATATCTTGTTCCTTAGAGCTGCGGTTTTGGACTTAGTGTAGAACTTGTCCAAGAACGCCGATCTAGCCTCAGCCCAAGTCGCCAAAGATCCAGGTGGTAATGACTTCAGCCAGCGTGAAGCTTTTTCCGCAAGAGAGAAAGGGAAAAGCTTGCACTTCAGGAAATCCGGAGGTACACCATTCGAACCGGTTGTGCTGCAGATTTCTTCTAAATCGTCAATATGGTCCATCAGATTTTCTGCAGGTAAACCGTGAAACAAGTGTTGCTTCACCAAGGCGATCATCTGAGGTTTGATCCCCGAGTAATTGGTAACTCGCTAGGCCCTTGTCAAGTGTATGTATAGCGCGTAGCGAAATCTTGAACCTTGACTGTACAGTATATTTCTTTCTCAGACAAATAATATACAATAAAAGCTTCTTTTCATCTAATTTATTATGACTGCAAGAGAATATATATATAGTTCATTATACTGATTTTGTTTTAGGAAATACTTTTTGTTATTACCGATATTTTAAAGAAAATACTACACTATTAGTCATTTTTACACTCAAATAACACAAGTAGTCACTTTTCGCTACTTGGTAACTTTCTCCATGATGTGGAGACCAAATCCACATGGGTCCACGAGTGGCTAATATTACTTTTATCCTCTTACTATTTATCCTTTTCTCTCTCACTTTTTTTTCTCCTGCGTTACTACTTTTTTTTCTTCTCTTTCTCTCTTCTCTCTCTCCCTCACTTCTTCTTCTCCTCCAAATGTTCAGCCGTTGAAGCGGCGGCAGCTCCGGCGGAAGTTGCGGTGCAGAAGGCAGACGAGTAAGTCTGAAGAAGAAGTTAGAAGAAGTTAGCAAGTATACTATTTGCTACTTTTTAAGTACGTTGCGTCTTGGTTTGTTGTTTAAGAGTATGCGACTCTTGTTTTACATCACTCTCTTTTGTTTTCCTAAGTATTTTTCAATGCTTATTATAATGAATCCTCTTTAAATAAAGTGATACATTATTTATATATATAATTTTGCTTGATCCTGAAATATGATCTAAATGACAGAGAATCTAACATTTCACATGAAAAGAATCAATGAGATCCACAATGAGATCAAGATTGCAACTTTGTGTGCATCCAAATTGTATACTAAGTTCTCACAGTCAATACAACCGAGACTCATCATCACTAACCAGAGAAATAACTAACCGAAGAGAAACACAAATCATTTGCTCCTACAATCATCACTTCTAAGTTCTAACTAATGTTAGGATTTAGGTGTTCAGCGAAATCATTACATGAAACTTTTGTCTAGGATTTTAATCGTCACGTTGCCTGCAGATGCTTTATTTGTGTTTTATCTTTCCATCTTTATTTCCTGTGAAAATAGCCATCAACTCAGCCACAAGCCTTTTGTCATCGTGCTTCCTCACATACCTGTTTAAGAAAGCTTCATTGGAAATCGACAAAACAGACGAAAGTGGAGGGAGTTCACTTCCAAGCAATTCTTTTGACATAAGAGCTTTGATCACGTTACACCTTGGGACAGTCCTCTTCTCCAGGCTGTATCCAAGTACCTGAGGGAACAAAGCCACAGCCTTTAGTGACCAGTTCATCTGCTTCACCACAAACTCAGTCTTCTTCTTCACCGTCTCAGCAGACAATCCAATGCACTGAGGAAGGCGCTTGACGATCATCGCAAACTCGTCTCTGCTGAACCCTAGGCCTAAAAATGTTTCAAGGGAGTTCAATATACTCTGCTCTGAAACACCCATACATTGCGGAAACTTAATGAGCACTGAGCAGATGTCGTCTTCGTGTAGTCCACACTTCTTGAAGGTTTCAAATGTCTGAGTTATCTTCTTCTCCGAGTGCGTCAGACACATTGGCCACCTCTTGAACATTTCCCTTACATCTCCCACAGCAAAGCCTAACCTTTTGAAGACGCTGACTTTTTCTTCTATTGTTGTTTCCTTCAATGCGTAAGCAAGGTGCAGTGCTGCGACAAACTTTGAGGTGGTCGGATCAAAACCCATCTCAACAACCCTATTGAGGGATTCTTCAAATTTCTCTTTGCCACATACAAATTGGAATCCGGATGTAAGCAATGAGAATAACATCTTCTGAGGCACGCCAAATTCTCTCAGAACCGAAAGATTTCTGAGTATATTCTCCTGCCTACCTCCTTGTGGCAAAGTAGAAGGACATAACGTTTTGTGCTTGGAACTCTTATCTGCTTCTATAACTTCTTTGACGAAATCGTAGTATACGCAGACAGATTTTTCCTCTTTCATCCCTAAGATTCTCGGAACTTTTAAAAGAATCTCACTGACCTCAGAGGCTGAAGCTCCTCTTGATTTTAAAAAATGAAGCTTAGGACCAATAGACTTCGCAGCATCTGCTATAAGCACTTTTGGATAATCCGTAACAATGGTTGAGATCTGAGAATCAGTGAACCCATGACTTCTAAAGAGACTTAGAACGGAATCAGGATTGCCCTTTTCCTCGAAACTGACCTTCCTCGAGATCGTTTCTGCGAGTTTTTGAGTGAAACCCAATGAACCAACGAGGTAAGAGACAGTAAAGGTCTTACCTTTTCTAACATCTTGAGCAATAGCAGAGGAGAAGGAATTCGAAAAAGCAGATACATTTGGCAAAAGGTTCGCTGAAACTCTAAAGTTAAGCCATTTCTGCAACTCCAGAGACCTTCTTCCATGGAGGATCAGAGAATACATGACAACAAGGACTGAGACCGAATTTAAGAGTTCACTTCCATGTAGTACCGAAAGGAACAAAGAGAAAATGGAGAAAAATCCACAGTGCAGCAGAAGCGATTGAGACCGGATTTAAGAGTTCACTTCACATGATTTTTCTGTAAATCTCAGAACTACCTGCTTCGATTCGCAAAGGCCAAAAATTTGGGGTTTTAGAGAATAAACCCTAATATCCGTTTACCCAATAACAATATTGGGCCGTGTTACCCACTATCACAATAAAGGGCCATGTTTGGGCCTAACAATTAGCTCATTCAAAAATAAATAAAAAATTAACGAACACGTTCATAACGAGTGAGCCACTTTTGAAGATATGTCGTTCCGCAGGAGAAATTATATGAGCACTTCACAAGGGGTCTTGTCGGAGTTTCAGTGTTTGTTTGATGTCCTCAATAACCGCTGCTGGATATCTCGCGGTGCCCGTATAGACCCTTCTCAGTCTGTCTCTTGTAAAACAAAACCTCTGAGATGTAGACGCAGTCAGAAGAAGAGATGTTGTCTAGACTCATCCGCTGCGTTACAAAGTAGGCAAGCAGCCTGAACTGGCAAACCCCCAACTTCTCAGTCTGTTTCTTGTAACCAGCCGGTTCCTAACTGTGACCAAAACCATGAAGGTGTGCTTGGGAATTCGACTTTAATTCTAGGTTTTGCCTTGCTGCTTCAGGAAGGTTGTGGAACATAGCACGATTCTGAGCAATTGATGACATGTTTAGAAATAACAAACCGAACAGAAACACAAATCATTTGCTCCTACAATCATCACTTCTAAGTTCTAACTAATGTTAGGATTTAGGTGTTAAGCGAAATCATTACATGAAACTTTTGTCTAGGATTTTTATCGTCACGTTGCCTGCAGATGCTTTATTTGTGTTTTGTCTTTCCATCTTTGTTTCCGGTGAAAATAGCCATCAACTCAGTAACAAGCTCACCGTCACTGTGCTTCCTCACATACCTGTTTAAGAAAGCTTCATTGGTAATCGCCAAAACTGACGAAAGTGGAGGAAGTTCACTTCCAAGCAATCCTTTTGACATAAGAGCTTTGATCACGTTGCACCTTGGGACAGTCCTCTTCTCCAGGCTGTATCCAAGTACCGCAGGGTTTGAAACGACAGCCTTTAGTGACCAGTTCATCT
The DNA here is from genome assembly GCA_010577795.1 of Isatis tinctoria. Taxonomy (NCBI): domain Eukaryota; kingdom Viridiplantae; phylum Streptophyta; class Magnoliopsida; order Brassicales; family Brassicaceae; genus Isatis; species Isatis tinctoria. The sequence continues at coordinate 34,937,370 of CM021250.1, forward strand.
CCTTCACCAGAAACTCAATTTTCTTCTTCACCGACTCAGCAGACAATCCAATGCACTCAGGATAACGCTTGACGATCATTGTAAACTCCTCTCTGCAGAACCCTAGGCCTAAAAATGTTTCAACGGAGTTCAATATATTCTGCTCTGAAACATTCATACATTCCGGAAACTTATTGAGCACTGAGCAGATCTCGTCCTCGAGTAGTCCACATTTCTTGAAGGTGTCAAATGTCTGAGTTATCTTCTTCTCCGAGTGCCTCATACTCATTGGCGACCTCTTGAACATTTCCCATACATCTCCTACAGCAAAGCCTAACCTTTTGTAGACGCATACTTTTTCTTCTATTGTTGTCTCCGTCCATCCGTAAGCAAGGCGCAGCGCTACGACAAACTTTGAGGTGGTCGGATCAAAACCCATCTCAACAACCCTTTTGAGGGATTCTTCAAATTTCTCTTTCCCACATACAAATTGGTATCTGGATGTAAGCAATGAGAATAACAACTTCTGAGGCACGCCAAGATCTCTTAAAGTCGAAACATTTCTGAGTTTATTCTCGTGCTTACCTCCCTGTGGCAAAGAAGAAGGACATAACCTTTTGTGCTTGGGACTCTTATCCGCTTCTATAACCTCTTTCACGAAATCATAATATATGCTGATAAATTTTTCCTCTTTCATTCCCAAGATTCTCGGAACTTTTGAAAGAATCTCACTGACCTCAGAGGCTGAAGCTCCTCTTGACTTTAAAAAATGAAGCTTAGGACCAATAGACTTAGCAGCATCTCCTATAAGCAACCGTGGATAGTCCGTAACAATGCTTGAGATCTGAGAATCTGTGAACCCATGACTTCTAAAGAGACTCAGAACAGAATCAGGATTGCCCTTTTCCTCGAAACTGACCTTGCTTGAGATCGTTTCTGCGAGTTTTTCAGTGAAACCCAATGAACCAACGAGGTAAGAGACAGTAAAGGTCTTACCTTTTCGAACATCTTGAGCAATAGCAGAGGAGAAGGAACTTGAAAAAGCAGATACATTTGGCAAAAGGTTCGCTGAAATTCTAAAGTTAAGCCATTTCTGCAACTCCAGAGACCTTCTTCCATGGAGTATCAGAGAATACATGACAACAAGGATCGAGACAGGATTTAAGAGTTCACTTCACACGATTGATTTAAGAACTACCTGTTTGGATTCGCAAAGGCCATAATTTCGGGTTTTAGATGATAAACCCTAATGTCCGTTTACTCAAATATCACTAGTGGGCCGTATTTGGGCCTTTGGATTTAGACTCTTGAAGATCGTTCGGACTTCAGATGTTTATATTAATGTGATGATCCTAATATTTTGCAATTTCTCGCTCTGAATATCAAATTTGGCTAACTGTGTACAAATTCTACAATACATGTTCTGAGAACGGTCCAATGCATGTTGGCTTGCAAGTAAGAGAAATAGTTTAAACATATATATATATATATGGTCAGAATAAACCTTATTGAGCTCTTTTACCAGTTGTATTGGTCCAAAGGTATGCACAATAACTGGCTTGTGATGTTTGCAGTTTCTTAATCACAGTATACGCATATAAATGGATTTTCTTTTTTAACAACATGCATCTGAGTTGGATACACATAGATTCTTTCTAATGATACAAATCTTTTCGTTAGTTGGTTATTACAGTATCTAAGCTCGAATAATGACACAATGATGCAAATACAAACTATTGAGGATTGGATCTGAATTGTTGTAAATAGGTTCTGTAGTAGCTAAAAAAAAGTCTCATCCCCATAGACATCGTAGAGAGTTTGTCTTTGTCAAGATCGAAACTAACCTCTGCTTCACGAGGTTAAAATATCTCTGCGCTGCCCATTCGTTTGGCTGTTCGTCACTGCTGGAGGAGTCAGTTGTTCGATCTTCGATAGCCATTGTTGAGGCACCGTACCAAATGAACAAGCGACTCCACCAGCGGTTGAGACTGTTCATGTGCCACCGACCACGGTGGAGCTCGAGGAGAACAGTTGTCGCCTCCGCAGAGTCTGCTCTATCTCCGGTAACAGATTCTGAAACGCCTGCTGAAGTAACAGCTAAAATCATTGTCGTGGAAGGAACAGAGTAACTGACTGAAGAAACAGAGGAAAACAAACGAGAGACTCCATGTAGAGATCGAGAAAGAGGAATCCAATGAGTAGACTGGGATGAATCATATGGCTGAATCCGACTGTTTCAGTAATATTCAAAGCCAAATAAACACTTGATAGGTACAACCGAAACTTATCTCTTGCTCAGTACAAGTAACTAGATATCTCAGAAACCCACAATCAATTAGAATCATGAACCATTTGGTTTCATGGATCATCGCTTAGAACTAATATCTAGGATTCGAGTTTAAGCAAAAACTTAGAGAAAGTCAAAGTTATCTCTTCTAAGCTAACGTATAAGCTACGGAAACCTTCTACCTTCAGCAGCGTTATCTCTTTGTTCTTGTCTCTCCAGTCAATATAGCCATCAACTTAGTCACCAGCTGCTTGTGATTGTGCTTCATCACATACCTTTTTAAGAAATCCTGGTTTGAACAAACCAAAACAGACCACAGTGAAGGGACTTCACTTTTGATCAATCCTTTTGAGATGAGAACTTTGATTACGTCACACCTTGGTACCATCCTCTTCTCCAGGCTGTATCCAAGTACTTGTGGGTACGAAACCAAAGCCTTTAGTGGCCAATTCATCTGCTTCACCACAAACTCAGTCTTCTTCTTAACCGTCTCTGGAGAATATCCAATGCACGCAGGAAGGCGCTTCACCATCATCGCAATGTCATCTCTGCTGAAACCTAGCCCTGTGAATGTCTCAATGGAGTTCAATATGTTCTGCTCTGAAACACCAATGCATTGCGGAAACTTCTTTACCACTGAGCGGAGCTCGTCTTCGAGTAGTCCACACTTCTTCATGGTTTCGAAATTCAGAGTTATCTTCTTCTCCGAGAGTGCCAGAAAATTTGGAAACTTCTTGAACATGGCCCATATATCTTCCAAAGCAAAGCCTAAGCTTTTATACACACTGATCTTTCCTTCTATTTTCTCGTTATTCAATGTCATAACAATGCGCAACGCATCGAGAAACCTTGGCGTGGTGGGATCAAAACCCATCTCAATGACCTTCTTGACAGACTCTTCAAACTTTTCTTTTCCACAAATATGTGGAGATTTTGAGATAAGCAAAGGGAATAACAAGTGCTGAGACACACCAAGATCTCTCAAAGCAGATATATTCCTGATTTTATTCTCCTGCTTCCCTTGTGGCAAAGAAGAATGGCACAACTTTTTGAACACGGAACTCTTATCTGCTTCCATAACCTCTTTGACGAAATCATAGTATACCCTGATAGATCTTTCCTTCCCCAAGATTTTCGGAACTTTTGAGATAGTCTCAGCGAACACAGAGCTTGAAGCTCCTCTAGACTGCAGAACCTGAAGCTTAGGACCAAGAGACTTCTCGGCATCTACTGTAAGTAACAGTGGATAATCTGTAACGATGGCAGAGATCTGAGAATCTGTGAACCCGTGACTTCTAAAAAGACTCAGAACTAAATCAGGATTACACTTGTCCTCGAAGATGACTTTCCTTGAGATTGATTCAGCGAGTTTTTTAGTTAAACCCAATGAATCAACGAGGTAAGAGACTGTAAAGTTCTGACCTTTCCGAGCATCGTGAGAGCTCACATCAGTAGCAAACGCGGAAGAGGAGAACAAACTGTAAAAAGCAGACGCCTTTTGAAAAGGGTTCACTGAATATCTCAAGTTACGACATTTCTGCAACTCGACCAACCTTCTTCCATGGAGTTTCAGAGAATACATACCAGCAAATAGCAGCGTAGAACTGATTCTGTTTCGATTAGAGGATAAAGCCTCAAAATCTTAGAATCACAGAACTCTTTGTTTCGATTTGAGAAGAGCCAGGAAGCCACCCGTCGATTGCCGGTACAGATTTACACAGGTTTTGCCATGAAAAGTTGAAAACCCACAAAATCAGAAAAAAAAAAAAAAGTTTGGGGGAGGAAATGAAAAACAAAACGAATATTGGGGTTTATATGGTAAACCCTAATTTGCTGAATGTAACAATATTGGGCCGTATTAGGGCCAATGGGTTTGAACTTTGAAGATCGGTAAAGAACTTCGAAGAAGGAAAAGAAGGCACTGAGTACATGAGTTTCGCTTGTATCAAAATGGGTTAGTTTCGGCTGTGGAAAATCATTGAAGTGATCTCTTTGAAGTCAGTCTTTTGTTCAAATGTTGCTTCTGCTGGAGCCAAAAGTTTAGTAGTCAAAGAGTTATAGGAGACCTAATAGTAGCAACCAACACGTGTTGATGGATAGTTATGCACCATCCACAATATGAACAACAAAAACGTCTTACTTGAATTCCATAAGCTTTATCCAAACTCTTTGTATTTCATCATCAAACCAACATGAACTCTCTCGTTAAATTTTGCGATCCGATCAGCAAAACAGTCTACTACGGTACATGTGCTTTCTTCCTCAGCTCGCTTTGTTGAACCTAGATCGTTTTGGTGGCGAGTTTTTGTTGAATCTTTATAAAATGCTAAAGGAGATTATAGCTTCGTTTTCTTCGCTAAATGATGTAAAGAACTGGAAACAAAATCTATTTTTTTACCGTACAAAGGCTTCTACTAACAGCAAAACGACATGGTCTTGAAAGGAAACAGAGAAACCAATTGATGAAACAGAGATTGAGGAGATATTTCCACAGGGAAAATTAGAACGTTATTCAAGCAGAGAAATCAAGGGTGGTTAACGAGCAATCGCATAGACTTATGAATCATTTGCTCATAGGATCATCATCGCTTAGAACTAATATCTGAAATTAAGATTGAAGCCAAAGTCAAAGACTTTATTTGTTTATTTCTCGTCTCCTAGTGAATATAGCCATCAACTCAGCGACAAGCTCACTGTTATCGTGCTTCCTCACATACTTTTCTAAGAAAGCTTCATCAGTTACTCCCAACACAAGCGAAAATGGAGGGAGTTTACTTCCGAGCAATCCTTTTGACATGAGAGCTTTAATTACGTTACACCTTGGGACAGTCCTCTTCTCCAGGCTGTATCCAAGTACCACAGGGTTTGAAACCACAGCCTTTAGTGGCCAATTCATCTCCTTCACCAGAAACTCAGTCTTCTTCTTCACCGTCTCAGCAGACAATCCAATGCACTGAGGACGGCGCTTGAAAATCATGGTTAAGTCACCCCTGCTGAATCCAAGGCCTAGAAGTGTTTCAATGGAGTTCTCTATCTTCTGCTCTGAAAGACCAATGGACTGCGGAAATTTCTCGACCAGCGATTGGATCTCACCTTCGTGTAGTCCACACTTCTTCAGGTTTTCAAATCTCTGAGTTATCTTCTTCGCAGAATTATTCAGAAAGGGAGGATACTTCTTGAACATTTCCCATACAGGCAAGCCCAACTTGTTACAAACAATGACCTTTTCTTCTATTGCTTTGCTGCTAAAGCCTTGAACAATTCCTAGAGCTTCGATAAACTTTGAGGTGGTGAGATCAAAACCCATGTCAACAACTTTCTTGAGGGATTGTTTAAATTTACCATTTCCACAGACAACTTGATAATCAGAGATGAGCAAAGAGAATAACGACTTCTGAGGCACGCCCAATTCTCTCAAAACCGAAACATTTCTGAGTTTATTCTCGTGCTTACTTCCCTTTTGCAAAGAAGAAGGACATAAAGTTTTGTACTTTGAACTCTTATCCGCTTCTACAACCTCTTTCACGAAATCATAGTATACGCTGATAGATTTTTTCTCTTTCATTCCCAAGATTCTCGGAACTTTTGAAAGAATCTCACTGACCTCAGAGCTTGAAGTTCCTCTTGACTGCAGAAATTGAAGCTTAGGACCAATAGACTTCTCAGCATCTGCTATAAGCACTTTTGGATAATCCGCAATGATGCTTGAGATCTGAGAATCTGTGAACCCATGGCTTCTAAAGAGACTCAGAACGGAATCAGGATTTCCCTTTTCCTCGGAACTGACCTTCCTCGAGATCCTTTCTGCGAGTTTTTCAGTGAGACCCAATGACTCAACGAGGTAAGAGACAGTAAAGGTCTTACCTTTTCGACCATATTGAGGAGGGCTCACATCAGCAGCAGCAGCAGAGGAGAAGGAATTGGAAAAAGCAAATGCATTTTGAAAATGGTTCACTAGAATTATCGAATTACGACATTTCTGTAACTCGATAGACTTTCTTCCATGGAGTACCAAAGAAAACATGGCAACGCAAATGCGACTGTTACCGAAAGCAGCAAAAGGAGAAGAACGATTGAGTCCGACCTATCTATTTTATGTCACAGTGTTGAAGAAATCGAAATGCGAAATGGGATTTTAACGAATGTAGCAGACGAGAATCAAAGACGGAACCAGCAAATTCAGCTTTACACGAGAAACTCACTCATCGTCGTCATCGAGTAAGTGTGACTCATAGACCCTAAGGTAAACCCTGAGCTTCGTCATGATTCTCACATCGGGCCTTGGTGGGCCTTACTGGGCCTTTGAAAGGATCTTTATAGCTTCGCTTTCTTCCTCTGAGAATGGCAAGGACTCGTCGTCATAATTCACAAAATACGGACGACGAACCCTCCAGCTTATCCAGAAGCTTTCAATGTTTCTATTTTTGTCGCCTCGTCTCAATTTTCACAAAACGTCCTCTCCAAAAATCATTATAGAAATTTCAAAACATTAAATACATAAGAGAACAAACGATTTCACGGACTCTATAGTTCGGAGACAGTGATCATAATCTGTTTGCACTTTAGTCACGGGATTGACCTTGAAGTTTGCATCGGACCAACAACGATCCAAAATAAAATAAAAACATTTTAAGTTCTTACTGAAAAAATATGCCAAACTTCTGAGTTGTAACGCAATAATATGCTCTAAAATTTTCTCGTAGTTTGGAACTTTCTTTTTCTCCACTTTCATGTCCAACACATGTACGTACGTACCATACCAAATAATCAAATCTACTATACACTCATCATTTAGTGGTTTCCACCCTTACAAGAGTCACGGGTAACGCTTAAGTTTCACCTATATAATTACATGCTATTTCGCCAAATCATTTAACCAACAATGCAGTAAAAGTTCGATTCTTGAAAGTTAAAGAACCCTAGTTAATTAACAAATAATGGGTTCGAGGGTTTCGGCTTCCTTCTTCATTTTCTTGATCGTCACGGTCATCACATTGCCACCAACGGAACAAGCTTGCACTCCTTGCACTCACCCTCACCCTCCTGTTCCGAAACCTCCACGTCACGGTGGTGGTGGCGGCGGCGGCGGTGGAGGTGGAGGCGGTGGAGGTGGAGGTGGAGGTGGGGGAGGAGGTGGAGGTGGAGGTGGAGGAGGAGGAAGCAAGCCACCACCACATCACGGAGGAAAAGGTGGTGGTAAACCACCACACCACGGTGGAAAAGGTGGAAGACCGCCGCATCATGGTGGTGGCGGTGGTGGCGGGCCGCCGCATCATGGTGGTGGCGGTGGTGGCGGGCCGCCGCATCACGGTGGTGGTGGAGGACCTCCGCATCATGGTGGGGGAGGGACATCACCGCCTTTTGTTAGACCTCCTCCGGTGGTTTATCCACCACCAGTGGTGAGGCCACCGCCAATCACAAGACCACCACCGACGGTAAGGCCACCGCCGATCACAAGACCTCCCGGAATTCTCCCTCCGGTTATTAGCCCTCCAATTAAACCACCACCGGTAACAACACCTCCGGGAATCCTTCCTCCGATCACAACTCCACCGGGAATTCTCCCTCCGATCACAACACCTCCAGGACTTATCCCTCCGATCATTAACCCACCTCCGGTTACAACTCCACCACCATCCTCCGGTTACCCACCGTATCAGGGTGGTCCACCTTCAGGAGGAGGAGGTGGCCCACCTTCCGGAGGAGGAGGTGGAGGAGGCGGCGCACAACCAACATGTCCAATCAACGCATTGAAGCTTGGAGCTTGTGTTGACGTTTTGGGTGGTTTGATCCATATAGGACTTGGAAACCCAGTGGAGAATGTGTGCTGTCCAGTGTTACAAGGGTTACTTGAGTTAGAAGCAGCCGTTTGTCTTTGCACAACCATCAGACTTAAGCTTCTCAACTTAAACATCTTCATTCCTCTTGCACTTCAAGCTCTTATCACTTGTGGAATCAATCCTCCTCCTGGTTTTGTCTGCCCTCCTCTCACTTGAGTTAGCAAACGTACGATTTATTGCAAGGGTTTCGAGGCTTCTGTAATAATCTAAATATAAATCTTGATGATGATCAGGTTTGTTGATTATCTAGGGGTTCTTAACAAGCGTCTTTTTTGTTGTTGTTGTTGTCGTTTGTCGTTGTTATAATTAAGCTAGATTTTCTTTTTGCGTGGGACTTCTTTAGTTGTTTGCTGTAATCTTTTGTTTCGTTTTGTTGCAGCCTCTGGCTGTCCATCTATTTGACTCTTTAGTCTCTCTTTCTCTCCATATACATATATATGCATGCATGCAGATATGGGAATGTGTGTTTATGTGTACGTACTGAAAAGAGCTTTTGAGAAGAGAATATAGCTAAAGCAGTATTCGTACAAAATTATGGTCTTTTGTCGTAAAACACAGCTAAACTCCTACACAAGGACATTCATAGATATCATTGTCTTTTTAAACAAACAAATATATATATCATGTACTACTGCTAGGTGTCTATTGTGTTGTCAATTATGGAGATTCACAATAAATAAACAGATATGTGTTATGAACCGTTTGGTTAATGGCAGAGCCGGCCCTGAGTACAAGCTAAGGAAGCATGTGCTTGCGGCCTTTGAAATAATAAATAAATTATCGGCCACATTTTACACATAGTTCTCTTTAGATCAGTTGGTTTTGCTCACATTCTTGAAGATAGAGATGGTGTGTTCGACCAAAACTTACCTCATGCTTTTATTTATTTCTTTTGTTACCTAATTTACCGGCCCAAAAAAATTGTTTAGTTTGTGGCCCATGTATTATCAGGACTGGCCCTGGTTAATGGACTCAATATATACCGATCCATATAGAGGTTATTAACATAACTGGTTCTTAGTATAATTAGATGTTTTTCTTTATAGACAAGGAATAGGTTTATGGAATATTTCTTTTTCTTGTTATGAATAGTAAAAGGATAATTACCTTTTCTCTGCATGGTGTAACCACTATATAAAGAGACCTTTGGTCTTCATAATAATACACACAGAACATTCAGTTCACAACACGTTATCAGCACGAAAGCTCCTAAACCCTAAAACCCTAGAGACCCTAAGTAGCTGCCGAAACTTTAAAGTGTCATATATTTCAAACCGTGAGGGACCAGAAGACGATCTAGATATCAAATCGAAGCCCTCGACGAGACGAATCTACCGGTGAAAACCTCTTATCGATCCGACATCGGACGCGCTCTCACGCACGCATACAGTGCACGACGACCCACCAAATAAACCAAGGAGATCCGATTTCAGCTTGTGTTTTCCGAGGTCTTTAGCTCCCGGTTCCGACCAGTCAATCCAAAAGGTGATTAAGGTATATCCCTAATCTAAGAATAGAGAAAATCGAATTTGACCTAAGAGAACCTAAACCCTAAAATCGATTCTCTCATCTAAACTTGTTTGATCTTGTTAAAACCAATACTTGAAATTGGACCTATGCTAAAGACAAGACCGAAAATCGATTTGCTTGTTTAACCTTGTTTGATCTTGCTTAAACCCTAAGAATCGAATTTGTCCTAAGCTATATGAAACTATTAAAATCGGATTGCTTGAATAATTGTCTGCTTGCTTGTTGAAATCGATTATTGCATGATTAAATTTGGTTCCTTAACCTACTTGTTTACTTGTTTAAAATCGCATAAGAGCTTGTTTGCATCATTCATTAAAATCGAATTTGGCTCATATAGAAATCGCATGCTTAAGGTTGTTTAATCATGAAAATCGAATTTGGATTGCTTGTTTCATGAGTTAGGTTGTTAGATCACCTTGTTTAACCATTAAATAAAATCGGCCCTATTGTTTGATTGCATAAATTGCTTGATTAATTGTAAAGCTTAAAATCGGATAAACATTACTGGCCATATTCCTAAGGTCCGGATTTTATTAAAAGTCCTGAATGAAAATTTGATGCATGACCGGCCATATTCCTAAGGTCCGGATCATATTTAAAGCCCCTAACTGAAATTCGTTAAACGTTTTCAGATGGCTAATGTCAACGAAAGATTTGATGCATATGAAAGAATGGCCAAAGTAAATAACTTTGAATACCCGGTCCTAGATCTCTCCGGAGACGGATTCCTAGAATGGTCATTGAGCACTAGACTTGCTCTATAGGACAGAGGACTCGGAAGATGCATCTACAAAGATAATGATGAACTTGAAAGCCAAAAGCAAAGAGCCATAACCATTATGCGCTGTCATCTCACTGAGGATCTAAGAGATAAGTATGAAGATACTAAAGATCCAGTTGACCTTTGGACAAAGCTGGGTGAAAGATTTTCGATGAAATTATGGCTAACCTCCATGGATGGATGGAGTAAACTCGGTTTCCAGGATTATGAATCCGTGGATGAGTACGATTGTGCTCTAATGAGAATCGTTCATGGCTTCATGCTGTGTGGCGAAGTGATAACACATAAGGATCTTTAAAATAAGACCATCTCTACATTCCATCCAAGGGAAATATTGTTATCACGTAAGGCCAAAACTTTCACCAACTATAATGACCTACTATATTACCTTTTAAGAGGGCAGAGGACAAAAGAGGTCATCAGCAGATTTGATAAACTGCTAGAAAGATACAATGAGCTTTGTAACAGTGAGATGAGCCCTCCTGAAAATGAGGAAGAGTCCTCAGATTGTGAAGGCAGTTCATACGTTGACTATGATCGGAATGATAACATGGATTATGAGACTTCCGCCTGTTTGAAGTGAATCCGAGATTTTAAGTTTTTCCATTTCATGTTGCTTTTATTTGTGTTTGAATTTTATGTCTTTGGATTTGTTTCTTTGATTTGAATGAATAATTTTTAAGGCTTTAAAACATAAATTCTTGTGGGCAAGCATAAGCACTATAGCAGGACCGGCCAGCCTTATAGAAGGCTACGGCCACACCAACGTTTTAATGCCTAAAGGCACGCATCTAGAAATCCCTGATGCATTGTTTTCACCAAGCTCAAATCGAAACTTATTGAGTTTTAAAGACATTCGTTTGAATGGTTTTCATGTGGAAACAATGGGCGGAGGAAACAGAGAATTTCTCCAGATTGTTAGAATCGCCCAAAGCCAAAAGAAAGTCTTTGAGACTATACTTGCTATAGCTACTGGCATATACTGTACTAAGTTCAGTATGATAGAGGCCAATGCCACCGTAAACAAAGCCCTTACGGATATGTTCACTCTATGGCACGACCGTCTGGGACATCCCGGGTCGGGAATGATGCGGAAATTGATCCTCAACACGAATGGCCACGCCTTGAAAGAAAGGAAAGTGATCCCTATGAGTCTCACTTGTGCCTCGTGTTCGCAAGGAAAACTGATTGTAAGACCATCACCAGTAAAGGTGACTAAGGAAACGATAAACTTTCTGGAAATGATTCAAGGAGACATATGCGGACCAATCCACCCACCTTGTGGGACATTCCGATATTTTATGTTCCTCATTGACGCATCTACACGATGGTCACATGTATGCTTATTGTCATCACGGAATATGGCATTTGCAAGACTCCTTGCCAATCCGCCTAAGAGCGCACTTTCCAGACTTTCCGTTAAAGTCCATCCGTATGGACAATGCGGGAGAGTTTACGTCCAGAGCGTTTGATGACTACTGTATGTCCATGGGTTAAGTGTTGAGCACTCCGTGGCACATGTACATACACAGAACGGCTTAGCCGAGTCTCTCATCAAACGAATCCAGCTGATTGCTAGACCATTACTCATGAGGTCAAAGCTTCCAGTTTCAGCCTGGGGACACGCTGTCTTACACGCTGCAGACCTAATCCGTATCAGGCCATCTAGTGACCACAGGTTTTCCCCAATGCAATTACTAACGGGTCAAGAGCCAAACATATCCCATCTTAAAACATTTGGATGTTCAGTCTATGTGCATATTGCTCCACCACAGAGAACTAAGATGGGACCTCAAAGGAGGATGGGGATATACGTTGGATATGATTCACCCACGATCATAAAGTATCTTGAGCCAACTACCGGTGATTTATTTAAGGCCAGATACGCGGATTGTCATTTCGATGAGTCCGTTTATCCAACTGTAGGTAGTGAAAACCGGCTGACAAAAGAACTCTCATGGAATCAAACATCCATAAATTGGCAAGATCCTCGAACCCAAGAAAGTGACTTGGAAGTTCAAAAGATTATACATATGCAAAAGCTAGCTATACAATTGCCAGATTCCTTTGCTGACCCGCAGAGAGTTACTAAGTCGTATGTTCCAGCCGTGAATGCACCAATACGCATTGATGTCCAAAGTGGACCGCAAGTGGCTACAGAGTCTAAACCACGAGTAAAGCGTGGAAGACCAAATGGTTCCAAAGATAAGACTCCTCGGAAATTAAGAAAAGGTGCTGATATTCAGGCCGAGGAGATAACTAATGGACCGGACACTTATGAGCCTAAGGAGCCGCCAAATGATGCTCGGGACGCCGAGCCTCATGGTCCTGAAGTTCCAGATCACAATGAGATCTCAATAAATTATGTTATGTCCGGAATCCAATCGACGTCGATGATATATTTGCATGCAACGTAGCACTTGAGATTATGAATGAGGATCTAGAACCCACGTCAATAGATGAGTGCACTCAACGATCTGATTGGGCTAAATGGAAAGAAGCCATAAACGTGGAGTTAAACTCTTTAAAGAAGAGAGAGGTTTTTGGTCTCATTATTCGGACACCTCGTGATATAATACCAGTTGGACATAAAATGGGTCTTTGTAAGAAAGAGAAACGAACAAGGAGAGATTGTTCGACACAAAGCACGGCTTGTGGCACAAGGATTCTCTCAAAGACCTGGAATCGATTATGAGGAGACATATTCCCCTGTGGTGGATGCAACGACATTCCGATTCCTTATAAGTTTGGCTATAAGAGAAAAGTTAGATCTGCGGTTAATGGATGTTGTCACCGCATACTTATATGGTCCACTGGATAATGAAATCTATATGAGATTGCCAGAGGGTATTGAGCTCAAAGATAAGAAAAGTTCTCGAGAAGAACACTGCATTAGGCTAACCAAATCCCTATACGGACTGAAACAGAGTGGGCGCATGTGGTACAATCGTTTAAGCGAGTACTTGATTAAATCCGGATATAAAAAATGATCCCATCAGTCCGTGTATCTTTATAAAGAAGTTTGCAAACGGTGGATTTGTGATTATAGCAGTTTACGTGGATGATTTGAACATCCTCGGCACCTCTGGAGAAATCACCCAAACAGTTGATTTGTTAAAGGCCGAATTTGAAATGAAAGACTTAGGAAAGACTAAGTTATGTTTGGGAATACAACTTGAGTACGTCAAAGACGGAATCCTTGTGCATCAAATGGCGTATACTGAAAAAGTACTCAAGAGATTTAATATGGACACAGCTCACCCATTGAGTAGCCCAATGGTCGTAAGGAGCATAAGCCTGGACACAGATCCGTTTGGTCCAATAAGAAAGGATGAAGAAGTCCTTGGTCCCGAAACGCCATATCTAAGTGCCATAGGAGCGTTACTATACTTGGCTAGTCACACTAGACCAGATATTTGTTTTGCCGTGAACCTCCTATCAAGATTTAGTTCTTGTCCAACCCAAAGGCACTGGAACGGGATTAAACATTTACTTCGTTACCTTCAAGGAACGAAAGATATGGGTCTATTTTACACTAACCATAACGACAAAGGTTTAGTTGGTTTTGCTGATGCAGGTTATCTATCGGATCCACACAATGGACGATCTCAGACAGGATATGTGTTCACTCACGGAGGAACCGCAATTTCATGGCGATCCATGAAGCAGACACTCACGGCCACATCATCAAATCACGCAGAGATTTTGGCAATTCATGAAGCCAGCCGTGAATGTGTTTGGTTGAGATCGATGACTCAGCACATAAGACGAGATTGTGGGATGACAAATAGAAAGGACAAACCGACCGTACTTCATGAGGACAATGCTGCGTGCATAGCTCAACTGAAGGATGGATACATCAAGGGAGACAGGACGAAGCACATTCTGCCAAAATTCTTTTTCACTCACGATCTCCAGAAGGCTGGAGAAATACAAGTGCTTCAAGTCCGTTCAAGCGACAACTCAGCTGACTTGTTCACAAAGTCGCTCCCAACTTCCACGCTCAAGAAGCTGGTGTATCAGATCGGCATGCGCCGATTAAAGGACTTATAGGGATGTCTAAATCAGGGGGAATAATACGTACTGTACTCTTTCCTCACTAAAGTTTTGTCCCACTGGGTTTTTCTTTAGTGAGGTTTTAATGAGGCAGCATCCCCAAGCGTATTACAAAGATCATTGGTTGCATTGGGTTCGGTCATTTCGTCCAAGGGGGAGTGTTATGAACCGTTTGGTTAATGGACTCAATATAGACCGATCCATATAGAGGTTATTAACATAACCGGTCCTTAGTATAATTAGATGTTTTCCTTTATAGACAAGGAATAGGTTTATGGAATATTTCATTTTCTTGTTATGAATAGTAAAAGGATAATTACCTTTTCTCTACATGGTGTAACCACTATATAAAGAGACCTTTGGTCCTCATAATAATATACACAGAACATTCAGTTCACAGCAATATGACTTTAATTTGTTTGCTGGATAAAAAGAAATTTCGAGAGAAAACAAAGAAACTTTAGTCACATTTGAATAAAAGAGTATAAAATTAGAGTTTATCTAATTGTCCCAAGTTGGTCCAGTACATGAGAAGTTCTTATTTACAACGTATTTCATTATTCAAATCCAAAACTGCGTACATATACAGCTTCTAGTCTTCTACTGATCCACAGTCTATGTACCTACAAAGTACAGATAATATATAAATAAGATTTTATTTCATTAAACAAGCTGGGTCATGGGTGCGTATGAAAACAAAAATAGTTCACGGGCACAATAAGGATCCATTGAATTTTAATTTTTTATTAGGGACCATCCAACTCGGAAATGACAGGCAACACAATCGTGGCACAAAACCATAGTCTCGCCTTTTAGCGCACAAAATGATATTAGCTCAATTATTTTTGTTATAATTTTGCGATCTGCATGTGGAGCAGAAAATTTCCTAAAATTTTATTTTATTTTATTCATAATTCATACTATTTAAATAATTAATATAGCACCATTCTTAATGTTCGAAAAGGTCCAAGGCTAAATGATTTCGGAAGACGTCCCCGCATAGGAAAACACCTTAAAACCTCTTGTTTATATTCTGTACAGTTGACAATCTATATTTTTTAGATTTATCCTTGATTATTCCATATATTACCTTTTTCAAATAATTGATTCGAATCCATATCCATTTGTCAGTATCATTAAGACATAACTCATAATAAGCATCAACAAATGATAAGAGGTCGAACAGTTTTCAAGAGACCTGATGCCTGACATATTCCATATGTCTGTCGATTTTATTTTTTCGTAGAATTTTATAAAGGAAATTAAAAAGCCTGGATTTTTTCTCTTAAAATTTCAGTATGGCTAATCCGTTTTTATGTTTCAAAATTTCACTTAATTACTTTAAACAAAAAGTGTTCTTCTTAATTATATACGAAGAATTTTCACTTCCAAATATTCAGCGACCAGTGACCACACGAGAGTCTTGATATATGGCCGAGTTGCCTTGTCTTTGAGTAAGTTATCTTCGACAACTGGTCTGTGGCAGTCATATACATCTCTATCTTACTTCAAAATGATTCTTTTCGTGTATTTCGCCTAAACGTAAATCATATATATATATATGTAAGATTTTAGTCATGTTGTATATATAGAGATAATTGGAAGAGAAAAAAATATTAAACATAAGATTTATTAATCCATACAACAACATCACCCCAATGACTGTATAAGAAAACAAAGTAAAATAACTTTTGAAGTATAGAGTTGTAGGAATCACATACAAAACATATATAAGTAAACACACACAAAGACGTGAGAAACAGACGATAATACAGGATTGATCTTATATATATCATCTTGTATATCCAAACAAGAAGGTATGTATGTTGACATGAAGTGTTGGCTGTATAATTAGAATCTTGATTAGCATTGGAAGCCAGGGGGAACTTTTTTGCTACAAACATTGAGAAGCAGACTGAGAGAGATCGGGATGTTCAAGTTGTTCCCGAGGATATTTGCCTTGAGGGCGGTGCAAAGACAAGCCGCGGCCTCAAGATCAGCGAGTCCTTTTATGAGGGTGCAACATGGCTCGACCGGTGGTTTGCCAAGGGTAATGTTGAGTAGACCGTTGAGCACGTTGGCGCAGACTCCAAGCTTAAGGGCGTCTCTAGGGCATTTGGCTGTGGCAGGACTAGGGCTTGGGGTTGGTTTGGGTTTGGGGTTAGGTTTTGGCTTGGGAGAGGGATTAGGTTTTGGCTTGGGGGAGGGGCAACCGCAGTTACTGGAGGCGGAGATTGTTGTGAAGAAGAGGATGTTGAAAATCAAGAAAATAGCTAAAGAGCTTGTGGTTCTTGAAGCCATTGTTGAATCCCTCTTTTTGCTTAGAGACAAAAGAGACTCTGGTGTGTGTGAGTTGGAATGAAGAGAAAATGGACGGGTCGAGGTGGCTTTTATAATAGTTCGAAGGATGGGCCGAGATATTATATGACCTCATATGATGATTTTTATTAAAATATTCTTGTAGTTCTGAATCTTTAGTTTATAATTCTATTTAGATAACATATAAAAGGAGGTTATTTTCTGGAATCTGGATTCGGTAAGATTTCTTAAACCAGTTAAACTAACAAGTAACAAAATTTGTATGACTATATGTGATTAATTGAGGATGACTGTGTATATATTTGTATATTTAAGTGTTAGTTAATTCTTTGGTGGCAAATTGACGTATGGAAATTTGGAATATTGTGGAATCTTTTAAAAAATTTCTTTGCAAATAACTGTTTGGTAAATAAAAGGTTTTGCACCGTAGTTTCAAATAATTTTTACTTTTTTGTGTGGCAAAGATTTCACATAATTTTATTGGCTAATTAGCAATTAGATTAGCTATCAATATCATCAATTCATCATAAACATGGAGAATAATAAAACGAAAAAACTACAAAATCTGCATTTTTATGACAAGTGCTCTATCAACATATATAAATCTAACTAGTGCTATTATTCTTTTCAGTGCATACTGAATTCACATTGGGTTTTGATAAGATTATATTAAAATATTGAAGTTGAGGGAGATGCCAAAGATTGAAACCATGTGTGGCCCTTGGAACAATGATCTGGCGACAAACAGATGGATTTTTGAAGGTGGATTTTTGGAGTTTTGTTAGGCTCCCCAGACTACGATGAAACTCTAATTCTTGAACTTATCCTTTAGGTAACACTATTTTCTAATCAACAAAGTTGCGGTATTCAATATACGACAAAGTTTCAATCCAATTGCTCTAGAACCTAGGCTTATTATCCATAAAGGAAACGTTCCGACATATAGATATACTTCAAATGAAAAATACTCTTTTATCAATCTAAGTTTTCTTTGTTGAGTATCCTTTTTCTATCACTTTTTGGGGGTGGGGGTTAAAACGTTCAGATTTAATAATTTAAAGGTAATACAAAGCAACTTAACTAAGAAGGCAAATATGCATGAAAATACAATTTGAAATTGCCCACTAAAGTCTGTATACTTATAACCAATTTGATAGAATCCAAGAATCTATTGGAGGTATTCTGCACCGGATATTTGAGCCAATGTATAAATAAACAAATGAATGATTTTCTTCAAAAGATTAAACCCTAGAAGAAGAGTCAATTTTGCATTCTGACCCAAAAAGGTCAACTTTGTTAATCCGTGATATTCAACCTCCATACGTTAATGTTTTTCAAATAACTTTATTAACATTTCCAATCGTGATACTCAACCTCCATACGTTAATGTTTTTCAAATAACAATTCCAATCGTGATACTCAATCTCCATAGATTCCATACATTAATGTTTTCAAAGAATTTAACATATTCTTCAGGTTACGTGATAGAGAGATTGCAAATTCTTTCCCTTCACAAAACAATTGAAAATAAGATAAGATGATGAGAAACACATTTGAGGTCTCTTTCTCGTAGATTACCAACGATGTTTATTCACGATTTGTCCACGTGTCACATAGGTGATAAAAGATTTATCCAATTTACAGATTGTGTACTTGTGTCTCAAACGCATTTATCATTCCTGTACACAAATCTTTTATGTGGAAGTTATTTTAATATCAGTTCATTATTTATATACTTATTATATGTGAGTAGTGGCCAATGGCCATCATACATTATTTCAAGATATTTGGATGATCTCTTTTAATAATAAGTACATAAAAATGTCAAAAGACAAGAAACGTCGAGAAGATTAAATCAGCAAACACAAAAATAAAATTAAGGAATTTCGCGAATAAGACCCTGCTTGTACGTAACGGAGAATAATATTGTCGATAAATAGAAGTATGTTTGGTTCATTAACATTCCGTAGAATTAATAGTTCAAACTTGTTATTCAGTTTTTAGTCCATCAGATTCGAAAATACATTAGATGTAAAGGTAAACATATGGAAAACTTAATAGTATTAACAAACTGTACTTTAAAAAGGACATGACAAGATCATAGGAGATGTGTATCGGATATGAATAATAATTTCGTCCATTCGGATTTGTGTGCCTAGCATATTGGGCTTGAACCCACATATTTGGCCCAATAGCTCAATTGTTCCAGAAACCCATTAAATTTTTGTAGATAATAATATCCCATGGTCGTGGACAATTTTTACTTACATTTAGCAGCTAGTTTTCTTATTATACTTATACTAGGTGATTCTCCCGTATGAATATTTATAAAGTGACTCACTTAAAATTATTGGTGAATATTATATTTTATTTATTTATAAGTTTCTATTTACTTTGTCAACTATATGAATTCATGTAAATAGAAAATTGTTTTAAATAATTTTAAAATGTTATATATCTTATTAAACATTTTTTAGTATAAAAATTTAGATAGGTATCGTTATTCATTTTTATATTTATTATGTGGCATATATTCCTTTGAATTAAAATACAACTATTTTTTTTTGTTTCGTCTAGGCTAAAGTTGGCTCAGTTTTTTTATCTTAGATTTGTAAAGCTATTATTGTAAAAATTTAATTTATTTTTTGTTTATTTATTTCTCTTTTTCAAAATCACATTAATAAAGGGAAATAATTTTAAAACATAAAATAATTTCTGCATATATAAAAAAACGAAAAATACAAAAAGGAAGGTCTTTAATAAAGGGAAATAATTTTTGCATATATAAAAAAAAAGAAAATTACAAAAAGGAAAGTCTTTTTAAAATAATATTAAAAATGAAAAAATTTGAAATATAAAAATATTTTTATTAGATATAGAAAATTTAATTCCAAAAAAGGAAAGTCTTTTTTAAATCATACTAAAAAGAAAAAACTTTAAAATAATTTTAAAAATTAAGAAAGTAAAACTTCCCTTTCTTTATATAAATATATGAATACCTTTTTAAAAATTTATTAAAAATAAAGATTAAAACTTTTTTTATTTTATCTTATTAAGGGTATGCTTGTAATCAACCGTTGTAAGAATCAACGTGAGCACGACACATATGCAAGTGACTTCTCAAATAATATTATTAAGATTATTGTAAAAACTATAACTGAAAAACCTGGTATATAGAAATAATTTGAGGATCTGAATCATCTCCGAACATATAAAAAAAGGTGAATAATGTTTAAGCAAATATAAAAAATTTCAGACAAGCGAAATGAAAATGATTAAATGAACAACTGACACTTTTTTAGTATTAGTGATTTTATAAATTTTTTCACAAGAATCGAGATATAAATTCAAAGAGAAATAAGTAGAGAATTGTGATGAGTATATCAATAGAGGATATAAGAATGAAGCGAACTTGCGAGAGGGCCCAAAGTTTCGCTCTGGATGTTGTTTATGAATGAAAAGTAATTACTCCAAGAAACTAATCGATAGTCTTAGGAAGCTACCAATTTATCATTTCTCTAAGTGTGCGAGTGGATCCTACATGGTTTCAGTCTCGCTCCTGGCATGATGAAATTTTGGTTTATTTTGACTACACGCTTGATCTTTGAAGTTGCACTCCTGGCATAATGAATTTTTGAGTTTACATCTTTTAACCCTTCGGAAAGCATTTTAAAAATGTAGTCGAGATTTCTTGGATCAACTCTTGCTTGGAAATCGATTAAGTTAGCGCAGAATTAGGTTGGACCACTTTCTCCTTTGGACTCCGGTGATTTGATACATCTTTGATATGTTCTTAAGAACGAAAAAGAGGGAATATATCCAGAAGAGGGGAGAGAGGTATGTATATGGTTTAAAGCTTCTCCTCTGAGGTGGGAGCATTGCATTGTCTCTTTCCCGACCACTATTTGGTGGTATTGAACCCAAGTTTGTGCCAATCAAAGTTACGTTTATAGTTTTGTTGTTTCCTACAAGAATAGTCATATTCGTACCTTTTAAGGCTCTGAGAGGAGATGTTTGTGTTGTGTCCTTAGCTATTAGGTCAGAAACATATGATATGGTAGCTTTTTAGCCGGTTACTTTGTGATTTGTTGAATAACAATCGTCGTGATTATTTTAATCTTTTTTATGGTCTGAAATAATATTGTGCTACTCTTCAAGGAATTTAGAAATGGTTTTTCGAACATTTTGACTATTCACTTTATTTTAAAAAATGTAAACTGATTATTTATCAATTTAATTTAATGGACTGAGATTTATTTTTCAACAATATTCACTATATTGTAATTTATATTACTTTTTATTCACAATTTTTATATGTTTACTTTATACACTATTATATGAATATGTCTTCAATTTAGTATGATATTGATAGATCATAAAATTGACTGTATAATAACGATTATGAAAATCTGAATAGTAAGGAAATATCCAAAAAAGTATCTAAAAATAAAAGCATTAACTTTATTTTTAATATATTATTTTCATGTTAGTTTGAAATTTAGGCTGATTAAAACTTTATGTAAATCTATATGATATTATAATTTTATTCTTCTGAAAATTTAATAATAATTCTTTTAAAACACTTTTGTATTTTTACTTCCCATCAATTTATTATATGGACACATATGTAATATTTACATAGATAAACCATGCATACTATAACTACAACTGTGGTTACATTACATACATCTATTAATTTACTTCCATAAATTGATTTACAGGATTTTTAATAGACCTTTTTTGTCTGAATTGATTTTTAATAGACTATATATTTACACTTGTTAGGATTCAGACCACACATGCATGACAATAAAAAAATGAAAGCGATGTTAAATATGGTTATATTGTACTTGTGATTAATTAGAAAAAGACGGATGGGAGATTATAAAAACTGCATAAGAGGTGCATAGATGAGAATTATTGAGATTGTAAATAATCAATAAATATACTCTTTTCGGTCAACCTGTGCATAAACAGCGTACGTTCTTGTCAGCGTAGGTTCTTTAAATTCTTGAAATATGTCCTTGGCACATTTAAAACTCTTTAAATTGGATTGCATCAAGTGTTTTTAAAACTAACCGGTCGGTTGATGGATTATTTTCTTTATAATTTTGAAACCCATCTCAAAATTTAATTCGTCAAAATATTTATCACAAATGCTTGTTTTTCCATTTGACTCGACCTATTGATTTTTCCTAGTTTAGTGTGTATATTATTAATTCAGAATTGTTATTTAAAAATAGCATTTAATTATGTATTATATTACTAAAAATATTGTTGATAACTAATGAAATTGCTAAGATGTTGCCAAAGATAATTTTAAAACAATACACCAATTAAATAGATTTCGAAACAATCTAAAAAGGGTAGGTTTCATTTTGTATAACTTTTATATTATTAATTTAAATAAAATTATATAATAAAACAAATAAATGATCAAAAACACTGAAACCATTTGTGAAAATAGAGAATCTAATAAATAGATATAACTAGGTATTTTTGGGTTATTTTATCAAATATTGGAAAAAAAAATATTCGATATAAAGTACACTAAATTACTGGGTTAACTTAATAGATTTTATAATATGAAATATTATTTATTTAAAATAGAATAATTTTCATACAAAATATTATATCGTATTAAATAAAATGGTACATTCAATAAATTGACACTAATTACATTTTATAAATGGCAGTTTTATTAAAATCATATATCACATAATTGTTAAACAATCGTAAAAGTTTTTTTATAAACATAATTTTGCATTGTTGTACAAATCCAAACTTAGTGAACATTTAAAAATAACGGCACTACAAATCCTAAATAAAGGTTGGTGAGTCTGTTAAATATAAAAAAAAACTGTTTAGGGATACATACCAGTAAATATCCAAATTAAACTTCTTACAACTACCGAAATTTATATATTTGATATTTAGAATTGGGTGCTAACACTAGTATTGACTTACACATACCCATTTGAATAAATATCAACTGCAGAAAACAAAAAAATACACAAAAGAAAAATTCGAGGTATTGGACTTGGACTTGTGCCACTCCTAACTAGCTAGCGTCACATTTTAACTTTGATTAAGATTATTTGGTTCTTTTTATTTTGGTTCACCCGGAATATATATATTCGTAATTTAACTAGTAACAGGATAACAAATAAATGGAAAAGAATTTGAACACCGTTCCCGGAGGAGACCAAGAAGATTCTTAGGGCAAAGCGTGAAGTAAAAAGGCTGTCGAAAATAAAACATTACAATTACAAACTTACATCTTTCACAAAACCCTAGTTTCCTCCCAACCAAACTTCCTCCTTGGCTCTCCTTTTTATTCAATTCCAAACCCCATCCGTATTTGATTTCTTTATATCTTTATTGTGGATCTCATAATCATTACGCACTTTATAATACAGGAGTATACTATTACTATTCGTGTAATTTGAATATGAAAGTGAGAATGGCAAACTAAGCCCTAGGATTGTGTAGCTTGCACAAAATAGTCTCTGAGCTTTTCCAAGCAACGATGCAACCCTAAACTTGTGAAACGATCAGCTTAGTCCGTGTATTTGTAATACCAAGTTACCAACTTTTCTACAGAATTTTGACTTTCATATATTAGTTTTAATTTTTAAATTTCAGCAAAAACGTATTTTTACAAGGAGCAATCGTATATCTGTAATGAATAATGTAAAAACATTAATTTTTCCTAAGGATTAAGGTATATATATAAATATATAATAATATAAATGAAATATTAATTTAAATTAATTTATCAAATTAATTATTAATTTTTGTTGTTGTTGATTTATATCAAATAGGTTTTTACTAGTTAAAAGTTTGGTAGATTTTATATGCAGTCATATTTATATATATGTCTCAAGAAGTTTTGGAATATAATCGATCTGAATTTTGATAAAATAGATCTCCTTTTTCCAAATAATTAAATGAGGTCGTTTTGAAAAGATTTTGAAACTTTAAGGATATTTAGTTGATGTTAAGTATTTAAATACCTTGAGTCAAGTAAGGACATGAATTCAAACCATTTATGATTACGTGCGGAATGGGAGTATATATTATTCTACTATTATTTTGTTTTGCTTTACGGTATTGTTTAATAGAATTGCTTTAATTATGCGTTTGCATATTTCAACGTTGTGGCCTCCTCATGGTACTACACGACCCACTCTCCCAAAAGTTTCTTCACTATAAAAAAATTATTTTCACCATAACACTTGAAGTATAGTATATACCGTTTTTAATGCATATGTGATCTGTTCTTTTCGACATACACATTTTCTATATAACAATTTTACAATTCTTTATTTTTCTCCTTTTTCAAATGATTATATATCCAACCAGATTAAGCTGGTATAACTCTGGCTTGATTGATGAGAATCGAATATCATAACATATGCATGTATATATATACGTAGCTGTGAATCATATGGATAGTCTATAATTTAACCAAAATGTAAAAACTACAGAAAGTAAAACATTTTTTTTGTTCTTATATATCTAAATTAGTAAAATATGTCATGCATCTACAAAGATATAAGAGGTACGGTTGAGCCAAATAAAATATAAATAATTCGAGACAATCTAAAATATATAATTTATATAAATTAATATTTAGGTAAATTAATAAAAAGTTTAGATTTTGAATTAAGTTTTCTTCTATCTAATTAATTTCTTGATAAATTAATATTTTGTGAAACAAATAAAGTATTACAGTTTTGGCATTATTAATATTCTTTTGAATCTTTTTATCCTATAAAAAATGTCTAAATTTTTTTAGATAGTTTTTACATCATTTTGATATGACTATGCATTTTTCTCTTTCTATCTAGTAAGAATCACTTTGAAGAAAGTAAAATTAAGACTTTCTAAAAGTAAATATGTGTTCAAAATATGAAAATGACGGTTTTGTAACCATAAAACTTATGTTAAAATAGAGGAATTGTGCAACCAACAAGGATGTATAAGCATTTACCATCTGATTAATTAAATGAACACGCAGTTTAAAGTTTAAACAAGGCCAAAATTAGTAGGATAGATTATTATAAGTAATAATTTTAAAATGTGTAATTTAATAAGAAAAAGGAAAAAAAAGAGGGAGACGACAAGGAGAAGAAAATGGGTTTTATTATGTGAGAATTTCAAAATTTTCAGTGCGGTTTGTTTTATTAGTCCATCGTTGGCAGCTTCCATTCTCTTTCTATTCTTCCATTCTTCCATTTTGTTTTTGTAAATCTCTAAATTCCCAAAGATTCCATAACCACGATAGACCCCTATTTTAAAGTTAACAATACATTTTTATAATAGTAGGATGACAAGTAATCAAGATACGCATATCCCAGAACATACATTTTTCTATAATATATTTATATAGTATATATATAGAGTTATAATTACTTGGTTTGATTCAAGAATAATATTATGTTACCCGTGAATACTAATAAAGATGACCAAAGAATGCGAAAGTATTCAAGATGTTTGACAAATTTTGGTGTTTTACTAATTCAAACTAGGTACCTTTGATCAATGATTGATTCAAAGACGACAACAAATTATCATGCTTACAAAACCAATGGTGTAGAAAATTAGAAATACATCGAAGAATAGTATTGCTTTTGCTCAACGGTCTAAATTATGACTAATAAACCTTTTAATTTGTATAATACATAACATATATATGCATATATATATTACATTAGAAAAATGGATATGTGTATCCTAAGATAAGGTTTGAATTAATTTTAGTAGGACTCGGGGGGTTAGTAGTTTTGGTTTTGAGATGGCAGCATTCGAATTGAATATCCGCTGTTAATATAAGAGGACAAAGTTATCTATAATTTAATTTATCGAAACGAAATCTAAATATTTATTGAATATATTTGGTATGA
The DNA here is from genome assembly GCA_010577795.1 of Isatis tinctoria. NCBI lineage: Eukaryota > Viridiplantae > Streptophyta > Magnoliopsida > Brassicales > Brassicaceae > Isatis > Isatis tinctoria. Next base: position 34,963,071 of record CM021250.1, read on the forward strand.
TAGCGTTAAAACTCACGTTGGTTTCGAAATATGTTTGTCATGGACTAGAAGATCCAGATGCCATAATTGAATTGAATAGACATTACATTAGAAATTCTATTGTTGAGATAAAAACAAATAGAGTTGCAAAGTTGACGTAATTTTAAAAAATGTTATTTGTGTTTTTTTGTGTGATCCATTTATGATAGAAAGACAAGAATCACAAGACTGTACCAAAATAAAAACAATAAAACCCCACTGTCAATTTTTTCCTTACATTTATTCCCGTTTTGTTCCTTGTATATTATCTCACATAAAATCAAAACCAAGATTTCTGATTTTATTAAAATAATTTTTATTTTCTTCCATTTTTGATACGCAGAATGGTAAAAAAAATCACAAGACTGTACCAAGATTAAAAACAATAAAATCCTGCTGTCAATTTTTTCGTTGCATTTTTGTTTCTTTGTATTATGTTACATAAGATCAAAATCAAAACTTCTGTTTGTACAAATATAAAATTGTTCCTTTTTTTCCTTTTTTGATACAACAAGAGGGAAAAAGAGGAAACACGATATAAGAAGACATAATTGCCCACCTAAGACGTGAAGCCTTCCTTTTACACTGAAGGGTAATATCGTATTTTCATGTTCCGACGTACATTAATATTCATCATCATCATCGCGCCATGTTGCTTTCTTCTGCTTCTACTATTTCCTCTGCTTCAAAGTTCAGAGAGAGAGAGAAAAAAAAATAGAGAGCTTTGGGCCCGGATCTTGGATATGTCTAGCGGGTGGGTCAAATCATGGCAATGCAAGTCGAAAGCTTTCGATGATGTTTACAATCCGATTAAAACTCCAAACCCGAATCCGAATCCGAAACATCTAATGTCAAGTTACAGCTGCAGAAGAAGCACTCAGAGTCTAAAAGACGTGATCAACACTAAAAAGCCAAAACCCAAACCGAAAAAACCAAATCCGAAACCCGATAAACGAGAGTCCGACCCGGTTATAACCACCCCTTCGACCCGGATTCGATCGTCCGGAGTTCGTGACCCGCTTTTGCCGACACTGACGGAGCTTGCGGAGGGGCATCAGTCGCGTAACGTGGTGGAGATTATTTTCCAGACGAGCTGGGGCCCGAAACCGTTTTCGGGTCGGATCGATATGATCTTCAAAGTGCAAAACGGGTCAAAGACTTTGACCCGGTTCGAGGAGTATCGCGAAGCCGTGAAGACGAGGAGCGTCGGGAAATCGCGTGAGGAGAACGCGCGTTCGGTGGCCGACGGGAACGAGACGATGAGGTTTTATTCTTTGGGCCCGAGTTACGGCGGCGGCGCGTGGGGAATTCTTGGAGGAAAAGACGGCGGCGCGTCGATCTTTACGTTCGCCGGGAGTTGCACTGCGCATGAGAAAGCCGGCGGAGGCAAAGGGAGGAAGGCAATGTTGGTCTGCCGGGTTATAGCTGGACGAGTCTCGAAGCAGAACGAGTTAAGGTACGACTCGGTTGACTCGGACCTGCGGTCTCGGTTTGACTCAGTGAGTGGTGACGACGGCGAGCTGCTCGTGTTCGATACACGTGCAGTGTTGCCTTGTTTTCTCATAATCTACCGCTTGTAAAAATAAAAACTAAAACCTATTTTCTTTTATTTTTATTTTATTTTCTAACTTTTGACATTGTAATTTCATTTATCAACGCAATTTTCCCCTAATGTTTAGGGAAACGTTTTTTTCCGATGTATAATTTGGTAGAAAATTGTGTTGATAAATGGTAATTAATTTTGTTGAGCGAAAAAAAAATGGTTTTTTTTCCACGGGTAATCGATTTCTTAATTAATGCTGGAGTAAATACTGAATATTTGGTGCGTTGGCTTTTACAATGTCATAAATAGATTTTATTACGCAGTCAGTTGTTATATTTGTATACAGTTGAGTGTTTTGATTCGTACATTCAATTCTTTACATCTATAGTTAGTAACTCTTTTATTCACTAAAATCTCTATACGTTACTATCACAATCACCTTCCTTAAAGTGAAAACTACAGTAATTGGGAAATTTCAAATTTCGTAACTTTTGTCGATATAAAATATTTTTTTTTTCTTTCAAATTTTCACTGAGAGTACTTCAGAAGAAAGAATAATCAGTGTAAAGTTATTCCGTTTAAAGAGCATTTGTAAAAGATGTAAAAGTGAAAAAAAAAAAAGTGAAAAAGAGTAAAAATTGAAAATGAAATCATGAAAGTTCATTGGAGGCACATGGAGTATATTTAGAACCGATGCAAACTTGAAAAATGATGAGAGGCCTAATCTAAAGATATTCAAAAGGCCCATTAGGCCCATCAACTGATTTATGGATCTTAAAATTGTTTTATAAATAATCTTTCACTAGAATCTGAAGATCATACTAGTAGACTCCAGAGGTTTCTAACTTTCACCTCTTAACTTCAATCAATGATCATAAGCTATGATCCGAAACCTTTTATGCGTTAGCAAAGTCAATGGCTATAGCCTATAGCAATGCATACTAAACCGCAACATTTGGTTTATCTCCTTCTTCTACCTACGTACCTCTGAGTAGAACCTTTGTTGTTTCTTATGTTCACTCTGCATTTTCCATCTCTAGTCTTCCCCTGAATCTTCTTGTATTCTCTCGATCTCAGAACCGTCTCCAAGATGTTTATATCTTCACGGATCTCGTGTCTAGAAAGCGATACAAGTTCCGGGAGTATCTCCTTTTGGAAATTCTTCATTCTCCTCCCTCTTCTCAGCTTGACTCCAACCTCTTTCTTGTTAACCAACTCATCTTTAGCCTTTGATGACACACAACATACATCTTCAGGTATGGTCTCGATGATTCCTAAAGTGTGAAGCTCATATGAATCGTAAGAACAAACCGGTTCTTCGTTACCCATCTCGGGTTTATCTAAAAGTTCTTGATCTTGAGACGAGCTGTCATCCCTTGATCCATGCTTGAATGTAAAGTCCTGACTTTGGTCGAGTGAAACCGCTGAAATGTTGAGTAAACTTTCAGCTGCCATTCGAATTACTTCAGATGAAACTTCTTGTTCTGTCCTTGAGTTGTTCTCAGTGGTGCAGCATGAGGCCGGAGACGCTGAACTGTCTTTTCCATGGACATGGTTTAAACAAGTTGGCCTTAAATCATCTAAACCGCTCTTCTCGCTACTCGTTTCCGTCTCCTGAACGTATGGAAAGTTCAAATCTTGGAAGAAGCATTGATGATTATTGGAAACCGGGTCATTAACCGGGGTTTGGTTAAGATCCAGCAAAACCAATCCACCTGAGAGACTCAATTTCTCACTTCTCTTGCCAAACCAGTTTGTGTCGGATGAGGGAACTCTCAAGTCTATGGCATCTTGAGAGTCTGTTGCGGAATACACCTGAAATGAAATTTGATGTATTTTGTTACTTTTCTTAAAAAACAAAAGCAACAATCATCAAAATGCAACAATGTTTTCGAATGTTATGAGTTTTATACACACACAAAATGAAGTTGGAATCTACATACCTGCTGCCCAAAGAGAGTGACCATGCTAATTTGATTTTGCTTAGAACTTTCTTCACACGATTGATCAGAACGTTTCTTGGAAAGTATTTCATCCGTGGACAAACCGTGGAAATACATCACGACACTTCTTGTCTTGCTTACTCCATGGCTTGTGCCTATCAAATGCATAAAATGAGAGGATCCCATAAACAAAACATCAGCTAAATCATAACGATAGTTAACGATTGTGACATCCTAAAGACAATTAATTAGCAACTATGTACTTTATCTACATGATATCACATAAAGTTAACAAAAGAAAGTTAGCTACTAAAATGCATAAAACATCATCTACGGATGCATAACTCCATAATAATAACACGACATAGAATGTTGTTGAACAGAGCCAATGTCCAGAACTCAAATCAAGTGTCAAATTAGGAGAAGACAAACCTTCGTAATTTACATCAATTTAATGAAGAAAACAAACAAACTTATACATGATCATTTCACATACAAAGAGATTTATGCTGCTAATTACGATCTATACTCTAAACATGCAAAAATGTTATGACACTGACAAATAGAAACAATTTTTGTATCGAAATTGAAACTCGATCATACGTATGAATTTTTTTCCAGAGATTTCATTGATGGTTTATCACAATTTCCCACAAAAGAACAATTAACATATATATACAACGAGGAAAGCAATAAACAAAGAATATGAGGATAATATAACTAAAATTCTATAAACAAAGAATCCAATACAAATTTATTTATTTGTGAATAAAGAAAAGAAAAGAAGAGTTATTACCCAGAGAAGAAGTTTGAAGTTTTCAAAGGTTAGTTTGACCAACAGATCTCTGAAACAGGTTAATGAAATAAGCAATCTGAATAAGGCATCATTAGTTTCATGGTCAGAGGTTTCATCAACACATACATGCGTAAGTATAGGTTTATAGGTAACAGGAATTGTAGAAGAAAATCTTACCATGAGGAGCGAGAAAGAAGAGACTCTATTCCTTTTCTAGAGAGAGAGGAAAAGAGGATTAGTGCCGGTTATGGGGTTAGCGGGGCAGATTAGCAATATTTTCTGTTATTTATGGTCACTATTCTTTTTCTTTTTTGTGTGGTCAAATACTTTCTTTTTCCATGAAAACAAAAATATTTTAGGATGTAGAAGTCGTAGATTTTTGTTTCCATTTCTTCTAAATTTTTTTTTTTGTCGGCTTATGATTTTTTCTCATTTTTAATTTAGTGTAGTTATTTAGGATTTATGCCACATGTTGAATGGATATTATAATGTTGTCCGATCTGTTGGTAGTCCAGAACCGAAAGTGAACCAAAAATCAAAAAATTTGGTTCGGTTTGGAATTTTTGGTTCAGTTAAATAAAAATAGTGCTTTTATTGATTACTCGAATTGTTTTGGTTAATTGGGCTCTCTGTGCTGGGTTTTAGTTTAGCCTCCAAATGGGTTTCTTCACACGGTTTTAGGACTGGACTCATTTGGGATAAGAGTAAAACAACACAATCGAAGTTATTTGGACCGAATTTTGTGCAAAACCCAACACTATATATATATATATGACGACAAAAAAAAAATATAAACATATATGTTTTTTTTTTTTTTTTCACGAAATGATCTATCTCGTTCAATAGGCACCAATGCCTTTTATAGTTCTTACGACAGAAGCAAAATAACTGACCAACGTAAACAACGGACACGAGCTCGGGCTAGCTCTATGACTTCCTAAATGAACGCAACAAAAATTGACTCATTAAACTAGAGAGGCAGCTCTCTTATTCCTAAACAAAAAGAAACATAATCAGCAAAATTAGAAGTCGGATTTTTTTCCTCCGTCTTCAATTGCCGCCAGATCCTGCTCTCGGACAATATCTTCCCAATGTTGTGGATCTCAACACATCTAACACCAAGCCCAAATCTCTCCATTCGCCGTGAGAGTCCACCACTTGTATTACCTCCTGAATGAGTCCCGGAGGAAACCGGGGTTCCATTACCTCTAAGAGGCATCAAAGTCTTCCAAAACTGTTTCCACCAAGCACAATCTCCCAGAGTTCATGGTAAGCTTCCTTTTGCACTTTTCCATCGCCGTCGTCTAAAATTGAAAGAAAGAAAAAATGCAAACGTTAGTCTGAGAGGAGATCCTTATATGTTTTTTTTGCACTAGCCTAGACTTTAAAGATGGAACGGTAAAATGTGTTTTTTTTTTGTGCACGGTAATTGAGGCTTTAAAAGTTTGATGTACAAATCTGCCTAGGCATTATTGCGTTTTTACATTTTAATTGACTTGATGCTAATTAGGTGTAGTGGTATCGAACAGAGAGGGAGACCAACGGCCCATTGGTATACTAAACCCAAGTTATGCTGAGCCTGAGGCTGTGAGTCTGTGATCATTGCTTTTTATCTATAAAAATTTGGCAAATAGAAATGCAAATACCAATGATATCAAAATCCTCATAATTCATAGAGATAAATGAAAAATGATAAGATAATAAAGGTATTTTTAAATGTGATACACCATATATATAGTAGAAGAATCAACTCATCGTCCCATCCACTTCTTCAAAAAACTCTACAGATTTTTATTTGAGATAATTGCCTACAAACACATTTTCTAAACTTTTAGTATAAAAAAACACACTTCCATGTAGGAGGTGACTTTTTCCTTGTCTTTACAAATCTTATCTCGAATATACCCTTGGATGGAAAAGAGAGTCATGTTCGAACAATGTTGCGTCCAACCAGACTATGGCGAATGAAGGCGTGGATGGAGAAAAAGGTCATGTTCGAACAATATCCATTCACTGAAAAGCTTTATCCTTCTCATTTTTTATGTTTACTGGTCTATATTCTCACATTCTCCATTGCAGATCATGGTCGAACAATGTCTAGTAATCACCGACAAGTTGCGTCCAACCAGGCTGTGGCGAATGAAAGTGTGGATGGAGAAGAGGGTCATGATCGAACAATGTCTATTCACTGAAAAGCTTTATCCTTCTCGTTTTTCATGTTCACTGACATATGTTCTCACACTCTCTATTGTAGGTCATGGTCGAACAATGTCTAGTAATCACCACATGTATGATTCATGCCTCACCTACCGAGTGGTTTATGAACGTCCACTTTAATGCTCCTTGTACATCCTTATATTACGATCACCTTCCTTCTATGTGTGTACGTACATAAAATATGTGTTCCTCTTTGTATACGTCCACGTATAACTAAAGACTTTAAGAGTAAATTTACTTACAAAAAGTGCACCTCGCAAATTGGGTCACTTTTTCGGCAAAATAAGTTCAGAAAGTCAATTATATGGTCAAACTCTCTTTTTTTTCTTTTCAATAATTAGTTACCAAACAATAAGGGTAAAAAGGTATAATAAACGGGTGATAGCTAATGGTCAGTAGAAAAAATGCCAACTTTGTTTTCAATTACACATTTTAAGCCAAAAAAATACTTTTGACTAATGAAAGTTGTCGATTTTTTTAATCGAAAGTTTTCGATTGATGTACCTTCCCTAATCATGACATGTATAATGCATCGTTATTTGTCGGTGGTCATCATCTTAAGTCGACTGGGTTTAGCTACGACCACACATTGTGTACTGATAGTCCAATGAAAGCAAACTAGATGAATTGACAACTTTGGACCTGAGACTATCATCCCTTTGCAACTGGGCATTTCCCTTACATTGTTTATGTTAGAAAACAACAAACAATAATGAAAGTTTTAGAGCATCTCCATTAATATTGTATCTCAAAATAGGGTTCTAAATCATATAAAATAGTATTTTGATATAACTTAATTATATAATTGAATTTTAGTATTAAAAATTGAATCAATTGAAATATATATAGAGGGATAGAATTTCCTAAATCCTTTATAATCTATATTCAGTCGCTTTGTTGCAGGATCCGAAGTGGTTCATATATTGCCAAGCATATCAATCAGTAGGTAGTGAAAATATTATTTCTGAACACCATGCATTGATTGTGTATTATTATAGGTGGGTTGCTAAATAGGTGAATGTGTTGTTCACGTGTCCGAATATTTAAAGCAAACAAAAATTAATAATGTCAATATTCACCCCACAATACACATAACGCATCACACCTAACCGACGGTCTGAGCCTTTATATTTCTGTGTATCTCAGTTGCAAAAAAACAGGTTCTAGCAGTAGTGTAAAAGGTTTAAAATTTAAGTGTCAATAACACCATATATTAATAAAATCATAAAAAAATCTAATCTTTTTACTTAATGACAATATATTTTGTATGAAGTTAAAAAACATCAAACTAAGAACACTGGATTTAAGATTTTAATAAAAATGTCAAATTTATTAGCAATAATAATAAAATCTATTTTTTAACAATTATTAAAAATTCAACTCCCACTAACACTTCATATATATAAAATATATTGGTACATATAATAAAAAAATTCCAAAAATATAAGTATACTGATTATGGGGTTCATTGTAGTGGAATTCATTTTGTTAAAGTTTATGTTTTCCTTCTTCTTTTTTCTTACAGCAAAATTAATCTTTTCTTTATAAAGAAAAGAGTACGTATATTTTTCTAGTATTGTATTTTTTTCTTCCAGTTCTATATAAACCATTGTCCTTAGCCGGAGTGGAGGAAAACAACATTTAATATTTTCACATTCCAACAAATTTACCATTGAAACTTACAAATGGCACCAGCGCAAAACCTAATCAGTTCGAGACACGTTGCAGTGATCGGAGCCGGAGCATCCGGTTTAATAGCGGCCAGAGAGCTCCATCGTGAAGGTCACACCGTCGTCATCTTTGAGAGGGAGAAACAAGTGGGAGGTCTCTGGATTTACTCACCTAAAGCCGAATCCGACCCGCTTAGTCTCGACCCGACCCGACACATAGTCCACTCGAGTGTCTACGAGTCTCTCCGCACCAACCTGCCGAGAGAATCTATGGGTTTCATGGACTTTCCTTTCGTGCCACGTGTCGATGACATGTCAAGAGACTCGAGAAGGTATCCGAGCCACAAGGAAGTCCTTGCGTATCTTCACGACTTTGCTAGACACTTTAGAATAGAAGAGATGGTCCGGTTCGAGACCGAGGTGGTTCGGATTGAGCCGATTAATGACAAATGGATGGTTCGGTCTAAAAACTTCGGCGGTTTCTCCAACGATGAGGTCTTTGACGCCGTCGTCGTTTGCAGTGGCCATTTTACAGAACCCTACGTTGCTCGTGTTCCTGGTAAAGATTAATTAGCTTCTAATTAAAATGCATTTATAATTTTGCAAGTGATTTGTTTATCGGTTAATATTCACTCATCAGTCATCACCAAAATAGTTTAGTGATATAATGTAAAAGGGTTGATTCTCTTATATTTTGGATTCAAATTTCTTTTGGTATAAAATGTTATTTTCTGAATCAAAAATTTTAAAACTGATTACGGACCTGAGAAAAAGTATAAGCCTAAGGTGGTCGAACTCTTACAGAGTTATAGAGTTAAACTCTATAAGAAAAATAAGTATTCACTCATCCTATGTCTGTATTTCACACCTAGCTATCACAAGCACAGTTACCAAAATGTTTTACTTTATGTTTATTTTAAGAATTAGAAAAAGTAAACATTCAAATGCACGGATGTTTAGTATTTGTTTAATTATATTTATACACTTTTGTTAAGAAATCATCTAAAGATTTTCAACGTTCGTTATGCCGACAGTATAGTTATAACTTATAACTATAAATCTATGTTAAATGTTTTGTTTGTTTATTCTTTTCTAGAAATTCAAAAATATCTTTTATATTTGCAAAATAGATAAATAGGTGATAATAATTTTAACAGAATTAACTGTATAGGTAAGATCAATGTTCAAAAATTCGCTAGGCGCTCGCTAGACGCTCGATAAGAGCCTAGCGCCTAGGCGTATTTATCGGGGCCTAGGCGAGGCCTAGGCGTTAACGATTTATTGATATATTTTTTATTATTTTTAGGTTTATGTTATATTTTAGTAAAATACATTAGCAAAAAACTTGAACCATAATATTGTTAGTATGCTAAAAAGTAAAAAGATGATCCATTAATTAACTGCTACAAAATCAAACTCAACCATTGTTCAATCAAATAGAAGACAAAAGACCTAACAATGTAAAGTAAAACAAAAACACTAACTCTCTTCGACTAATAAGAAATGAAACTAGATTATAAGAAAGCACATAAACCTAATTATCTAACCGTAGCACTTAACAAATAGAGAAAATTATTCATATTAGAAACATAGATAAAATCAGAGTCTACTGAACAAATTAACATAGGAACAAAGATATAAACGTAATTGAAAACTGAAATTTGAAGACTAAAAACAAAAAAGGATTAAACAAAGAGGGACATGCAAATTTAAAGTTAAGCTTAAACCTCTTTGATTTCGATCCCCGTTTGAGGAAAAAAAATCAGAGAAGTACAGAAGTCAAAATGGAGATGACAATCGTAAACCTAAGCCATGTATAAGTTTCTAAATTCTAACTATTTCTATATTTTTTAATTATTTTACTTAACAAAACGGAGTCGCATTAATTAAATATCTAAGAATCAATACATTAATTAAAATCTGGGTGGACCCGGTTTAAGCCGATTTGGCCGATTTAGCCGAAATAGCCCGCCTGAACCGGTTGTCCGATTTTGTTCACCGATTTTAACAAAATTGTTTCGGTTAGCTATGGTTAACCGTCTAACCGGCCGCCTAGCCGCCGCCTAGGCCGATTTTTAGAACATTGGGTAAGATACAAACAAAATAGAGATCATCATCACTACAAATCTTTTTATCCGCCATTGTCGTATTTGGGATTACAAGTTTACAATTATTGACCTCATTATTCCGTACTGATGATTTTAATGATCAATTTGGGCATTGTCTATATAGTCTGAAAGGACTTTCGATTCAGAAAATTATATAACTATAAAAAATTCTGTAAATTTAGGGATAAAAGCATGGCCAGGAAAGCAGATCCATAGCCACAACTACAGAGTTCCTGGTCCATTCAAAAATGAGGTAATCTCAGAAAATATGTACATCTTTACTCTCTATTTTTTTTTTTTTTAAATTATCCAGTTTAGGCTTCGGACTTATTCTAGCCTCATATTGAAATCCACTCCTTTTGCCAGCTTATAATTTTTTTTTTTTTTAAACCATTTCTTCATGCATTGCTTTGAAACAGAAATTAAGCAATATGCATATTGTGATCATATAACTTAGTAATAACAACAAAAGAAAGCAACAGAACTACATAGGATGCTTTTCACGAAGAGAATAAAATATAACTCTATTAAAAACAGAATAGAGTATATTCTTCTAGCTATGTAAAATTTTCTTATGTGTGTTATGGTCTACAAAAGCACCCACCAAACAAGTTTAGGTAAGATGTTCGGGAAAATTCTCATTGGTGATATGCAGTTTTGTGTTGATATTTTTGGCAGGTGGTGGTGGTGATAGGAAATTTTGCGAGTGGTGCCGATATTAGTAGAGACATAGCTAAGGTCGCGAAAGAAGTCCACATCGCGTCTAGAGCGTGTGAACCCAATACGTATGAGAAGCTTTCCGTGCCCACCAACAATGTATGGATGCATTCTGAGGTAAAACTATATAACAACTTTTTTTTATTATAAAAATTCAAAAGATATCTATCTGAAAACCAGCTATAGAATAAGAGTTTTATATTTTCCTCGTAGATAGAGACTGCATGTGAGGATGGCTCGATTGTTTTCAAAAATGGGAAGTCGGTTCATGTCGATACCATTGTGTATTGCACCGGGTATGTTCATGAACTGTTTAATTTCTGTATTTTTGTGCTCGCATATACCGAGATTTGATATGTAAATGTGTGACGGATTTTCATAATATTTCTTATATGTATTGGTTTATGTGTAAAGGTACAATTATAAGTTTCCATTTCTTGAAACCAATGGCTATATGAGCATTGATGACAACCGCTTTGAGCCTTTATACAAACATGTCTTCCCACCCGCGCTTGCCCCGGGGCTTTCTTTTGTTGGTTTACCAGGGATGGTTAGTCTCAAATCGAAACTTCTTTATTGGGATGATTTTTCATTTCACGTCTCTCATATTGGTTTTGATCTATGATATTTTTTTATCAGGGCATACAATTCGTTATGTTTGAAATCCAAAGCAAATGGGTGGCTTCGGTTTTGTCTGGACGTGTTACACTTCCTTCACCAGAGAAGATGATGGAAGATCTTCTTGCGTCGTATGCGATGCTTGACACGTTAGGTATTCCCAAGAGACATACACATAAATTGGGCAAAATTCAGGTATGAGCTCGTCTTCCGACTATGATTCTGTGCACAAAATATATAGGTCTCGATTGTTTCAAACACTGATTGATGGTCTTTTCAAAAGTAAAGAATGTTTCTCTCTATTTCTTTCTTGAGTAGTTGAGTGAGAGGGAAGAAAATGCACTGATTTTTTATTGGTGGAAAAGTAGAGCTAACGTGGATTTGTTTTACGTTTAGCTGCTATTTTTACTCTTAAAGAATATTACGTACCAATTGTAAACAAACAATCAAAAGCATAATATCTCGACTCAAGAAGGAGCTTGATGTTAATGAATTTCTGAAAATGTTTAGTCTCTCTTTTGCAGTCTAACTACCTCGACTGGATCGCAGAAGAATGTGGTTGCCCGCCTGTTGAACCATGGAGAAGTCAACAAGTTGACCGTGGCTACCAGAGACTTGTCTCAAACCCTGAAAATTACCGGGATGAATGGGACGACGATGAGCTCATACAAGAAGCGTACGAGGAATTTGCTAGGAAGAAGTTGATTAGTTGTCGTCCTTCTTATTTTCCCGACTCAGGAAGATGATATCCAATAGTGATGCCTACTTGTTTTTGCGGGCTCTACTTGTATTATGAAAAAATATGTATGTGTTGGTTAATTTTAATAAAGCTGAATAATGTAAGGGTTGCCTGTTATATAATTGCTTCTCTTTTTTATTTTCTAGGCTAAACTATATTAAAAAAATGCCTTATATATATCATTTCAAAAAAAAAGTTACACTTTATTTTCTTGGTTGCATTTGTTTTTTTAAATCTTTTGCTTTTATTTGTTATTTGCTTTGAAAAAAGGTCTTTATAATTTTTTTTTTTCATTTTCTTAAGAAAACTATAAAGATAGTGAATTAGAAAAGCTAAAAAAAAAAAGAAAAAAATAAAGCATAAATTCATCTTCTAATAGATCCGGTTAACTGCAACAGTATAAACTGAAGTATTTATTTTTAACCTTTTTATTATAATAGCCAGATGCTAACTGTTAATAATTTTGAATTTAGAACATACCGCTTTTATTATATGTTTGCGTTTTTCTTTTCATAGCAAATCATTTTATGATTTTTTAAAATTTGAAATTTGCTTTTTTTTCCACCAAAAATACATTGAAATGGTAGTCAATTTTTTTTTACATTTATAAACTTACAGTACATCCATGACTAAATCTAGCAGCAAAGCACACTTAATCATTACACATTTGTATGTCGTTAAATTTGTGTTTGACGTAAGAGTGGTTACTGGTTAGATAGTTTCTTTTTCAACCCAACAAGATTCAAGTTCTTGATAGGATAGACCATTGGAAAGCAATGAGCAAATTGTTTACGTAACTTTCGTATTTTGTCCTCTATTTCAAACAAATTAAATGTTTTGTATAAAAAACAAATATAATACTTTATCACACCATGGTGCAATATGAGCTAGCCATCCGATTTAGTGTATACGACTTTATGGCATGGGCAGATACATGATCAAAGTGGAGTTGCTCACTTCAGTGGATACTCTTTTTTCGTAATTGGCGACTGCGTCTCATATCATTCATCACTCTCCTGACTCGTGTGACTGTCACATTCATTGTTCACTTTTGCCGTCTCATAAAGTTTCTACAAAATATCTTTTTAATTATTTGAATATTGTTACATATTCAAGATTACCACTTAAGTTTGTAATTATCTAACACTGCAGAGTCTAAAGGTTAAAGTTAACTTTGTATTAGATAATTTATCAACTTAAGTGGGAAAATGCTTACACAGTCAGATGAAAATGACACGTCATCGTTGACAAGTACTTGTGTTCTTTCTTATATAATCTACGCATCGTCACAATCATATGACCGAAAGAATCAAAAACATTTTATAGAGAGATCACATTCATATAACAATATCAACAAAACTTACCATTACATTACATATCAAAAGTCATGGCACCAAAAGTAATTCCTCCAACAACATCACGCAACGTAGCAGTCATCGGCGCCGGAGCAGCGGGACTCGTGGCGGCTAGAGAGCTCCGCCGCGAAGGCCACTCCGTCGTCGTTTTCGAACGTGGGAGCCAAATCGGAGGCGTGTGGGCTTACACACCGAACGTAGAACCGGACCCGCTTAGCATTGACCCAACCCGACCAGTGATCCACTCGAGCCTCTACAGCTCTCTCCGAACAAACATCCCCCGAGAATGCATGGGTTTCACCGACTTCCCATTTTCGACCCGACACGATAACGGGTCTAGAGATCCGAGAAGACATCCTGGTCATTCTGAGGTTCTTGCTTACTTGAGAGACTTTGCAAAGGAGTTTGACATAAAGGAGATAATTCGGTTGGAGACGGATGTTGTGAGAGCTGAGCCGGCGGCGGATGATCGTCGGGAGTGGAGGGTCGAATCAAGAAACTCTGATGGTCTCTCTGACGAGATTTACGACGCCGTCGTGGTTTGTAACGGTCACTATACAGAGCCTCGTCATGCTGAAATCCCTGGTAATAATTTTTTTTTACTTGAACCATCGCTGGTAATAAAAATATTGTTATGTTTTTTTTCTCTGCTTTTTTCCTAATTTTTCTTTTCAAAATAGTTCGAAAAATTTGTGAGAGTGTCGAAGAAAATTTAAATATTTTGTTATCACTGCTCAAGACAGTTTGATCCGTCTTATGTAAATACTCTGTTTTGGTGTAATAAAAAAACAGCCTTCCTATTATGTAAAAACAGAGGGTTTGCTTGTTTTTTTTTTTTGGTCAAACGAGGGTTTGCTTGTAATAACAGGAATCCTCTCCTTTATATAATTTTCTATGTACTTATTTTTTGTAACAATTTTTTTTTCTCCAGGCATAGATTCATGGCCAGGAAAGCAAATTCACAGCCACAATTATCGAGTTCCAGAACAATTTAGAGATCAGGTAAAAGAAAAAGGTTTCATGATCACTATATGAATCTTTATGATCTACTAAAATGTTTTTCTACAATGAAAAAATCACATTCATAGGTTGTGGTGGTGATCGGAAGCTCAGCGAGCGGAGTAGATATAAGCAGAGACATAGCAAAGGTTGCAAAAGAAGTCCATGTCTCTTCAAGATCGACTACACCAGAAACTTACGAGAAACTTACCGGTTATGACAATTTATGGCTTCACTCTACTGTGAGAATCAAATAATAATCGACCTTATCCCAGTAGTACCAATCCAGTTCATTGATGTCATAAAATCAAATTCGGTCCAGAATATTGATCTTAGCTACATTCATATTGCAGATTGAAACAGCCCGAGAAGATGGTTCGGTAGTTTTGAGAAATGGACAGACGGTTTACGCTGATACCATCATGCACTGCACTGGGTGATTATTCGTTTATGCATAGAACAAAAATAACATTTGAACAAAATATAAAACATATAGTAAATGTTGAAAAACATTATATTGATACCTTCCATATGATTAATTAGGTACAAATATTACTTTCCGTTTCTTGACACAAAAGACGAAGTTGTAGTTGAAGATAACCGTGTTGGACCGTTATATAAACATGTTTTCCCACCGGCTCTTTCTCCAGGACTTTCATTCATCGGATTACCATGGCAGGTTAGTGAATATACAAGTTTTGTCAGACTCATATGAAGCAGAAGACTCTGTGTGTTAATAGACTTATTGTTTTTTTTTTTTTTTTGATGTTTTAGATCACTCCTTTCCCGATGTTTGAACTCCAAAGCAAGTGGGTAGCCGCGGTTTTGTCTGGTCGAGTTACACTCCCGTCACAAGATGAGATGATGGAAGATACTAAGATGTTCTATGCGAAGCTCGAAGCCTCAGGTATTCCCAAGAGATATACACATCTAATGGCAGATGACTCTCAGGTTTGCACACAATTTTTTTCCTTTTTCATTTATGCAAAACATTATAGATTGAGAGAGTTGTATTAATTTGAATATTATATGTCTTACAGTTTGAATACGATAACTGGCTTGCTGATCAATGCGACTATCCTCGGATAGAGAAATGGAGAGAGCAAATGTTTTACATCGGTTACAAGAGAATCTACGCCAACTCTAGTACATATAGGGACAATTGGGACGATGATCACCTCATCGCTGAAGCATATGAAGATTTCGTTAGATTCACATCTAATTAGCCAAGTTCTTTTATCCAATCCTGAAAAAAAAAAAAATCAATAAACAAGCTTCTATAAATACGTAGGTTTTGTTCCGTGGAGAAGAAGGTCCAATGCATGTGTATATTGATTGTGTTATAAATTGTAAGAGCATCCACATTGATGGAGTTTTCTAAAATGAGGTTTTAAACTAATAAATATGAGAAATACCTTCAAATACCACACTTTCATATTTTGTGATAAAAATACCACACAAAGGTGAAAATGACAAAATAACATTTATTTAATGGTTTAAAGATAATTAAACTAATAAATTTGGGTTCAAAAGTCATTAATTAGGATTTAGATTTTGGGTTTTAGGGTTTAGGTTTAAGAAATTGGGAAGAAACATATGAAAATAAATGTATAATAGTCTTTTTTCTATCTAATAAATGTTATTTTTGTCATTTTTACCTTGGTGTGGTATTTTTGTCACAAAAACATGAAAGTGTGGTATTTTTGAGAATCGCCCAATAAATATTGATATTTAATATAATGTAATTATCTAATTAAGTTTTAATATTTAAAAGAAAATTAAACCACTTAAAATTAGCATGTGTTTTAAGAATATTTAATGAAGATCTAAAGAAATTTAATTTGAGATATTTTCTTCTTTCCCTTTTCTATTTTTTTATTTTACTTTTTGTTTAATGTTGAAATACTTTACTAGAGCTCTTTAAGAGAAGTGCTCTGCTCTCTCCCAATTCCCAAATGTTGAGAGTAGAATTGAACAATATGAGAGAAAACGCTGCGTTTTAAGCTATATATGAGTATTGATTTTTCTATTGAAAAGAACAAATGTGGTTCAAGACTTTGTGGGCCAGATATTTATATTAAAGGCCTAATAATAATATTCTCCGTCTCCTTAGGAATCTCGTCAACACACGATGGCACCTTCCTTATCACCAATCAGGTCTCACCACGTGGCAGTCATCGGAGCTGGAGCCGCCGGTCTAGTGGCGGCGAGAGAGCTTCGACGGGAAGGTCACTCGGTGGTCGTCTTCGAGAGGCAGAAACAGGTGGGAGGAACATGGATCTACACCGATCATGTCGAGCCGGATCCGTTGAGCGTCGACCCGACCCGACCCGTTGTTCACTCGAGCGTCTATGGCTCTCTCCGAACCAACCTTCCCCGAGAGTGCATGGGATACAGAGACTTCCCTTTCGCGTTCCGATCCGGCGTATCGGAATCAAGAGATCCGAGGAGGTTTCCGAGCCACGGTGAAGTTCTGGCGTATCTGCAAGATTTCGCTAAGGAGTTTGCGATCGAGGAGATGATCCGGTTCGAGACGGCGGTTGACCGGGTTGCTCCGGCGTCGGAAAACGACGGCGAAGAAGAAGGAGTCGTGAAATGGAGGATTGAGTCTACAGAGAAAGACAAGAAAGTTCGTCGTGATGAGATTTACGACGCTGTTGTTGTTTGCAACGGACATTACATTGAACCTCGTCTCGCTGACATTCCTGGTAATTTCAACATGTTGATCGAATTTGGAAAATGGAAATAAGAACACTGAAACTAAAGTGTGTTTTGTCTGGAAACATTTTTAGGGATAAGTTCTTGGCCAGGGAAGGAGATGCATAGCCATAATTATCGTATCCCTGAACCATTCAAAGATCAGGTACTATCATATTCAAAAGATCTTATGTGAAAGATGATGTAATGCTATAATTCATGTGGAAGCTTTTGTGTTGCATTGATTATATAGGTTGTTGTGCTTATTGGGAACTCTGCAAGTGCTGTTGATATAAGTAGAGACATTGCTGGATTTGCCAAAGAGGTTCATGTGGCTGGCAGGTCAAACGCAGCGGATACGTTTATCAAACAGTCTGGTTACAGTAACCTGTGGATGCATTCAATGGTTGGTTAACTCCATTTAGTAGTAGTGCGTACCACAATTCGTCGTTGATCAAGAGAAATAACAGTTCTTGAATCTCACGCAGATAGAGCGTGTCCATGTGGATGGTTCTGTGGTTTTTCAGAACGGGAAAACGATTTTGGTTGATGTTATCATGCATTGCACTGGGTAAGAAACTCATTTGTTCTTTCAGCTTTTGGGTTTTACGGTTTCTCTTTTTATATGTCGTAAACTTAAAAATTAGTTCTTTCCTTTTTTTCAAAGGTATAAGTATCACTTTCCGTTTCTTGAAACAAATGGAAATGTTACCGTAGATGATAACCGTGTCGGGCCATTGTACAAAGATGTCTTTCCTCCAGCATTAGCACCGTGGCTCTCCTTCATCGGGATACCATGGAAGGTACACAGCTTGAGTCGCCTGTTAACCAAATTTCACATTTTTTTTATAATTTTCTCACTCCGTGACAAGTTTGGTTTCTAGGTTGTACCGTTTCCTTTGTTTGAGCTGCAAAGCAAGTGGATCGCGGGTGTTTTGTCGGGTCGGATTATGCTTCCGTCTAAGAAAGATATGATGAAGGATATCGAATCCTTCTATGCAACACTCGAAGCTCAAGGGATTCCAAAGCGATATACTCACCAGATGGGCATTGCTCAAGTAAGAATTTCTCTTTTGACTTAAAATCTCTCTTTAACATATGCTTTTGCTCAGAAACTGAAACCGCACGACTACTTTTGGTTGTTGTTTAACAACAGTTTGAGTACAATAATTGGTTGGCTTCGCAATGCGGATGCTCAGGAACAGAGGAGTGGAGGAAAGATATGTATTTGACGACTGGTGTGAGGAAGAGAGCCCATCCAGAGACGTACAGAGACCAATGGGAAGATCATCACTTGGTTTCTCAAGCTTATCAAGATTTCTCTTTATATACACATTAGCTAAAGATCTGATAATGTAAATTTAGTTACCTAAGATATTAAGCCAATACTGCCATTCGTTGGAATAAAGTTATAAATTTATTTCGATGTGCGTAAACATAAGAAACATGAGAAAAATTGATCTGCTAGAGGTTGGAAAAAGCCATGGAAGTTGAAAAAAGGATTCCTTCGTAGTTTGTACAAACGAAAAAGCTCTTTCTCCTCTCTATCTTTTGTCTTTTCTTCTTTGTTAATAATTGACGCTCACTTGCATTCTGTAAAATTTTCTTAGGAAATTGTTCTACATCTCAATTATTGTAGTAAAATAGTAAAAAGAACAGTTGTGTAAGTTTTAAGTTTTAAACGAATATTATAAATTTATAATTGTCGAAACGAAGGCAATTACATGCATCTTTGGATGGCCCAATCGATAAAGCAAAAGCTTCATGCTCTCTGCAATTGTACGTCTTTGTAAGGCTAATTTATTTCTCTTCCTTTATCTTCTATTCTCTCCTAAAAATTCTCCCAACAAAATATTTTTCCTCTGTGAAATATCTTTTCTTTTTGTGTCTCTGCAACGATGGGTGGTTCCCTACTCCCCTCTCTGTCTCACTGTCATGTGATAATGTTTTGGATCAATTCTCTCAATGGTTATGTCATATGTGTCAAAGAGAGCTATATTCACAACCTTGAGGAGAATCTCACAGCTTTGGAGAAAGAGCTGAAGGCAACCAGAGATGATTTGTCAAGAAGGCCTGATCTTCAAGAAGGGTGTCGCTAGTAGTCCGGTAGCTCCAGCTCAGTTTACTGCAACGTGGTGTGATCCTATTGAATGGAGATAAGGAACGTGCCATTTGGGTCTTACGAGATTCTCACGTGTTCTTTTTGGGTCAGCCATGGAAAGACTTTGTTAATAGTATGTCTAACCAAAGTCAACAACCGAGTGAGTATGGGATAGTTACCCAATTTTTTTTCAGAAAAAGCAGTGATCGAGATTATCTTATTTCTTGTGCCCCAAAAAAGGCTCTTTCATGTTTTTCTCTGCACCTCTCTGGTTTGCTCAGATCAGTACACTAATCTCAGATCTCAGAATCTCTTCCTCTCTGTGTAATGGGGAACTGCCTATCTGTATCGATACCCTGTGATCCATGTGTGAATAAGGTCTCTCAATGGCTAGATGAGAAAGGAGGCTACATTCACAATCTTGAGAAGAATCTCACATCTTTGGAGACAAGCATGGAAGATCTCATGGCTAAGAGAGATGATTTGTCAAGAAGGGTCACAAGACAGGAGGACAGAGGTCTACAAAGGCTTGCCGAAATCCAGGTGTGGCTCAATAGAGTTGAGAGTATCGAAAACAGAGTCAGCGACCTTATTAGTGCTAGAAATGTTGAACTGCAAAGGCTGTGTCTTTGTGGGTTTTCCTCTAAGAGTTTAATATCTAGCTATCGTTATGGGAAAGTAGTTTTCTTGACGCTGAGGGATGTTGAGAAACTAAAATGTAGTGGAGTTTTCCAAGCGGTTGCTGAGCAGGCTCAAACACCTGAAGTGCAGGAAAGACAACTTCAACCGATAATTGTTGGTCAAGAAACAATGCTTGATAAGGCATGGAGTAATCTCATGGAAGATGGAGTTGGGATTATGGGTTTGTATGGTATGGGCGGAGTAGGAAAAACAATGCTTCTCACACAGATCAACAATAAGTTCAGTCAGAACAAGTTTGGTTTTGACTTTGTGATTTGGGTTGTTGTGTCTAAAGAGTTACAGGTAGAGAAGATTCAAGATGAAATCGCTCAGAAAGTTGGTCTCTTTGGTGGAAAGGATAAAACCCAAAAGGCCGATGTTATATACAACTTTTTAAGGAAAAAGAGTTTTGTGTTGTTTCTAGATGACATATGGCACAAGGTAGATTTAGCTGAGATAGGAATCCCGTTTCCAACAACACAAAACAGATGCAAAGTGGTATTCACCACTCGTTCTCAAGATGTATGTGCGCGCATGGGAGTCGAAAAACCAATGAAAGTTCATTGCTTGGCAGACACTGAAGCATTTGATTTGTTCAAAAAGAAGGTTGGACAGGTAACGCTTGGAAGCAATCCAGAGATCCCTGATCTTGCAAGAATAGTTGCTAGAAAATGTCGTGGCCTACCATTGGCGCTCAATGTCATTGGTGAGACCATGTCATGCAAGAGGACGGTAGAAGAATGGCGTCATGCGATAGATGTGTTGACTTCATACGCTGCTCAGTTTTCTGGCATGGAAGATGAGATTCTCCCGATTTTGAAGTATAGTTACGATAATCTTAAGGGTGAGCAGGTAAGATCATGTTTTCTATACTGCGCTTTATTTCCAGAAGATGATAGAGTCCTAAAAGAAAAATTGATAGGATACTGGATTGGTGAAGGGATTATAGACGGAAGTGGAAGTGTAAAAAGAGCTGAGAACAAGGGTTATGAGATAATTGGTAGTCTTGTTCGTGCTTCCATGTTGATGGAGGAGGTTAGTCCGCTTGGGAGTATTGTGTGTATGCATGATGTTGTTCGTGAAATGGCCTTGTGGATCGCATCTGACTTGGGGAAGAAGAAAGAGGCTTACGTTGTGCATGCAGGTGTTGGGTTACGTAAAATACCAAAGGTTGAGAACTGGAGCGTTGTGAAAAAGATGTCACTGATGAACAACGAGATCATGGATCTCGCATGCAGTCCTGAATGCCTCGAACTCACAACACTTCTCCTACAAAACGCGAGACTGGCAAATGTCTCGAGTGAGTTCTTCAAGTCAATGCCAAAGCTAGCTGTTTTGGATTTATCCGGTAATCCAAGACTCTCTGAATTGCCCGACAGTATCTCGGAGTTAGGTTCGTTGCAACATCTCAACTTGTCATGGACGGATATACGTGAGTTGCCTAAAGGTCTGCAAAAGTTGCAAAAATTATTTCACTTGGACTTGGAAGCAGATAAACTTTCAAGCTTTGCTGGGATATCAAGTCTGCGTAATTTGAAAATATTGAATCTATCTTGTTCATGGGATCGTGACATTATGGAGTTGAGAGCCTTGGAACATCTAGAGATTTTGATCATAGGAATCAATCTTCCTCAAGGTCTAGATAAGTTTTTGAGCTCTCCTTGGTTGACGAGTTGTACACGATCTCTAAGAATCTCCAAAATCCATATTGGATCATCTGGAATATCACTTCCAGTAACGATGGAAAATCTCCGTGACTTCATCGTTGGGAACTGCACTATATCTGAGATAAAGATGGGAAAGATATGCAGTAAAAGCTTGTGCTTCTCCAGCCTCTCCCAAGTGTTTCTAGAGGATTGCAAATGCTTGAAGGAACTAACGTTTCTCATGTTCGCTCCAAATCTTAAAGAACTGAAAATAGTCAACGGATTAGAAGTAGAAGATATAATAAACAAAGAGAAAGCTTGCGGAGGTGAAGAAACAAGGATTGTTCCTTTTCCAAAGCTGAATGGTCTTGTGTTTTATGATCTACCGGAGCTGAAGAATATCTACTGGAGTCCTCTGCCCTTTCCATGCCTAAAGGTGATCCGTGTGCTAGGATGTCCAAATCTGAAAAAGCTTCCACTCAATTCCCAGAGTGGCAAGCATGGTGAGGATGGACTCATCATAGGGTACAGAGAGAAAGAATGGATTGAAAGTGTGGAATGGGAGGACGAAGCTACTAAAACCCGCTTCTTATCTTCATGCGAAGAGGTCTAAAGCTTATATCCTCTTCCCTTATTTGTTTCTAAATGGGATCTTTTTGTCGTGTTATGAACTGATTCAATCTTTGATCGCTCTGTCTCTATGTGTTAGTTTTCATTTTAGGCACAACCTTCATGCTCGGTCTCATGGGCTTCTCAGGGAGCAACTAGTTCCAAGTGGATGATGCCATTTGGGTTTATTCCAAAGGGAAAGTCACTCTCCCTCTTCACTCTCGCACTCTCATTCACTCTCTCTCACTCTCTCTCACTCTCGCTCTTTCTCCCTCTCTCACTCTCTCACAGTCTCACTATAATGTGTGTTGCTGTCTATAAATTTTTTGTCGACATCTGGAATGTTCACGTTTGTAATTTTATTTGAATGTTTTGTGTGTATTATGTATACAAAGAGAACTCTTGATAAGCTTGAGAGACCAAGTGATGATCTTCCCATTCGTCTCTATACGTCTCCGGATGCTCAATCTTCCTCATGAAAGTCTTCAAACACATCTCTTTCCTCCATTCCTCTGTCCCTGAGCACCCGCATTTCGAAGCCAACCAATTATTGTACTCAAACTATCAAACAAAACAAAAAGAAAAACCGTTTAATGCGTTTCTGTTCGGTTTTGGTTTAAATTTAGTGCAGAACAACAACAGAAAACGTTTATCTGGTTCTGTTCAGCTTTGGTTTAGATTTTGTCCCACAGCAGAAAAACATAAGTTAAAGAGGTTCTTACTTGGGTTATGCCCAAATAGTGAGTATATCGCTTTGGAGTTCCTTGGGCTTCAAGTATTGCATAGAAGGTTCTGATGTCCACCATCATATCTTCCTTTGAAGGAAGCGTGATCCGACCCAAAAAAACACCCGCAATGCACTTGCTTTGCAGCTCAAACATAGGGAACGGAGACGGTACAACCTGAAAGATCTCATCTATTACGTACAAATTGTTCAAATGTAACAACGAATAAAAAAGTTGAGTTAAATGTTACCTTCCATGGTATCCCGATGAATGAGAGCCACGGTGCTAATGCTGGAGGGAACATGTGTTTGTACAATGGCCCGACACGGTTATCATCTACGGTAACACTTCCATTGGTATCAAGATACGGGAAGTGTTTGAGAAAATAAAAACAGCCTTTAAAGGATTCACCGTATTTCAACAAGAAAAACCGAAAGAACAAATGAGTTTATTACCCTGTGCAATGCATAATAACATCAGCCAAAATCCTTCTCCCGTTACGGAGAACCACAGAACCATCCTCGTGAACAGACTCAATCTGCGTGGGATTCAAGAAAACATAAAACTTGTTCTCCTGTTCAACGAATTAGGGGAAGTTTTAAATACCCACCATTGAATGCATCCATATAGACAACAACAGCATCGTATATCTCACGGCGACGAACTTTCTTGTCTTTCTCTGTAGACTCGATCCTCCATTTCACGAGTCCTCCTTCGCCGTCGCTTTCCGCCGCCGGAGAAACCCGCACAACCTCCGTCTCGAACCGTATCATCTCCTCGATCGCAAACTCTTTAGCGAAATCTTGCAGATACGCAAGAACTTCACCGTGGCTCGGAAACCTCCTCGGATCTCTGGATTCGCCGGGTCGGATCACGAACGGGAAGTCTGTGAATCCCATACACTCTCGTGGAAGGTTAGTTCGGAGAGAGCTATAGACACTCGTGTGAACAACCAGTCGGGTCGGGTCAACGCTTAACGGATCCGATTCCACATGGTCGGTGTAAATCCAGGTTCCTCCGACTTGATTCTGCTTCTCGTAGACGACCACCGAGTGACCTTCCCGTCGAAGCTCTCTCGCCGCAACTAGTCCCGCCGCTCCAGCTCCGATAACTGCCACGTGGCGCGATTTGATTGGAGAGGAGGTCCAGAAGTAATGTGCCTTTTGAGTCTTACGACGAGATTGTGAAGTGTGCTATGGAGAAGACTTTGCGAGTCGCATGTGCCACCAAAGTCAACAACAGTGTGTGAATGCGAGAATGGTGGACTCACTCTATCGAAATGTTATCTTATTTCTTGTGGACGAAAAGAAAGTCTATAATCTTCAATTATTCTTTGCATCCTCTCTGGTTTGCTCAGATCTCTCCTTCTCTGTGAAATGGGGAACTGCGTATCTTGCTCGATATCCTGCGATTCATGTATGAATAAAGCCTCTCAATGGCTAGACGAGAAAATAGGCTATATTCACAATCTTGAGAAGAATCTCACATCTTTGGAGACAACAATGAAAGAGCTCAAGGCTAAGCATGATGACTTGTCAAGAAGGGTCACAAGAGAGGAAGACAGAGGTCTACAAAGGCTTGCGGAAATCCAGGTATGGCTTGCTAGTGTTGAGACTATCGAAAACAGAGCCAGTGATCTTCTTAGTGTTAGGGATGTTGAACTGCAAAGGCAATGTATTTGTGGGTTTTGCTCTAAGAGTTTAATATCGAGCTATCGTTATGGGAAAAGGGTTCTCTTGACATTGAGAAAGGTTGAGAAACTCAAAAGTAGAGTTTTCGAAGTGGTTGCTGAGCAAGCTCAAAGATCCGAGGTGGAGGAAAGGCCTCTTCAACGGACAATTGTTGGTCAAGAAACGACGCTCGATAAGGCATGGAAGCATCTAGTGGAAGATGGAGTTGGTATTATGGGTCTGTATGGTATGGGTGGAGTAGGAAAAACAACGCTTCTCACACAGCTTAACAATAAGTTCAGTAACCAAAGGTGTGGGTTTGATTTTGTGATTTGGGTTGTTGTGTCTAAAGAGTTACAAGTAGAGAAGATTCAAGATGAAATCGCTCAGAAAGTTGGTTTTGGTGGAGAGGAGTGGAACCATAAAGATAAAAGTCAAAAAGCCATATGTTTATACAATTTCTTAAAGAGAAAGAGATTCGTGTTGTTTCTAGATGACATGTGGCAAAAGGTAGATTTAGCGAAAACTGGAGTTCCCTTTCCAACAAGACAAAACGGATGCAAAGTGGCATTCACCACTCGTTCCCAAGAAGTATGTGCACACATGGGAGTCGAAGACCCTATGGAAGTCAAATGCTTGACAGAAAATGAAACATTTGATTTGTTCCAAAAGAAGGTTGGACAGGTAACGCTTGGAAGCGATCCAGAGATTCTTGATCTTGCAAGAATAGTTGCTAGAAAATGTCGTGGCCTTCCGTTGGCGCTCAATGTCATAGGTGAGACCATGTCATGCAAGAGGACGGTACAAGAATGGCGTCATGCGATAGATGTTTTGACTTCATACGCCATCGAGTTTGCTGGCATGGAAGATCAAATCCTTCTGCTTTTAAAGTATAGCTACGATAATCTTAAAGAGGAGCATATCAAATCGTGTTTGATATACTGTTCTTTGTTTCCAGAAGATCATAGAATCCAAAAAGATATATTGATAGACTATTGGATATGCGAAGGGCTTGTCGATGGAAGTGAAGATATCAAAAGGGCTGAGAACAAATGTTATGATATAATTAATAGTCTTGTTCGTGCATCATTGTTGATAGAGGATAGAACAGATAGAGTGTATA
This sequence comes from Isatis tinctoria, assembly GCA_010577795.1. NCBI lineage: Eukaryota > Viridiplantae > Streptophyta > Magnoliopsida > Brassicales > Brassicaceae > Isatis > Isatis tinctoria. The sequence goes on from CM021250.1 coordinate 34,989,046, forward strand.
TGCATGATGTTATTCGTGAAATGGCCTTGTGGATTGCGTCTGACTTGGGACAAGAAAAAGATGCTTTCATCGTGCATGCAGGTGTTGGGTTACGTGAAATGCCAAAGGTTAAGAATTGGAACGTTGTGCGAAGGATGTCACTGATGGAGAACAATATTCACCATCTCGCTGTCAGTCCTGAATGTCTACAACTCACAACGTTGCTCTTGCAAGAGACGAATTTGGGATATATCTCGGGTGACTTCTTCAAGTCCATGTCAAAGCTAGTTGTTCTGGATCTATCAGACAATCCCTCTCTCTGCGAGTTGCCCATCAGCATATCAGAACTAGTTTCCTTGCAATATCTCGACTTGTCAGTTACTGGTATACGTGTTTTGCCTATGAGTCTTCTAAAGGAGTTGAAAAAATTAATTCACTTGAGTTTGTTTAAAACAAGATATCTTTCGGAGTATTGCTGGGATATCAAATCTGCATAATTTGAAAGTTTTGAACTTAGCTTTGTCGGGGCTTATATGGGATCTCCGCACAGTGGAAGAGTTGGAAACATTGGAACATTTAGAGATATTGAGTGTCGGCATCTGTACACGGTCTGCGAAGCCATTTTTTAGCTCTCAAAGGTTGATGAGTTGTACACGATTTCTGACGATCAAGCAAAGCTATATGGAATCATCTGCCAAAGTACTTCCACTAATTACGGACTGGGATCTGGAATCATGTGTAACTCTCCATTATTTCAGCATTCAAGGCTGCAATATCTCTGAGATAAAGATGGGAGGGATATGCAACAAAAGCAAGACGGTTTCTCCTCTGCACAATCCGAGTATCCCATGCTTCTCCAGCCTCTCCGTAGTGGAAATATATGATTGCAAACACCTGAGGGAACTGACGTTCCTGATGTTTGCTTCAAACTTGAGAGAACTTGATGTTAGGGATGCAGACGAACTAGAAGATGTAATAAAAAAAGAGAAAGCTTCCAAAGATGAAGAATCAGGGATTGTTCCTTTTCCAAAGCTGATTTATCTTAACTTGGATAGTCTACCGCAGCTGAGGAACATCCATTGGCGTCCTCTACCCTTTCCATGTCTAAAGGAAATCCGAGTAATGGGATGTTCAAATCTGAAAAAGCTTCCACTCGATTCCAAAAGTGGCACACATGGTGAGAATGGACTCTTCATAAGCTACAGTAGGACAGAATGGATTGAAGGTGTGGAATGGAAGGACCAAGCTACTGAAACACGCTTCTTGTCTTCATGCCAAAAGGTCTAATTTCTCTGGCTTCTCTCGTATTTTTCTCACAGGATTTTTGTTTTTGTTTTTCGGGTTATGTTGAATTTCTCACTTGATCTTGTTAGAATATGTTTCACTTCTCAGGTTTGTTCCCTCTCTTGTTATCTTTCACTCTGCTTTGTTTCACTTCGGTTTTCTTTCTCTCTTGACTCTCTTTGTCTTCTTTAGTTTCTTTTGTTTAGAGAGACAACTAGATAAACTTTTAACATCAAACACTACATTGCTTACATTGATCTCTTCGATGATTCTTCCAACACATACTTATACTAGCTAAAACTTGATTTCCTGGACTCGTGCCTCAACAACTACTAGTCCCTAGACTAACTAACTCACCTTCTTACACAACAACTCCTAACAACTCTTTTGCGACTTAGCTAGATTTAAGCTACCAAATCAAACTTCTTTGTCTGGGCATCAATTACTCTGCTGGCCCAAACAAAACCACACGAAGTCTAATTTCTCCTTCTGTTGACTTTGCTTCCTTTTTAATGACAACTTCTTCTTCGCTTTTGCTTCTTCTCTGTTTTTCATGTTCTTCTTCTTAACTTGATGTTCACTTTTTCCATTGCAGGTTTAATCAAAGGATTCAACTCCAACGGTTTATGAAACTGCTTCATTCTATAAAGAGACAGAGTTTGAAAGTATTAGGAGTATCTTTTCCATTGGATCTTGGCGCAGCGGAGTAATTGGAAACCTTGTAAAATTTACAAGTTTTAATCACAGAGTTCGATGGTCTTCCTCTTCTATCTCTACAGAAATTCTTGAGCTCTCATATGCTGACGAGTTGTACAAGATCGCTTACCATCACGGAAATGGATCTGGAATCATCTGGAATAAGCTTCCACTCAATTCCCAAAGTGGCAAGCATGGTGAAGATGGACTCATCATATTCTACGGAGTTGAAGAATGGATTGAAGGTGTGGAATGGGAGGACGAAGCTACCAAAACCCATTTCTTATCTTCATGCCAAGAAGGTATAATGTCTCCTCTTCACTTTTTTTTTTTTGTTTTCAGAAATGGGTTTTGTGTTCTTGGGTTATGAACTGCTTCCATTATTAATGTCTCTGTCTCCTTCTGTGTCTTAAATTTAGAGGCAGCAAGGTAGAAGTTGATCATGTCATTTGGGTAAAGGGACACCATGTTTGTCTTCCTCACGATCTTATTAGTCCTAACATGCGTATCTGTGAATCTAGTTGTAACATTCATTGATCAATGATGCTAAACTCTGACATTTAGAAAATCTTTTTTTGACTTTACAGAATCTCATCTTCTGTTTATGTATACAAAGAGAACTCTTGATAAGATTGAGAGACCAAGTGATCTTCCCATTCGTCTCTAATCTTTCTCATGAAAGTCTTCAAACAAATCTCTTTCCTCCATTCCTCTGTTCCTGAGCACCCACATTTCGAAGCCAACCAATTATTGTACTCAAACTATGAAACACAACAAAAAGAAAAATCGTTCAATGCGTTTCTGTTCGGTTTTGGTTTAGATTTAGTGCAGAACAACAACAGAAAACGTTTATCTGGTTCTGTTCAGCTTTGGTTTAGATTTTGTCCCACTGCAGAAAAACATAAGAGGTTCTTACTTGAGTTATGCCCAAATAGTGAGTATATCGCTTTGGAATTTCTAGGGCTTCAAGTACAGAACCATCCTCATGGACACACTCAATCTGCGTGAGATTCAAGAAAACATAAAACTTGGTCTCCTGTTCAACGAATTACAAGAAGTTTTCATTACCCACCATTGAATGCATCCATATATTAGTATGAGAGGTTTTTTTAGTAAAAGTATCAGCTGCATTTGATCTACCAGCCACATGAACCTCTTTGGCAACTTTAGCAATGTCATCGGCACTTGCCAAGTTTCCAACAAGCACAACAACCTAATCAAATGTCGCACAAGCTTCACATGAGTTTTTCACATAAGAACCTGACATTAATTATTATGATCTTTTACGTCACCTTTGCATCCTTGAATGGTTCAGGAGTACGATAATTATGGCTATGCATCTCCTTCCCTGGCCAAGAAGTTATCCCTAAAAATGTTTCCAGACAAAAAAAACCAACAATCAAACTTTTTTTTACTGATAAACAAACATTTTTCTACTACTGAATAATCTGAAGACAGTAACTTCAATCTCAGAAATATTTTTTCACCGACCACTTGTGTCACTGTCACCTTTGCTTCTTTTTTTTTTTTCCTAAAGAGAACATGCTATTAGTTTAATGCCACCTTATTAATTTTCAGTTTCCTTCCGTATATGTTATAACTTATAAGTTAATAACCCTAAAAACATTTATCAGTAAAGCTTAGACTACACGAAACTAATATTACAAGACTCTGTGTAAATGTCCATTAACAACAACAGCATCGTATATCTCATGGCGACGAATTTTCTTGTCTTTCTCTGTGGACTCGATCCTCCATTTCACGAGTCCTCCTTCGCCGTCGCTTTCCGCTGCCGCAGAAACCCGCACAACCTCCGTCTCGAACCGTATCATCTCCTCGATCGCAAACTCTTTAGCGAAATCTTGCGGATACGCAAGAACTTCACCGTGACTCGGAAACCTTCTCGGATCTCTTGATTCGCCGGGTCGGACCACGAACGGGAAGTCTCTGAATCCCATACACTCTCGGGGAAGGTTAGTTCGGAGAGAGCTATAGACGCTCGAGTGAACAACAAGTCGGGTCGGGTCAACGCTTAACGGGTCCGATTCGACATGATCGGTGTATATCCAGGTTCCTCCGACTTGATTTGCCTCTCGTAGACGACCACGGAGTGGCCTTCCCGTCGAAACTCTCTCGCCGCAACAAGCTCCCCGGCTCCAGCTCCGATAACTGCCACGTAGTGCGATTTGATTGGAGAGGAGGTCCAGGAGTAGTGTGCCATTTGAGTCTTACGACGAGATTGTCAAGTGTGCTATGGAGAAGTCTTTGTGAGTCGTATGTCCCACAAAGTCAACAACCGAGTATGACTGGGAGAATGGTGGACTCACTCTATCGAAATGTTATCTTATTTCTTGTGGACTCACTCTATCGAAATGTTATCTTATTCCTTGTGGACGAAAAGAAAGTCTACAATCTTCAATTATTCTCTGCATCCTCTCTGGTTTGCTCAGATCTCTCATTCTCTTTGATATGGGGAACTTCTTATCTTTATCGATACCCTGCGATTCATGTATGAATAAAGTCTCTCAATGGCTAGACAAGAAAGTAGGTTATATTCACAATCTTGAGAAGAATCTCACATCTTTGGAGGCAACCATGAAAGAGCTCAAGGCTGAGCGTGATGACTTGTCAAGATGGGCCACAAGAGAGGAAGACAGAGGTCAACAGAGGCTTGCAAAAATCCAGGTATGGCTTGATAGTGTTGAGACTATCGAAAACAGAGTCAGTGATCTTCTTAGTGTTAGGGATGTTGAACTGCAAACGCAATGTATTTGTGGGTTTTGCTCTAAGAGTTTAATATCGAGCTATCGTTATGGGAAAAGGGTTCTCTTGACGTTGAATGAAGTTAAGGAACTAAAACGTAGAGGAGTTTTCGAAGTGGTTGCTGGGCCACCTCAGACATCCGTGGTGGAGAAAAGGCCTCTTCAAGAGACAATCGTTGGTCAAGAAACGATGCTCGATAAGGCATGGAAGCATCTCACGGAAGATGGACTTGGTATTATGGGGTTTCACGGTATGGGTGGAGTAGGAAAAACAACGCTTCTCACACAGCTTAACAATAAGTTCAGGAAGGAAAGGTGTGGGTTTGATTTTGTGATTTGGGTTGTTGTGTCTAAAGAGTTACAAGTAGAGAAGATCCGAGATGCAATCGCTCAGAAAGTTGGTCTCTTTGGTGGAGAGGAGTGGAACCAAAAAGATGAAAGTGAAAAAGGAGTTTACTTATACAATTTCTTAATGGAAAAGAGATTTGTGTTGTTTTTAGATGACATATGGCAAAAGGTAGATCTAGCTGGAATTGGAGTTCCGGATCCAACAACAAAAAACAGATGCAAGGTGGCATTCACCACTCGTTCTCAAGATGTATGTGGACGCATGGGAGTCCACCAACCTATGGAAGTCCAATGCTTGGCGGAAAATGAAGCATTTGATTTGTTCACAAAGAAGGTTGGACATGAAGTGCTTAAAATTGATCCAGAGATCCCTGATCTTGCAAGAGAAATTGTTGGAAAATGTGGTGGCCTACCATTGGCGCTCAATGTCATTGGCGAGACCATGTCATGCAAGAAGACGGTACAAGAATGGCGTCATGCCAGAGATGTTTTGAATTCATACGCTGCTCAGTTTTCTGGCATGGAAGATAGGATCCTTCCACTATTGAAGTATAGCTACGATAATCTTACAGAAGAGCATCTCAAATCGTGTTTGCTATACTGTGCTTTATTTCCAGAAGATCATAGAATTGAAAAGGCACAATTGATAGACTATTGGATATGCGAAGGGCTTATCGATGGAATTGAAGGTATGGAAAGGGCTGAGAACAAAGGTTATGATATAATTGGTAGTCTTGTTTGTGCATCGTTGTTGATGGAGGATGGAACAGATAAAGTGTGTATGCATGATGTGGTTCGTGAAATGGCCTTGTGGATTGCGTCTGAGTTGGGACAAGAAAAAGAGGCTTTCATCGTGCATGCTGGTGTTGCGTTATGTGAAATGCCAAAGGTTAAGAATTGGAACGTTGTGAGAAGGATGTCACTGATGGAGAACAAGATTCCCCGTCTCGCTGTCAGTCCTGAATGTCTACAACTCACAACTTTGCTCATGCAAAAGATACATGCGGATTTTACCTTGGCTGATGATACGGATTTTTTTACCTTGGCTGATGATACGGATTTTACCTTGGGTGATGAATTGTTCAAGTCCATGCCAAAACTAGTTGTTTTGGATCTATCGAATAATTACCTCCGGAAGTTGCCGGACAGCATATCGGAACTAGTTTCCTTGCGATATCTCAACTTGTCAGAAAATGATATACGTGTTTTGCCTATGAGTCTTCTGCAAGGGTTGAAAAATTTAATTCACTTGAAGTTGTTTAGAGCAATGGATCTTTCGAGTATTGCTGGGATATCAAATCTGCATAATTTGAAAGTTTTGAACTTAGCTTTGTCGGGTGGTCTTATATGGGATCTCCGCACAGTGGAGGAGTTGGAAACATTGGAACATTTAGAGATCTTGAGTGTCTGCATCTGTAAACAGTCTGTGAAGCTATTTTTTAGCTCTCAAAGGTTGATGAGTTGTACACGATCTCTGACGATCAAGGAAAGCAATATCTCTGAGACTGTGGACTGCGATCCGGAATCATTTGTAACTCTCCGTGATTTCAGCATTGAAGACAGCGATATCCCTGAGATAAAGATGGGAGGGAGATGCAACCAAAGCAATACGGTTTCTCCTCTGCACAATCCAAGTATCCCATGCTTCTCCAGCCTCTCCATAGTGGAGATAACACGTTGTCACCACCTGAGGGAACTGACTTTTCTGATGTTTGCTTCAAACTTGAAAGAACTTGATGTTATGGTTGCAGTCAAACTAGAAGATATAATAAACAAAGAGAAAAGTGAAGAATCAGGGATTGTTCCTTTTCCAAAGCTAGTCTATCTTCGCTTGGATAGGCTACCGCAGCTGACCAATATCCATTGGCGTCCTCTACCCTTTCCATGTCTAAAGGAAATCCGAGTAGAGCGTACTGAGAATCTGAAAAAGCTTCCACTCGATTCGAAAAGTGGCACGCATGGTGAGAATGGACTCTTCATAACCTACGATGCGCCAAGATGGATTAAACGTGTGGAATGGGAAGACGAAGCTACCAAAACACGCTTCTTATCTTCAGGCAAACGGTACAGTTTCTCTGCCTTCTCTTGTTTGTTTTCAAAGGATTTGTTTTTGGGGTTGTGAAACTGCTTCATTGTTTAATGCCTCTCTTTTTATGTGTACCAGTATATATTAGCACACGAGGCTCAAGTGGGCTTCTCAGGCAGCAAGTTCGAAGTGGATGATATGCTTTATGTGGATTCTCTGTCTATCTCCCGTGTGTTTTGTTGTTGTTAAAATTTCTCTCACTGTCTCTTGCTTTACTTTTTAAATTTTCTCAGACACTTATCTGTACACTATGGAATTTGTTAATGAGATAAAGTCCCACATCGGTAGTTGGAGAAATAATGAACTAATATATAAAGGGTAAGGGCCAATCCACTCATTGTCAATTGGTTTTGAGTTGGAAGCCCATGATAAGCCCAAATTTAACATGGTATCAGAGCCACCCGATGTTGGGCCACCCCGTGGATGTTGTTCCCACAATTGCCCACGCATCAAGCTAGACGGGCTTGACCGTGAGGTGGGGTGTTAATGAGATAAAGTCTCACATCGGTAGTTGGAGAAATAATGAACTAATATATAAAGGGTAATGGCCAATCCACTCATTGCCAATTGGTTTTGAGTTGGAAGCCCATGATAAGCCCAAATTTAACAGAATTGGTTGGAATGTTTGACTTTATAACATTTCATCTTTTGTTTATGTGTACGAAGAAATTTTTCGATAAGCTTGAGAAACCAAGTGATGTTCCTTCCTATATCATAAGAGCTTGCAAGAGTTTCCAGATAAAAATCAGAATAGCACTCTAGATTCACATGTTATTATTATTATTATTTTAATTTAAGAAAAAGTCTGATGTTGATTTTGATTATTACTTCTCTTCCTTTGTGTTTGATTAGTTTGTAAACTATTCTCCGTTGACTTCAAATCAGACCAGGTTGCTCTCTGGATCTCTCTTTGCTTGTACAAAAATCAGTAAATCTATTCTAATAGTTATCACTTCCTCTGCAATATGGGAAGCTGTATCTCTCTCTCGATATCATGTGATCAGTGTGCGAATCAAGTCTTTCAATGGTTATGCCTCAGAAGGGGTTATTTTCACAATCTTGACGAGAATCTCAAGGTTTTGGAGTCAACCATAGAGGAGCTTCGAGCAAGGCAGGATGATTTGTCAAAAAAGGTGGAGAGAGAGGAAAATAAAGGACTAAAAAGGCTTGCCCAAATCCAGGTATGGTTTACTAGAGTCGACACAATCAAAACCCAAGTCAATGATCTTCTTAGTGCTAGAACTGTTGAAAGTCAAAGGTTGTCTCTCTGTGGTGGGTTTTGTTCTAAGAACTTAAAATCAAGATACCGTCACGGGAAAAGTGTTGTTCTGATGTTGAAGGAGGTTGAGAATCTAAACTCTAGTGGAGATTTTGAAGTGGTTGCCGAGCAAGCTCAAGCATCTGAGGTAGAGGAGAGGCCTGTCCAACCAGGAATTGTTGGTCGGGAAATAATGCTTAAAAGAGCATGGGACTGTCTCATGAAAGATGGTGTTGGTGTTATGGGTTTATATGGTATGGGAGGAGTAGGCAAAACTACACTTCTCACGCAGATCAACAACAAATTTGGACATGATGGATATGTCTATTTTGATATTGTGATATGGATTGTGGTGTCTAAAGATTCACATACACAAAAGATTCAGGAAGAGATCGCAAATAAACTAGGCCTGGTTGGAGCTGACTGGAACAAAAAAGATGGATATCAAAAGGCATGTGACATACACAATATCCTAAAGAGGAAAACGTTTGTGTTGTTGTTGGATGACATATGGGAAAAAGTAAATCTATCTGAGATTGGAATCCCTTTCCCAAGTGTAGAAAACAGATGTAAAGTGATTTTCACCACTCGTTCTCAAGAAATGTGTAGACGCATGGGTGTTGATGTTGAGATGGAAGTACAGTGTCTGGCACCAAACGATGCGTTGGATTTGTTCCTAAAGAAAGTCGGAGAGATCACATTACGAAGCCATCCAAACATACCTGAGCTTGCAAACATGATTGCTAAAAAGTGTTACGGCCTACCTTTAGCGCTTAATGTCATTGGTGAGACTATGTCATGCAAAAGAACAATTCAAGAATGGCAGCATGCAGTTAATGTTTTAACTTCATACGCTGCTGAGTTTTCTGGCATGGAAGATGAGATTCTTCCGATCTTAAAGTATAGTTACGACAATTTAAAGGACGAGAAGGTCAAGTTGTGTTTACAATATTGCTCTCTGTTTCCGGAAGATGAAAGAATTTATAAAGATGAGTTGGTAAACTATTTGATATTCGAAGGGATCATAGACGGAAGTCAAGGTATAGAAAATGCTGAGAACCAAGGTTATGATATCATTGGTACACTCATCCGTTCATCTTTGTTAATTGAGGATGAGAGGGAATATCAAGTGTACATGCATGACGTTGTACGTGAGATGGCTTTGTGGATAGCTTCTGATTTTGGGAAGCAAAAAGATAACTTCATTGTGAGGGCACGTGCAGGGTTATGTGAAACACCAAAGGTCAAAAATTGGAGTGTTGTGAGAAGGATGTCACTGATGAGTAATAAGATTGAAAGTCTCTCTGGCGTCCCTGAATGTCTTGAACTCACAACGCTCCTCATGCAGAAAAACGAGGCATTGTCAAATATCTCAGTTGGTTTCTTCCGGTTCATGTCAAAGCTAGTTGTTTTGGATCTGTCGTATAACAGAAATCTCTCGGATTTTCCTGAAGGAATATCAGAGCTCGTCTCCTTGCAGTATCTCAACATGTCCAAAACAAACATACAATGTCTGCCTCTAGGCTTACGAGAGTTGAATAAGTTGCTTTACTTGAACTTGGAGTTCACATGGAACCTTTCGAGCATTGTTGGGGTATCAAGTCTACTAGATTTGAAAGTCTTGAGACTGCGAGGTTCTGGTGTTTCATTGGATCTTAGCACGGTGGAGGAGTTACAAGTCTTGGAACACATAGAAGTTTTAACCATTGGAATTGGTTATGATTCAGGTTTGGTTCAGTTTCTAAGCTCTCACAGGCTGATGAAATGTACACGTGATTTAGAGATCAGCGGTCTTGAACTAGAATCCTCTGGAATATCGTTTTCGACAACTATGAACAATCTCCAGTATCTCGACTTTCTTGGCTGCACCATCTCCGAGATAAAGATTGATTTTCCTATGCGTAATCCTACAGCTCTATGCTTCTTAAGTCTCTCTGATGTGTATGTACAAGGTTGTAAAAGCCTAAGGGAGTTGACGTGGCTAATGTTTGCTCCAAGTCTTACTTATATTGATGTTGAGTCTTCAGAACAACTAGAAGATATAATAAGTAAAGAGAAAGCTAGTGTAGGTGGAGAATCATGGATTGTTCCTTTCCAAAAGCTGAAATATGTACGCTTGTCTAATGTACCGGAGCTGAAGAACATCTACTGGAGTTCTCTACCTTTTCCATGTCTTAAGACGATTGTTGCAATCGGATGTCCTAAGCTGAAAAGACTTCCTCTCAACTCTCAAAGTGGCTTGGAAGGTGGAAAGGGACTTATCATAAGGTACCGAGAAAAAGAATGGATCGAAGGTGTGGAGTGGGAGGACGAAGCTACCAAAGCCCGCTTCTTACCTTCATGTGTTAAGGTTTAGTATATGTAATGGAAGCTGTTAGGTTATGAAGTTTTTTCAGTTGCATGACTCTTTTTTATTTTCTTTCTTTGGCATTGTGATATGTTCTCTGTTAGGTTTGACTCTAGTTGGATTTGATACAATGGGTCGCAAGCTGACAAGGTTTGTAGTTGCTACTGTTGTTAATGCACTTTTCGAACGAGACAGATTTGTGTTTCGAATGTCAGATCTGGTTTGTGGCTACTCTGTTCCTATTTATGATCTGACGGTTTATCTGTTTTCACAACTTTTCTTTTTCACCGATTTTATGTGTTATTGACTTTTCTTCTGCCGCTGTGTTTGGTTGTTTTGAAATCTGAAAGTGCCCGAAGTTATCATGATAAGATTTATATTTTCTTTTCCAAATTCATTTGAATTTATAAAGATGAAATGGTAAATTTTTGATACTCAAAAGGTATAATAGATGAGGTATAGAAAATGCTGAGATTCAAGGTTATGTGAAACACCAAAGGTGAAAAACAGAAAAATGGGATTTGTTTTGGTTTACTCTCTCGGTAGGTGACGTTAATTTGGATTTGTATTATACAAGAGTTATTATTTTGTTTAGAACTGATCCAAATAAATTTGGAAAAGAAAATATAAACTTTTTTTTTCTTTTAAATATAAACTTTTTTTCTTGGTCAAAAAGAAAATATAAACCTAAGATCAACCTATAATTTTTTTTTTTGGTAAGGAAGATCAACCTATAATAGTGACAATAAAAAATATGGAAATACCGACCAAAAAAAAATAAAAAAGATGGAAATAACGATTACTGACTAGTGAATGCAAATAAAACAGCAGAAAAATATATATATTTCCCTACGAAAGTGGGTGACGTCTTTGGTTGGACTCACGCGATTAATCAGATAGAAAATTTAAGTGGGTGAAGCGATTAAAAATAATCTCTGCTTTTGTAAAGTAAAGTACATAATTTTTTGGAAATCAGCTTAGTTCACACCTCAACACTAACAGCGGTTCTGATCCAAACTTTTACTCATTAATTTTAAAATTACGTCCTCAGTTCTGATCTCCTGATTTCTTGCGCGGTAGAAGTCACTAATTGAATTTGAATAAAGAAAAAATTCAGTTATTAGTTTAAAAGATTTTTATTAATCAAACCTCAACTTAAAAATTACAACAGAAGTTAAGGTCATAAAAAAAGATTAGATTAATGGTTGGAAAGATGAGTTAACCGTCAAACGAATAAAAACCACACTAAAATAAAAGCTACGTCTTGTGTAATGCCTTCTTTCTCTACATTCTTTCTTATTTATATGTATTTGGGTTGATATTCTTTCCTAGTTTTTACAGAGTCTGGTTAAGTTTTTTTTTTTTTGTTGAGGTATCTTCTTTTTGTCGATTTTTTCTAAAAGAATTATGCTAAACTGATTTTAATTTAGATTAGGTTTTACGTTGGGTGTATAATTCATCTCCAACAATGTCGTTTGGGTTTTTCTTGGCTCAGCTATGTGATAGACTTTTGTCATTAGTATGTCCCACCACTAAAGATAACAACCGAGTGTGAATGCGAGAATTATGGAAACAAAAAGGAAAAATTTCCGTGAAAGTTCGTGATTGTTCAAATTTGATGAACGAAGATAGCACTATTGTATATTAAAAAGGGAGGGAAAGGCATATCAATGTATAAAGAAAAATTTGCTAGAAAATTAGTGCTTTTTTTAATTCAACTATCATTGGCCTCTTTGGACTCCATTGGTCGAGAAACAATGGACGAAAGTAACAAAATTAATAATTTAATACAATGCGACTAATAAATTATCTCTGCTTTTTCTTTATTGTACCTTTTTCTTTCATTAATTATTTGTTGTTTAAAATTTTCAAAAAAGAAGAAGTGAACTTATGCTAATTTTTGCCTTTTTGAACAAGTTGTTTTGCTTGTTCTCTCCATCATCTCTGTTTTGGTCAAATCAGTACAGTTCAATACTTCTCTTCCTTGTTTTGTCTATCTATCTGTACACTGTATAGGATGGGAAATTGTTTCTCTATCTCTATAGCATGTGATCAATGCATGAACAACATCTTTAAATTGGTAGGCGTTAGTGACAGTTATATTCGCAATCTCCCAAAGAATCTTGTATATCTGGAGACAACTATGCAAGAACTCAAGGCAAGACGAGATGATTTCTTAAGAAGGATCACGAGAGAGGAAAATAGAGGTCTTCAAGTGATTTCCGAAATCCAGGTATGGCTTAATAGAGTCGAGAATATAGAAAATAGAGTCGAAGATGTTCTTAAGGCAAGAGATGTTGAGCTTCAAAGGTTATGTCTCTGTGGGTTCTGCTCCAAGGATGTAATACAAAGCTATCGTTATGGAAAAAGTGTTTTCTTGATTTTGAAGGAGGCTGAGATTCTCAAACGTAGTGGACATTTCGAAGTGGTTGCGGAGGAACCTCAAGTACCTACGGTGGAGGAAAGGCCTCTCCAACCGATGATTGTTGGTCAAGAAACAACATTTGAAAAGGCATGGAATCAACTTATGAAATATGAAGTTGGTATTATGGGTTTGTATGGTATGGGTGGAGTAGGAAAAACAACGCTTCTCAAACAGCTCAACAATAAGTTCAGCGTTGAGAGGTGTGGATTTGAGTTTGTGATTTGGGTTCTGGTGTCAAAGGATGTAGAGGTAGACAAGATTCTTGATGAAATCGCTGAGAAAGTTCGTCTCGGTGGAGAGGAGTGGAAACAAAAAGAGAAAAGTCAAAAAGCCAATGTTTTATACAACTTCTTGAGGAAAAGAAGGTTTGTGTTGTTTTTAGATGATCTATGGGAGAAAGTGGATTTACCTGAGATTGGAATCCCAGTTCCAACAACACGAAATGGATGCAAAGTGGCATTCACAACACGTTCGCAAGATGTTTGTGCTCGCATGGGGGTTGAGAACCCAATGGAAATCAAATGCTTAGAGGAAAATGACGCATTTGATTTCTTTCGAAAGAAGGTTGGACAAGCAACACTACGAAGTGATCCAGAGATCCCTAAACTTGCAAGAGTAATTGCTAGAAAATGTCGTGGCCTACCGTTGGCACTTGATGTCGTAGGGGAGACAATGTCATGCAAAAGGACCGTGCAAGAATGGCGCCATGCGATAGATGTTTTGTCTTCATACGCTACAGAGTTTTCTGGCATGGAAGATAAGATCCTTCCGCTTTTGAAGTATAGCTATGACAATCTTAAGGGGGAGCATGTCAAATCATGTTTTCTATACTACGCTTTGTTTCCAGAAGATTATAAAATGCCTAAAGAAAAGTTGATAGGGTACTGGATATGTGAAGGGATTATAGATGGAAGTAAAGGTATAGAGAGGGCTGAAAACGAAGGTTATGAGATAATTGGTAGGCTTGTTCGTGCATCATTGTTGATGGAAGATGTTGATTCGCATGCAATGGATATTGTTTTCATGCATGATGTTGTTCATGAAATGGCCTTTTGGATCGCATCTTTCAAACAAAAAGATGCTTTCGTTGTGCATCCCTTGATATACGGAATGCCAAAAGTTGACAACTGGAGCGTTGTGAGAAGAATGTCATTGATGGGCAATAAGGTTCACCATTTAACTGGCAGTCCCGAATGTCGAGAACTCACAACTTTGCTCCTGCAAAGAGGGAAGTTAGAAAAGTTCTCGAGTGAGTTCTTCAAGACGATGCCAAAGCTAGTCCTTTTGGATCTCGCAGCTAATGAGAAGCTCTCTGAATCGCCCTACGGAATATCCAAGCTAGGTTCTCTGAAATATCTCAACTTGTCCTACACTTCTATACGTGAGTTGCCTAAGGATCTACAAGAGTTTGAAAAGCTAATTCACTTGGATATAGCGGAGACACGTGAACTTTTGAGTATCCGTGGGATATCAAGTGTACATAGTCTTAAAGTATTGAACTTATACCGTTCTGGCTTTGCATGGGATCTCAAGACAGTAGAGGAGCTGGAAGCCTTGGAACATTTAGAAGTTTTAACCGCATCAGTTAGTGTTTGTCCACGCGTGGAGCAGTTTCTGAGCTCTCATAGGTTGACGAGTCGTACAAGATCACTAGACATATGGAATAGCGATCTGGAACAATCTGGAATATCACTTCCAGTAACTATGGAGAAGCTTCGTGTTTTCTGCATTCAGTACTGCACCATCTCCGAGATAAAGATAGGAAAGATATGCATTAAAACCAAGACGGTTTCTCCTCTGCACAATCCGACTACTCCATGCTTCTCCAGCCTCTCCAAAGTGTATGTATTGGACTGTAAGTGCTTGAAGGAACTGACGTTCCTGATGTTTGCTCCAAGTCTTAGACGTCTTGTCGTTCGAAATGCAAACCAACTTGAAGATGTAATAAACAAAGAGAAAGCTAGCGAAGGTGAAAAAGCAGGTGTTGTTCCTTTTCCAAATCTGGATCGTCTTGTGTTGGATAATCTACCGGAGCTGAAGAATATCCATTGGTGTCCTCTACCTTTTCCATGTTTAAAGAGAATCGATTTATTCAAATGTCCAATTCTGAAGAAGCTTCCACTGGATTCAAGAAGTGCCATGCACGGTGAAAACTCATTCATCTTAAGATACACCGAAAAGGAATGGCTTGAAGGTGTGGAATGGGAGGACGACGCTACCAAAACCCACTTCTTACGTTCATGCCTTCAGGTCTTAAATCTCTCCTCTTTTCTTTATTTGATTTTTCAAGAATATTTTTGTTTTGTTCTGTTTTGGGTTTTTTACTGCTTCCATCTTTAATGCATCTCTCTTTTTCTGTGTGTGTGTTAGATTGATTACAGACACAAGTTCTAATGGACTTACTTTAAGGAAGCTGGTTCGAAGTTGATGATGCGATTTGGGTTTCTTCCAAAGGGGAACTCTCTCTGTTTGAATTTTCTCTCTCTCATTGTGTGTTGCTTTCTGTGAAATCACTATCTTTTCCTGTGTGTTGCTTTCTATGAGTTTTTTTTTTTTAATGATTTTCATCAACATTTATACTATGGTTATGTTTGAAGTTGATTGGAATGTCTACACTATTATATCAAATGCATTTTTTTTTTCCTTAAAGAACTTCTGTCTCAAGGTATTTCACTGTAGTACGATATCACAGGTGCTTGTAGTGGATTTTTTGGGTTTTAATTAGTCTCAGTGGGTGTTGTTAACTTGTATTGGTAACATATTTACTAAAATATAAAGATAAGATCAAAGTGTAAGAATGATAATATAAAAAGAAAGGGAAATAATGATTACTCAGACCTGTGAGTGCACTAATGGTGATCAAACATATATAAGGAAACAAAAAAAGTTTCCTAGAAAATTAGTGATTTTATAATATGTAAAGTAGGAAAAGCGGGTGAAGCGATATATAATAATCTCTGATTTTTTAATTAGTGCATGGTAAGACAAAAGTTGGAAGAGCTTGCTGATGGGCAGAGATTCATCACTTCTTAAAACATGATATAGTAAATATATGATTAATTTAAGTTAAAAGCATCAATTATTTTTTCTTTGAGACTTACAAGTTACAATGTAGAGCTTCTTTTAACAAAAAGAGGGGAAAAGAAAACAAGATTTTCGAAAAACAAAAATCTTTTAACAAATCACAATAAAACACGTCTCTGCAGAACCATCTTAGAACCAACCGTCTCTAGCACTTCTCCTTTAAAAACCCATTCGAAAGTTGAGAAGCTCCACCCCCATTGTTCTCCTTTTTTCTTTATTTTTTAAGCTTAGAACTACTCAATATTAGTTTGGTAAAACTCCTTTGGAGTGTTCTCTCTATTATTGTCTCATATATATAGTATTACAATGCATCTAGGGCTACATACAAAAGGGTATAGATGAAACTTTACATAGTCTAACATTCAAGATTTGTCCATTACGGATGCTCTAAAGTCCCTGCGTGTGAGCTGAATTTGTGCTTTCTTTCTACAGCCTGTAGCAACGGCCTCACATCCATTGAATCGAACTCCTGTTCCGACAAGTCAGAGAAGAATCCTTTGTGAACTTGTTTGAGGACTCTCAAAAGACTTGCCAATGACCCCTTCTCCTCACTTTCATCTCTCTTCTCCTTGCATTCTGAAGAAGCTACGTAGGATTCATTCGACTTTGTGAAATATTCGTACGCTGTGATCTCCAGCAAGTTTTTCTGACCACGAGGCCAAACCCTACGAGTATCATCCACAATCACAATCCCATGCTCATCAGCCAACACAAGATCAAGGGTCTTGCATATACCAGTGCTCTCTCTTCTGCTTATAACTCGATCCCCAAAATAAATCTTGTCCGGATCGATTAGCTCCAACACTTTTTGAGCGTAATAAGGACCACCCTTTGTGTAAACAGACATAGATAACATGTCGCTGGCTTCTTTGAGAAACTGGTTAACGAAAGGTCTTAGCTTTATCAAGCAATCACTGCAGGGACTCTCACTGAAACATCTCCACAGATCTTTCCTTGACTCTGCTTCTTCTATTAGATACTTTTCAGATTCAGAAAGCTGTGGAGTTCTAATACTTTGGACAAGCGTGTGGTCCAAGTCAAGAACCAAGTGAAGCTTCTTGTCGTCGCGCCACGAGGTGTACGAGTTAACGCGTTTTGTTAACGCTAGTTTTGATAGAAGAGGAACCACAGAAGGATTATCAACTAGAGACGTACGTTTTCTGAATCTCAGAGAACGATTTTCAACTAGAGACATTTTTTTTTTTGTGATTCCGAGAAAGAAATCAAAAAGAAAAAAAAGCCTAATTCTTAAATCTCCAAGAACTAATCAAAGATCTATGTGGAAATCGAGTCAAAACCCTAGAGAGAAGGAAAGAGAGCAGAGAGAGATAAAGTACGGAGGAGAAATAGAAATTTGTTGAAGAGTGAAGACAAACAACAACGCAGGGCCTTCCTTTGGTATTATATAGAGAGAATATAGGGTAGCCACAAATGGAAATTTCCTTTTTTTTTTTCCGGAAGGTCGGTTTCTCTGCATGCGCCAAATCATCACTTACGAAATGACCATTATGTTCTCTCTACTTTGTACACTTCTAAAATGTAACTAATGGGCTTTTAATGATACTAGAGTGCTATTCTGATTTTTATTAGGAAACGTTCTTATGATATAGGTAGGGACATCACTTGGTGTCCCAAGCTTATCGAAAAATTTCTTCGTACACATAGACAAAGATGAAATGCTATATAGTCAAACATTCCAACCAATTCCAAACATAACCATAGTGTACAGATCAGTGTCTGAGCAAACTGAAAAGTAATTCACATAAAGCAACAGACAAGGAGAGAGACTTTAACAACAATAAAACACACAGAGATAGACAATGAATTCACATAAAGCATGTATCATCCCACTTTGAACTTGTTGCCTGAGAAGCCCACTTGACCTTTATGTGCTTATAATAAAATCTAACACACATAAAAATTGACAGAGGCATGCATTAAAGAATGAAGCAGTTTCATAACCAGGAAAAAATAAATCCTTTGAAAACAAACAAGAGAAGACAGACGAAGTTAGACCTTTTTGCATGAGGACAAGAAGCGTGTTTTCGTAGCTTGGTCCTTCCATTCCACACCTTCAATCCATTTTGTCCTATTGTAGCTTATGAAGAGTCCATTCTCACCCTGCTTGCCACTTTTGGAATCGAGTGGAAGCTTTTTCAGATTTGGACATCCCATTACTCGGATTTCCTTTAGGCATCGAAAGGGTAGAGGACGCCAATGGATATTTGTCAGCTGCGGTAGACTATCCAAGTTAAGATAAATCAGCTTTGGAAAAGGAACAATCCCTGATTCTTCACCTTTGGAAGCTTTCTCTTTGTTTATTACATCTTTTAGTTCTTTTGCCTTCATAACATCAAGTTCTTTCAAGTTTGAAGCAAACATCAGGAACGTCAGTTCTCTCAGGCATTTGCAATCATGTATTTTCACTACGGAGAGGCTGGAGAAGCATGGGATACTCGGATTGTGAAGAGGAGAAACCGTCTTGCTTTTGTTGCATATCCCTCCCATCTTTATCTCAGAGATATAGCAGCCTTGAATGCAGAAAAAACGGAGAGTTTCACATGATTCCAGATCCCAGTCCGTAGATTCCATATAGCTTTTCTCGATTGTCAGAAAACGTGTGCAGCTCATCAACCTTTGAGAGCTAAAAAATGGCTTCAGAGACCATGTATTGATGCCGACAGTTAATATCTCTAAATGTTCCAACGTTTCCAACTCCTCCACAGTGTGGAGATCCAATATAAGCCCCGACAAAGGTAAGTTTAAAACTTTCAAATTTTGCAGATTTGATATCCCAGCAATACTCGAAAGATCTCTTGTTCCATCCAAACGCAAGTGAATTAAATTTTTCAACTCCTGTAGAAGACTCATAGGCAAAACACGTATACCAGTACCTGACAAGTCGAGATATTGCAAAGAAACTAGTTCTGATATGCTGTCGGGCAACTCGCAGAGAGCTTGATTTTGCGATAGATCCAGAACAAGTAGTTTTGGCATGAACTTGAAGAATTCACCCGAGATATTTTTTAAAAACGTCTCTTGCAGCAGCAAAGTTGTGAGTTGTAGACATTCAGGACTGCCAGCAAGATGGTGAATCTTGTTCTTCATCAGTGACATCCTTCTCACAACGTTCCAATTCTTAACCTTTGGCATTTCACATAACCCAACACCTGCATGCACGATGAAAGCCTCTTTTTCTTGTCCCAAGTCAGACGCAATCCACAAGGCCATTTCACGAATAACATCATGCATACACACTCTATTTGTTCCATCCTCCATCAACAATGATGCACGAACAAGACTATTAATTATATCATAACATTTATTCTCAGCCCTTTTGATATCTTCACTTCCATCGACAAGCCCTTCGCATATCCAATAGTCTATCAATATATCTTTGTGGATTATATGATCTTCTGGAAATAAAGCACAATATAGCAAACACGATTTGAGATGCTCCTCTTTAAGATTATCGTAGCTATACTTTAAAAGTAGAAGGATTTGATCTTCCATGCCAGAAAACTGGATTGCGTATGAAGTCAAAACATCTATCGCGTAATGCCATTCTTGTACCGTCCTTTTGCATGACATGGTCTCGCCAATGACACCGAGGGCCAATGGTAGGCCACGACATTTTCTAGCAACTATTCTTGCAAGATGAGGGATCTCTGGATCGCTTCCAAGCGTTACCTGTCCAACTTTCTTTTGGAACAAATCAAATGCTTCATTGTCCGTCAAGCACTGGACTTCCATTGGGTCTTCAACTCCCATATGTGAACAAACTTCTTGAGAACGAGTGGTGAATGCCACTTTGCATCCGTTTTGTGTTGTTGGAAACGGAACTCCAATTTGAGCTAAATCTACTTTTTGCCATATGTCATCTAAAAACAACACAAATCTCTTTTTCTTTAAGAAATTGTATAAGTAAACTCCCTTTTGGCTTTCATCTTTTTGGTTCCACTCCTCTCCACGTAGACAAACTTTCTGAGCGATTTCATCTTGAATCTTCTCTACTTGTAACTCTTTAGACACAACAACCCAAATCACAAAATCAAATCCACACCTTTCCTCACACTTGTTGTTAAGCTGTGTGAGAAGCGTTGTTTTTCCTACTCCACCCATACCATACAGACCCAATATGCCAACTCCATCTTCCCTGAGATGCTTCCATGCCTTATCGAGCATCGTTTCTTGACCAACAATTGTCCGTTGAAGAGGCCTTTCCTCCACCACCGATGTTTGAGTTTGCTCAGCAATCTCTTCAAAAACTCCACTACATTTTAGTTTCTCAACATCCCTCAACGTCGAGAAAACCCTTTTCCCATAACGATAGCTCGATATTAAACTCTTAGAGCAAAACCCACAAAGACACAGCCTTTGAAGTTCAACATTCCTAACACTAAGAAGATCACTGACTCTGTTTTCGACAGTCTCAACACTAGCAAGCCATACCTGGATTTCTGCAAGCCTCTGTAGACCTCTGTCTTCCTCTCTTGTGACCCTTCTTGACAAGTCATCACGCTTAGCCTTAAGCTCTTCCATGGTTGTCTCCAAAGATGTGAGATTCTTCTCAAGATTGTGAATATAACCTCCTTTCTCGTCTAGCCATTGAGAGACTCTATTCATACATGAATCACAGGGTATCGATATAGACACGCAGTTCCCCATATCACAGAGAAGGAGAGATCTGAGCAAACTATGAGGATGGAGAATAATTCAAGATCATAGACTTTGAGAAATAATATAAATTATCGATCGAGTGAGTCCATACACTTCCGCAATCGCACTCGGTTGTTGACTTTCGTGTAGCCATGTTAGGCCATCTCCAGCGGTTAGATATTGATTTGGGTCTCTGAAAGAATAAAAAAGTAATACTTTTATTTGATTTAATTTAACCATTTAAATTTTGTTTTTATTTCAAAGCAAAACCAATAAAAAGTAGACACATGGCTAAATGAGTATCTGAAAGTATCAGAAAACTTCTCAAATGATATCCCGTCTCTCAATCTCTATCCTACTTTTTCTTTTTTTATTGTTATTTGTGTCAGATACCCTCATTAGATATCATGCAATGGACATGCTCTTAAAACGTGCCCAACTTAACAGATTCTTAAACGGCCCTATTATTTGCGCCAGTTACTGTATATTATTTAATGGATATAATCGACTTCGTTTATGTCCGTTTACCAAAAATTAACCGACAGCCTTTTTAACTCCTCCGTTATTTGCATGGTTTTGGCCTTCGTTATTTGCCTTTCTGATTTTAGATCAGATTTTGGTTTTCCGTTTTTAGTGTTTAGATCA
The DNA here is from genome assembly GCA_010577795.1 of Isatis tinctoria. Lineage (NCBI taxonomy): Eukaryota > Viridiplantae > Streptophyta > Magnoliopsida > Brassicales > Brassicaceae > Isatis > Isatis tinctoria. The sequence continues at coordinate 35,010,619 of CM021250.1, forward strand.
GATTTTGGTTTTCGGTTATTAATTTTTATAGATAGATAATTGAACATATTTAGGGTTTTATGTTGAGTTTTTGGCTTGAGGAAGACATTAACCAAATAGCCATTGACTAACTTAAGGGGGGTTAGTGGGAGACTGATTTATGTAAAATTTGTGGATTTCAAAAGTTTACAGATTTAAAAAATTTTGAAAGATTTTCGTGGATTCAGAAAATATGTGCGTCCATATTTATAGAATATATACAAATTTCTTTTATGGATTGTCGTGGATTTCCGTAGATTTATATTACTTTTTTTTTACTTTTGTTGACGTAAAGTAATTGTATAGTAATGTTTTTCAAGAAATTTTCCATATAACTCATATTCAAAATAAGGTATGTGTAGTTGTTATATAAAGAAGATAGTAGTGATGTGCTATACCTATACATTGCTTTTCCATTCATCTTGGACGTGTGTACGCAGGTAAATGCAACTCTCTCTTTCGTTTTTATATTTATCTTAGTTTTGCATTATATCACTTGTTAAAATTGTTTTGTTGTGCGTTTTGCTTTCAAGTTATGTTTGGTTTTGTTATTTGATTGGATTTGTGATTAGTAGTGAAAGCTTTGATGTTTATGTTCAATTGATTGTGATAAATAGATTCTTTTGCAAGTTTTGATTATACTAATTATGATAAACTTTCACATAAGATTGCTATGGGTGATAAAGAAAAGAATTCATATAGTCCATGGACTCCAGAGGAGACCAAAGTCTTGATAGAACTACTTGTGGGGGGAATTCAACGTGGATGGCGTGACAATAATGGTACAATGAACAAACCAATGGTGGAGTGATATGTTGGGATTTTTACCCTTTCTAACCCCTTTTATCTAATTATTTTCTAGAGTTTTTGAGTGTGTATTAGGAGTTTTAGGTAGCTTTGAAGCTGAAATTGAAGTTTGGAGCATTTGGGACCTTTGGAACAGAAAAGAATCAAATGTGAAGAAAAGAAGGAAAATCTTATGAAGAATCACCAACTCCAATCGATGAGCACATGCTCGCGGATTTCGGCCACCAAGTGAGCACCTGCTCGCCGCGGAAGTAAACAAAAAGAAGGGTTTTACCCTAATGATTGCCGCCGACTTTTAAGAAGCCCAGCCTACTTCCAGCCGCCTATGACACCTAATATAAATACTCTCCCTAGTTTTAGGTTTTATTATCTTATCTTTTATCTATCTTTAGCTTTTGGAATTATTTTGTAAGGGAGAAGATCTCAAGCTACAATTTGGAGAAGATTTCTGAACCCTAGTACTTCTTATTTTTAATATCGATTATGCAATCCTTTAATTCATATGCTATGTTTCTTTCATCTTTAATCATGTCTGAGTAGATCCATTAGTTAGGTTAAGGTTTTCAATGGAATTCATGAGCTAGGGTTGAACACAAATAGGGATCAAAAATCGGTAGTCTTCATCTAGGTTGTTCATATTGCTTAAATTGATTTGGCCAATCTATTTATGATCTTAGGTTTACTTAGACAGCGAGAGTTGCTAGGTTGCTAGAAGAGATCTAGATGAGCAATTTATTCATTACCTGCGAGAGTAGATGTATTGGAGAATTGTGAACAAATCAAACCTGATCATTAATGCTTGTCTGCGATTCTGATGCCAACGAGAGTTAGGAATTTTAGGTTGCTAGATAAAGTTGTTAGTATCACGAGAGTGAATTAATATTATCTTCGAGTTTTGAGTTCTGGACTTGTTTTTAATAAAAACCTGAATAGTTGTTCGACCTTGCTCAGAATTTCCTGCGAATTGCCTTGACCTAACGCTTGCTTAATTATTGATAAAAACCGATTTGCTTTAATACTTGTTAGTCACGATTTCAACAAACCCATATTTGAATCTCTTAGCTCTTGATTTTAGCTTATTAATCCATAGTGTGAACTTGGTCTTCGTGGGATCGACCCCTAAGTACTACTCCGATTTGCTGTGCACTTGCAGTAGGAATTAGGGTTTAAAACTCGTACATCATGGAGCATAAAATATTACCAGTCCTTAATGAGAGACTTGGATGCCGAAAAACCCACAAGCATTATTTAAGCAGAACCAAGTATTTGAAATCTCAATATCAATGTTATGTGGATCTCTTAAACAATAGTTCAGGCTTTGGATGGGATCCCATAATGAAAAGATTTGTAGCTTCTGACGAAGTCTGGAATGAATATTTGAAGGTATGTCTTTACTCTGCATAACTACTTTAGCAATTAATTTCATTATGTGCCAAATTTATTTTACTGTTTTTAATTATTTTGTTTAAATTAGTTTAAAAAATATGCTCTTGATATGATTTAAGTACGTGTTAGATAGAATCTCATGGAGCTGATATAATAATTTATTCTTTTCAACTTTTTTTCATTAATATATATATATATATATATATAAAATGATATAATAGTTTTTTTCAAATTTTAATAATATTTTAACATTTTTTATAGGGACATCCAACCCACAAATTCTTACGATATGATTCTCATGACCAGTTTGATGATTTGAAAATTATATTTGATTGTTCAACCGCTAATGGTAGCTTCTCAGTTGGTTTGGGTGATACCACAGACGCACGTACCTATATGGTTGGTGATAGTCAAGTAAAAAAAAACTTGAACTTAGAGGACATTGACGATGATGATGTATGTGTATTGCAATCTCAGCAACAATCAGCAGAATATGATGCATCATCTTTTCCAGAAAAAGATCTCAATGGGCGGGTAGGAAAAATTATTCCGAGAAAACGATCTCGAACGGAGGTCGGTAGCAACTCTGATGAAAAAAACAGTGATCAAAGTGATGCTATGATAATGGTGAGCAACAAAATCCTCAGTGTCATACAACAAAGAGAAGAAAGACAACAAAAAGAAGTTGAGAAAAGAGAAGCTGAAAAGAAGAAAACCAGTGTTTGGGATGCCATAAAAGAGGTTTCTAATTTGGACGAGCGTACCAAATTTAAAGCAGTTACCCTTATCTATTCATTGGGAATGAAAGATGCCTTCACGGATATGTCGGTAGAAGAACGTTATGGTTGGATCCAAAGCAATATTAGCTCTGAGTGATCTTTGTTTTATTATACCTATTTTTTTAGTTTGTTTGGTTTTTAATAACTATTTGAGACTATTTTGAGTGCTTTATTGATATGAAACTGGATTTAGATTAATATTTATATTTTTCAAATTAAATTATATATATTTTTATAGTTTTTAGCAGAATAAAAAAGTTTCTTGTGATGATACCATGCAAAGTCTTTTTTGGTGTACGTTATATTAGTCCATACATTATTAATGTCTTGGTCTGCTTCTTTAGGTTTATTTTTAAACAACTTTGCATAATCATGCATTTTTATTATTAGTATTCAATTAAAAAAAAAATTTGTAGGTATTTTATTATGGAAGACACCATTGATAAAGGAGAACAAACGTACGTTGAAGAAGAAGCACAAATGGAAGAAGACGAATCAGATTTAGACATTATGTTGGTGATGTTAAATAATATAGCAAAATCTTATGTGAAGAACGACAATCGCATTCAACGTCCCCTTCGTCGGCCAATCACTAACCTTGGTTATGATTACATCCAAAATGCTCTGAAGGAGGATCCTGATCACTTTCGATCAGTATATCGTATGTATCCCACCTCATTTGAAAAGTTATGTGATCTTATTAGAATGAAGGCAGGTCTAAGAGATACTCGGCATATATGCGTTGAAGAAATGGTGGCCACGTTTTTACTTACCATTGGTCAAAGCTCAAAATATGGGTACACAAAAGACACATTCAAGAGATCAAAGTTTACTATCAGTGAAAATTTTTTCACAAGGTCTTACGAGCATTAAATACCATAGCCCCTGATTTGATGGCAAAGCCTGGAGTTACAACAGCTGCAAAGATAAGTGATAGCACAAGATTTTATCCGTATTTCAAGGTACGTATAAAATTTAACTCAAGTTATGATGTCTTCTGTATGCAATTGTTTCACTGGGAAGCTTTTTTTTTTATCTTTATAGGATTGCATTGGGGCTATTGATGGTACACATATTTTTGCAATGGTACCAAAATCTGATGTTCCAAGCTATCGTAATCGCAAAGGATTCGTATCACAAAATGTCCTTGCTGCTTGCAACTTTGATTTGGAATTCATGTATGTTCTTAGTGGATGGGAAGGTTCAGCTCATGATGCAAAGATTTTAAATAATGCTTTGACGAGGCATAATAGCAAATTAATCGTTCCAGAAGGTATGTACTTAAGTTGTACTACACATAAATTATATAAGTAATTGTTTTTAATCGTTTACAAATTGAATTTCAGGAAAATTTTATCTAGTAGATTGTGGATTTGCGAATCGCCAAAAGTTTTTAGCTCCATTTAGATGTACTCGCTATCATCTACAAGATTTTAGAGGTGAAGGCCGTGATCCCAAAAACCAAAACGAGTTGTTCAATTTGCGGCATGCATCTTTGAGAAACGTGATCGAGAGGATTTTTGGTATTTTTAAATCTCGCTTTTTGATTTTTAAATCTGCACCTCCTTTCTCCTTCAAAACACAAGCAGAATTGGTTTTAGCTTATGCTGGATTACATAACTTTCTACGTAAGCATTGCCGGTCGGATGCTTTTCCTGAAGAAGTGATCATTCCAATTATTGAACAAGTAAACTTTGAAGAAAATGGACATGTGGGTGCTCTTGAATCTCAACAAAGAGAATACGCTAATAACTGGAGAGACACAATAGCTTCTAGTATGTGGAATGATGCAGTGGAAGCTGGAAGTCAACGTTAATGGTGAGAGGTGTATCAATAATTTTTATGGTTTTAGCTTTATGAAGTACTTGTAATTCATACTTTCACATGTGTTGTGGTGTCACATTTAATTTCTTTTCGTATGACTATGCTTTTTTCATCTTTATTGACATAAGAATTATGAGTTTTGTCATTTTACTGATATAAGAAATCTGGGTTTTGTCATAATAACAGTGATCTTGCCAGGGAAAAGAACCTCATGAGAGCTCTCTTCACAAAATCAAAACAAAAACTCATGGAACCATCTCAGATCTTCAAATTCCCAAAAACAGGTATTTTGAATCAGTAAAACTCTGTCGTTCTTGTTGGAACCAAAATGTTTATAAAAGAAAATGATGGAGAAAGTGTTTAAGAATTTATGAGACAAAAGAGAATTATGAAGAACAAAGATTTTTATTTCTTAGAACTCACAACTTCTAAATTTGACTTGGTTACAAATGAGGAGGGGGTGAAGGTATTTATAGCCTCCACATTACAAAATATCTTACATATTTTATTCATAAATCTAGAAATTTCTAACATAATATCATAATTTTATATCATAAATATCTAGATTTTTTCACAAAATATCTAGACTAAGGAGGTGGAGGATATTTCTAGAAAACTTCTAGAAATTGGATCATTGAACCCAATAATTAAACTTGACCCAAATCAAGTTTAACTTTCAACACCCCCTCTTAAACTTGATTTTGTCACTCCAAGCAAACTCCTCATCTTGATAAAGTCTTCGCGCTTCAGTGGCTTGGTGAAGATATCGGCTACTTGATCGTTTGTCTTCACATACTCCAATTTTACTTCCAACTTAGTAACACACTCTCTAATGTAATGGTAGCGGGTGTCAATGTGCTTACTTCGATCATGGAAGACAGGATTCTTTGCCAATGCTATTGCTGACTTGTTGTCCACAAAGATTTTTGTTGGCTCTTCTTGTGGCAAGCTCAACTCTTTCACCAGATTCCTTAACCAGATAGCATGACACACACATGAAGTAGCCGCTACATACTCCGCTTCACAAGTAGAAAGGGTGACAATTGGCTGCTTCTTTGACATCCATGTGAAAGCGGTTTCTCCAATGAAAAACACAAATCCACTTGTGCTTTTCCGGTCATCTACGTCTCTCCCCATCGCTATCGCTATATCCAACAAGCTTGTAATCATCAGAAACAGAGTAATACAAGCCAAAGTTTATGGTACCTTTGATATAGCGAAGGATCCTCTTGGCTGCCTTGAAGTGAGTTGTTGTTGGATGCTCCATGTATCGGCTCACAACTCCAACTGCATATAGGATGTCTGGTCTTGTGCAAGTCAGATAACGTAGGCTTCCAACCAAGCTCTTAAAGAGTGTTGGATCCACACTCTCTCCTTCTTCTTGCTTTGACAGCTTGGCTCCACATTCCATTGGCGTGCAAACTGGATTTGAATCATCCATCTTAAACTTCTTAAGCACCTCTTTAGCATATCCTTCTTGAGTAATGAAGATTCCATTTTCTTCTTGCCTCACTTCAATTCCAAGGTAGTAGGACATCAATCCAATATCAGTCATCTCAAACTCCTTCGTCATCTCCATCTTGAAATCTTCAAACATATTTGGATTGTTGCCTGTAAATATCAAGTCATCTACATACAAGCATGCAATCAGTATATCATTGTCTTGTGTTTTGATATAGAGTGCATGCTCATATGGACACTTGATGAAGTTTTTCTCCTTGAAATACTTATCAATCCTAGTGTTCCATGCTCTTGGTGCTTGTTTTAGCCCATAAAGTGCCTTCTTCAACCTTAAGACTTTGTCTTCTTCTCCCTTGACTATGTAGCCTTGTGGTTGTTCAATGTAAACTTCCTTCAAGTTCTCCATTCAAGAAGGCTGATTTGACATCCATTTGATGTATCCTCCAACTCTTTTGGGCTGCCAATGAAATTATTAGTCTAACAGTTTCTAAACGAGCAACAGGGGCAAATACCTCGTCATAGTCGATTCCGGCTCTTTGACTATATCCTTTTGCCACCAATCTTGCCTTGTATCTTTCAACTTCTCCTTTAGAGTTCTTCTTTGCTTTGTACACCCACTTTACACCAATTGCTTTATGCCCATTTGGAAGTGAAGCTAACTCCCATGTCTCATTCTTCTGTATCGCCTTGATTTCTTCATCCATTGCATCCTTCCATGTCTTCTTTTCCATAGCTTCTTGGAAATTCATGGGCTCGCAATCCGCAAATAGACAAAATAAAGTGAGATTATCTTGATTTTCAGTTACCTCATAAATCTCTTGAAGACTTCTAAAACGTGGAGTCCTTTCACTTGAGCTCTCATCTCCTTGAGAACTTGGTGTTGGTGAAGTTGGTGGGGTAACTGGTGGATCCTCTCTTGGTTGCTCATCTTCTTCAATATGTGGAAAGAAGTTGTAGTCTTCATCAATTGATCTCCAATCCCATTCTCCTTCTTCATCAAAGATGACATTCCGACTGATGATTGTCTTCTTTGTTTCAGGATTGTAGAGCTTGTAGCCTTTGGAGTTAGCATCATACCCAATGAAGATGTACTTCTCACTTTTATCATCTAGCTTGCTCCGCTTCTCTTCTGGAACATGAGCATGAGCAATACTTCCAAATACTCTTAGATGTGAGACCCCAGGCTTCCTTCCACTCCATGCTTCTTGTGGTGTCTTTCCCAAAACGCTTCTTGTTGGAGATCGGTTTGATAGATAAACAGCGCACGCAACTGCTTCTGCCCAAAACTCCTTTGGTAGCTTCTTACTTTTGAGCATGCTTCTTGCCATCTCAAGGATAGTCCTATTCTTCCTTTCTGCTACTCCATTTTGTTGAGGAGATCTAGGCACCGTCAATTGTCTTCTAATGCCGTTATCTTCACAATACTTCAAAAATTCTTTGGACATGAACTCTCCTCCACGATCAGATCTCATGGCTTTGATCATAAGGCCACTTTCCTCTCAACATGGGCTTTGAACTTTTTGAAGTTTTCAAATACTTCTGATTTTTCTTTCAAAAAGTAAACCCATGTCTCTTCTGAGAAATCATCAATAAAGAGAAGGAAGTAGTTACTCTTACCGAGTGAACTTGGTTTGATCGGGCCACATACATCTGTATGTATGAGTTCCAATGGCTTCCGTGCTCTTGTCTTTGACTCATTTGGAAAGCTCATTTTGAATTGCTTTCCAAGTAAACATCCTTCACAAACTTGATTTGGATGATTGATGCAAGGCAATCCTCTCACCATTTCCTCTTGGAAAGTTGCTCTAGGCCTCCAAAATTGAGATGTCCGAATCGGAGATGCCAAAGCCAAGACTCCTCCTTATAGCACATCTTGAGGCATTGTGCGATGTCATTTTGAATGTTTAGGACAAACATTCGATTCCTTGTCATCGGCACCTTGGTGATGAGATTGTCTTCATGATCTCTTATAGAAAGGTTGTTATCCTTTAAACGAATATCATAACCTTTCTCTAAGAGTTGTCCTAGGCTCAAGATGTTGGTCTTCATGTTTGGAATATAGTAAACATTGGAAATGAATTGATGGTCTCCATTCTTCAATCGAATGAGAATATTTCCTTTACCTTTCACCTCCATCTTTGATTCATCTCCTAAAGCCACGTTTCCTTTCACCGATTCATTAAGCTCCACAAACATGCTTCTTTTCCCGCACATGTGATTGCTTGCACCACTATCGAGGTACCATTTGTGAATCTCCTCTGGTTCATCTTTCTTGTAAGCCATCAATAACATATCATCTTCTTTGCTCCTTTCTTCAATATAGTTGGACTTCTCTTCAACTCTGTTGTTGTTCGGAGCTTTGCATTCGGAAGCATAATGTCCAAACTTTCCACAATTGTAACATTTAACACTTGACTTATCGTACCTTGTTTTTGGGCTTCCTCTTCCCCGACCTCTTGATGAGCTTTCTCCTCTTTGGTTTGTATGGTCTTCATTGGATCTCCAACCACGTCCATGTACATAACCACGACCTCTTCCTCGGGCTTGACCACCACCACGTCTTTGATAACTTCGGCCAGTTTCTTCTTTAGTATCAATCCGCATCTTGAGTACTTGCTCTGCGATGTCTTCCTTTTTCTTCTTCTTTTCTTCATATGCTTGCAGTGATCCAAGAAGTTGCTCCATCGTCATAGTCTCCAAGTCTTTTGTCTCTTCAATCACCGTGACAATATGCTCAAATTTTGAATCCAACGATCTAAGAACTTTCTCCATGATTCTCACCTCATCTAACTTCTCACCATTTCTTTTTAGGTTATTAGTAACCGTTAAGACTCTTGAGAAGTAATCAGAGATGAGTTCACCTTCCTTCATATGCAAGGCTTCAAATTCTCCTCTTAGAGTTTGAAGACGTACCTTCTTAACTTGTTCCGCTCCTTTGTAAGAAGTTTGAAGCTTCTCCCATGCTTCTTTGGCCGACTTTGCTCCTGCGACCTTCTCGAATGTGTCTTCATCTAATCCTTGATAGATTAGACAGAGAGCCTTCTTGTCTCTCTTCCTTGAGTCTCTCAAACCATCCCTTTGAGTTTGAGATAACCCACCATCATTCTCCGGTTCAATGAAGCCTTTCTCGACTATCTCCCACACATCATGTGCTCCTAGGATAGCCATCATCCTTAAACTCCAATTGTCATAGTTGCTCTTTGTGAGCATTGGGACTTGGAAGGGAACACCATTGTTTGACATCTTTAAGAGAAATAACTAGCTCTGATACCACTTTGTTGGAACCAAAATGTTTATAAAAGAAAATGATGGAGAAAGTGTTTAAGAATTTATGAGACAAAAGAGAATTATGAAGAACAAAGATTTTTATTTCTTAGAACTCACAACTTCTAAATTTGACTTGGTTACAAATGAGGAGGGGGTGGAGGTATTTATAGCCTCCACATTACAAAATATCTTACATATTTTATTCATAAATCTAGAAATTCTAACATAATATCATAATTTTATATCATAAATATCTAGATTTTTTCACAAAATATCTAGACTAAGGAGGTGGAGGATATTTCTAGAAAACTTCTAGAAATTGGATCATTGAACCCAATAATTAAACTTGACCCAAATCAAGTTTAACTTTCAACAGTTCTCAGTAGAGAAATTATTGGTTGAGGGTTTACGCAGTAATCGGAATCGAATCCAATAAAAAGAATAAAAAAACAAGGGGAAGATGATGTACCGATCCCAGGATCAGCATCGATGATAATCTTCTTGCGCCTCTCATCATCGCCATCAAACTTGAGCACGGAAAAGGCGGAGATTTTATGGGACACAAAAGCCGAAAACGAAAAAGAGTGCTTTTTGATCTGTACACCAAAAAGGAAGATGCATGAATATGCAATCGTGGCTTTGTTGTCACGTTTTTTGGCTTCTTCTAGGCTTTATATTAAATTATCAATCACCTTTTTTATTCAGTCTCGTTTTGCATCATCTTTTTTTCCCCCAAAATTTGCCAGTTCATATCTCTTCTTCCTCGCTACTCCAGTATCAGACAAGATCCAGACTTCAGAAAGACGAAGAAAACACGTAAGAGAATTTTAAAATTCGAAAACGAGAAATAAGAAGAGAAAGAAAAGAACGGCTCACAAGAGAGTTAACCAAACTTTGAGAATATGATGTATAGTTGTAGTATTTCAAGAGTTATAGTTGATGAGTTAAAATGTAAAGAATCATAGTTCCAATAACACTGAAGTCTAATAGAATTGTAAAATCAGAAAATACTCAACTTTTTGAATAACAGTATATTTTGAATTGAATTACAAAATCATCACACCAATAACAAAAGATTTAAGAAGAATTATAAAATCATATCACCAATAACACAAGATTTGATTAGGAATTTAAAAATCATTATACCAATAACAATGGAATCTTAAAATTCTTCAAATCTTTAAAAATTTGTTTCTCACTAACCCCCCCCTTAGGGTATTATATTATTCATCTTGGAGAGAATAAAGAAGCTTTTGTCGTGCAAGCTGGTGTTGGTTTACGTGAAACCTCAAAGGTCAAGAACTGGAATGATGTGAGAGTGAGACAGATGTCCCTGATGTGCAATGAGACTGAGAAGATTTCTGGTAGCCTCCAATGTCCAGAACTTACAACTCTAGTCCTTCAGCGAAACCGCAGTCTATTAGATAGCTATGCTAAGCTACTTGTTTTGGATTTGTCAGAGAATATAAGCCTTGAGGAATTACCAGACCAAATATCAGAGCTGATCTCATTGCATTACCTCGACTTGTCGAAAACAAAAATAGTGCAACTTCCTGTTGGTTTACAGAAGTTGAAAAAACTAATGCATCTGAATGTGGAGTTTGAGGACGTACGTTAAGGCTGCAAGTCTGCAAAACTCCAAATGTAGCTTGGATCTCAACACGTTGGAGGAGCTTCAACTCTTGGACGGTTTAGATATTATAACCATAGACATTGCTTCTAGTTTGGTCTTGGAGAGATTGCTACGGGGTAACAGGTTTGCCAGATTGTATACAAGGTCTCTTTGTGCATAAGTGTCGACTAGATTCATACTAGATTTGTCATGGATATTGTTTGCTCCAAGTCTCCTTCATCTGGAAATTGTTGCGTTGGGTGAAGTAGAAGAAATAATAAGCAAAGAGAAAATAACATCTCCATATTTGCAGTCAAGTGTTGTTCCTTTTCAAAAACTACATTATCTAAGCCTGTCTGATTTACCAAAGCTGAGAAGCATCTATTGGAGTCCTCTGCCCTTTCCTTATCTTGGGAATCTCACTGTACATCGGTGTCCATTGTTGAGAAAGCTCCCACTTGATTCTAGAAGTGGCGCGTGGAGTGAACAAAGAGCCATAATAAGATATATGGAGAATGAGTGGATCTAAGGAGTTGAATGGAAGCACGAAGCTACCAAAGCCCGTTTCCTACGTTAATGCGTAAAAGGTCAAGTCATTTTCTCTTCTACAACTTGAGGTACGGACATGTTAATCTTCCAAATGATCTTCTTAGACCTAACTTACGATACTTATGTATAAATCTACTTGTACATTCATCAATGACTTCATAAAATCTCATATTTTGTTTGATAAAGAGAAATCTTGATAATCTTGAGACACCAAAAGATGATCTTCCCATTCATCTCTATACGTCTCCAGATGCTCCATCATCCTCATAAAAGTCGTCAAACACATTTCTTTCCTCCAATCCTCTGTTCCTGAGCACCCATTTTGTGAAGCCAACCAATTAAAGTACTCAACCATATGGCATATAATTGTGTACTTTTCTTTGTTTAGAGTTAGAATGTGTATTGAATTGGCATTAATCTACACTACGTTTGAAGTTGATTGGAATGTCTAACATTATGCCAACTGCATTTTTTTTTCCTTAAAGAACTCTCAAGTGTGTTTACAAACCGGTCTAAAGGCATTTGAAGTGGCTCACATATACTTTAATAAGCTTAGCATTTCCTTCCCTCTGCTTATTCTGATATACATATAAATTGAAGATCATTTCGTTAGAGATGCTGTGCAAGACATGTAACAAATCTTATTTGACTTTATAAAAAACCCAATATTTTTTTTTATCTATACAAAGAGAAATCTTGATAAGCTTGAGAAACCAAGTGATCATCTTCCCATTCGTCTCTATACCTCTCCGGATGTTTCATGTTCCTCATGAAAATACGCAAAGACATCTCTTTCCTCCATTCCTCTGTTCCTGAACACCCAATTTGTACAGCCAACCAATCGTAGTACTCAAACTGTGTGCAAGAAACAACAAGAAGAGTACATTAATGTGTTTTCGTTTGGATTTGGTCTCACAGGAGATAGAACATAAATGTTACAGAGATTCTTACTTGGTCAAGGCCCAAATAGTGAGTATATCGCTTAGGAATCCCTTGAGCTTCAAAAGTGGCATATATGGTTTTGATTTCCACCACCATATCTTCCTTTGAAGGAAGCCTGATCCGACCCGACAAAACACCAGCAATCCACTTGCTTTGCAGCTCAAACAGATGGAATGGTAAAACCTGAAAAAAAATTCCATTTGTTATGGATTAGTTTGTTAATATGTAACAACAGATGCAGATTTAGAGCTCTGTACCTTCCATGCTATCCCGATGAAGGAGAGCGACGGTGCAAATGTTGGAGAGAAGACGTGTTTGTACAATGGACCAACACGATTATCATCTACGGTCACACTTCCATTGGTATCAAGAAACGGGAAGTGATACTTATACCTTTGAGAAAATGGAAACAGGCTTCGTTACGTTAAGTTTACTATAACTTGCCAAGAAAACCCGTAAAACTCTGAAAGAACATATCAGTTTATTACCCAGTGCAATGCATTATAACATCAGCCAAAATCTTTTTCCCGTTCTGAAAAACCACAGAACCATCCTCAAGAACACGCTCAATCTGCGTGGCATTTTCAAGAAAACATTGACCGTTATTTCTCTCTTTGATCAACAAGTTACATTAAGTTTTAGCTAACTCACCATTGAATGCATCCACAAGTTAGTGTAACCGGTCTGTTTGATAAACGTATCAGCTGCATTTGACCAAGAAGTCACATGAACCTCTTTGGCAACTCCAGCAATGTCTCTACTTATATCAACAGCACTTGCAGAGCCTCCAATAACCACAACAACCTAATCAAATGTAGCACAATCCTCACATGAACAGAAGCATTATGCGTACTAACCTGACATTATTTGATCATATGACATAATCATACCTTATCATTGAATGATTCGGGAATACGATAATTATGGCTATGCATCTCCTTCCCTGGCCAAGAACTTATCCCTAAAATTATTTCCAGACAAAACACACTTCAGTTTCAATGTTCTTATGAAGTTTCTATTACCATATTCAATCTTGATTTTTGGATGAAATTACCAGGAATGTCAGCGAGACGAGGTTCAATGTAATGTCCGTTACAAACAACAACAGCATCGTATATCTCATCACGACGAACTTTCTTCTCTTTCTCTGTAGACTCAATCCTCCATTTCACGAGTCCTTCTTCTTCGCCGCCGCTTTCTTCCACCGGAGAAACTCGCACAACCGCCGTCTCGAACCGGATCATCTCCTCGATACCATACTCCTTGGCGAAATCTTGCAGATACGCAAGAACTTCACCGTGACTTGGAAACCTTCTCGGATCTCTGGAAACGCCGGGTCGGATCACGAACGGGAAGTCTCTGAATCCCATACACTCTCGAGGAAGGTTAGTTCGGAGAGAGCCATAGACGCTCGAGTAGACTATGGGTCGGGTCGGGTCAACGCTTAACGGATCCGGTTCGACATGATCGGTGTAGATCCATGTTCCTCCGACTTGATTCTGCCTCTCGAAGACGACCACCGAGTGACCTTCCCGTCGAAGCTCACGCGCCGTCACTAGTCCGGCGGCTCCAGCTCCGATAACTGCCACGTGGCGTGATATGATTGATGGTGAGGACGGTGCCATTAGGTCAGCCATGCGGGAGTCTCGGTAATAAAAATGGCCCACCAAAGTCAACGAGTTAACTTTGACGATCTCAACTCTCAATGCATCATCGCTGACCAATGATTGATTGCATTTGGACTAGGTTATGTAATTAATCAAACAAAACCGGGTTTGAATTTACAAATTAAACCAATTCCGGTGCCAATGTGAGAATATAAACCGGTTTTTTTAATATCTCGAATCCTTTCTTGACTCTGAAGAAACTTTAAGCTTTTTATCAAGATCTCTTTCTTAATACCTGTAACCCAAAAATTGTGCTACTCGCTTGCTTATAATGTTTTAGAGACAGAGATTTGTTGGATACCAAAAGCTAATTGATGTGTTTCAAGCTTTGTACTTGGTTCGGTTCCTTCTGAACTCATTAATTAAGTTTCCTCATGTATGTATACTTGTGGCTGGTCTTCATTTGATTTATCATCAACCTTTCTTTCCTTTATATATACAATGGCTTGGGAGGGGGTTCACTTTGCAGTTGATAAGGCTGTTGTATATTTCATATCTCTGCTTACGTGTTTATCAGTTCAGACATGTTTGTGTTTCATATGTCAAATGTACTTTGTGTCTACTATGTTTCAATCTACGATCTTAGGATCTTAATATCTATCCACATCTATTTTTGTTGTACTTCTAAATTTATCTATTATCCATTTCTTTTTGTGGCATTGTGTTTTCTTTATTTAGAACTAGAACGTGGATTGAATTTGCATTCATGTCCACATCTAACATGCATAAGCTCCTCCGTGTCTCTGTCTCATCCACCAAACTATGAAGCTTCTTATTGTTAAGACGGTGCAAAACCAACAATAAATGACCACATTTGCATCTTCTTTCACGTTTTCTTTTGTTGTTTATTTCTGGCAATAATTTTTATTTCCTTGAACTCAAAACACTTCGATTAATTTTGAAAGTGGATTTGGTTAGTCTCTTATTACTCTTCTTCAAGTTGTTCACCAAACCCCTACTAATATATGACCGGTACTCAACAACCATTTTATTAAACTATTATTTTTCTTTTTACTCTACGACGATGTAATCTAATAATTTTATCTACTTGGTAAACTGCTTTTCTTTTTCTATTTTTGTGCAACGATGAAATGCTTCATAGAAAACTTATAGATAGAGATATTAGTGAGGGGAAAGAGATTAAGAAAGTCTTGAAAAATACCAATACCACTTTCGAAAACCATTTGTAAGAGAAATTTCTTTTTATAAAATAGTATTTCTATAAGTTGGATTATGAACGTTTATAAACTTTCTTAATTTGTTAAATTATTTTATAAAGAACTATACACTTTTTCTATTTTCATTACTACTTTAATAAACCCTATAAGTTTGTTATATAAAAAATTTATAAAATTTTGTATATGATGTAAAAAGAGATTTTATAAGTTGGTATATGATGTAGATGTGCAACTTATCATGTGATGTGCAACTTATATTAAACCTACAAAAAAACAAGATAAAATTAAATGTGTTTTTCTGTTACTACCAAAATAGTATACGAACATATATAAGAACTGATTTCTAAGGATGTAAGAGCATGATTATAGGTAGTTTCTAACACAAAATTCTTAACATAAATTATATATATATGTATCTGTTTATATTATTGTTTAATAAAAGGTTTCTTAAATTTTAAGAATCTAACCCAAATATTTCTTATTTAAGAGCTATTTGTGTTGTGTTCTTAAAAAATAAGAAACTTTTTATTAAATAATAATATAAACATATACATATACATAAAAATTATTTTAAGAAACTTATGTTAGAAACTACCTATAATCATGCTCTAACAGTCTCTAGCATACAATACTTGTCATCAACTTAATTTTCAACTTATCATAACTATATTCTTAATTATTATTATTTTATAGGTATTAAGAAAATTAACCCATCTTTAAATTGATTTATCAACAAATTTTTTTGAAACTTATATTACATAAATACCTAATAATTCTTTTTTACTAAACTGTTTTGTAACTTATTATTTATTTAAAATTGAAATGAAGTAATTTCCATCTTTTTCAAAGATATACAAAATGAATTCGGTATTTATATTTCTTTTTCCTTTCTCAGTTGACAGTGATGTTTCTATTTACCACATGAATCTGATGTTAATTTGACGCAACAAAAAAAAAAAAATATCTCATGTACAATTTTTAGTGGACTTTATTTATAATTTATTAACTTCAATGCCAATTTTGTGAATAATTTGTAAATTACTTCACGGAACAAAATGGTTTGTTTTCAATTACATTGGAATCTCCTCAAATTTGTAGCTGCCACTCTCTCACCCCTCCTCTGTCTCCTCTTTTGCTTCGGAACTTCCAAAGATTTGATTTTACTCACTCCCCACCGATAAACCAATACCCAAAAATATTCGAATTCTCTCCCTCAAAAGACCCATTTTCTTCAATCACTCGAATTCTCCGTCTCGCCAAACTCATCCCTTTGATTCAGTCTCTGGCACTTGGCATTACACTAAACAATCTTGATTCGCTGTAACCGGAATATAGACAATCTTGCTTCTTTCTTTCGATTTTGGATCAAATGGCGAATGCATCTGGGTTCTTCGCTCATCCTTCGGTTTCTTCCATGCGGAGCAGAACCCACCTCCCTGTTAGAGTTTCTGGATCTGGGTTTTGCGTTTCGAGAGGATTCTCCAAAAGGGTTTTCTGCTCCGGCGTTAGCTCCGTCGATGGCGTTGACAAGCATGCTTCGCCATCTCCTTCTGATTATCGACGACCCAGGTGATAAAAAAACTCCGTCTTTGAGATTCCTTGTTCATGCTGTGTGATTTGAAAAATCGTTTCTTGATATCGAGCTTCAAGTTTATTACTGTTATAAAATCTTAGCTTGGGTTTAAGAAATTAATGAGTCTTTGATTCATGTTTATTGTTAAGTCTCTTAGCCCAGCTTTAAAGTGATTCTCTTTTCGAGTTTGAATTACTGGAAAGCATTTCAATGGTGTCTCTGATGCATCGTTCCTTTTGTTATGTGTACTTAAGGCTAGTGCCAAGTGGATGCAAATTGATTGGATCTGGTTCAGCAGTCCCAAGTCTTCTGATTACGAATGATGATCTTGCAAAAATAGTCGATACGAATGATGAATGGATAGCTACTCGTACTGGTATTCGCAACCGTCGAGTTGTATCAGGTAACTTCATATTCCATTCATTCCGCAATGAGCATTAAGAGTATACATAAGAGAGAGAGACATTAATTCGTAAAACTAAAATTGTAGGCAAAGATAGCTTGGTTGGCTTAGCAGTAGAAGCAGCAACCAAAGCCCTTGAGATGGCAGAGGTTGTTCCTGAAGATATTGACTTAGTTTTGATGTGTACGTCCACTCCTGATGATCTGTTCGGTGCTGCTCCACAGGTATTCGTTGACCCTTTCGCTTAGATGGAATGAAAATTAGTGTTGATTGATTCGCTTTGAATCTTTTATTGATGGCAGATTCAAAAGGCACTTGGTTGCACAAAGAACCCCTTGGCATATGATATCACAGCTGCTTGTAGTGGATTTGTTTTGGGTCTAGTGTCAGCTGCTTGTCATATAAGAGGTGAAAGTCAAATAAGAATGCAGAAAATTGATAGATTAGTCTGTAATAACCATCCTTTCTTTTTCAGGAGGCGGTTTTAAGAATGTTTTAGTGATTGGAGCTGATTCTTTATCTCGGTTTGTTGATTGGACGGATAGAGGGACTTGCATTCTCTTTGGAGATGCTGCTGGTGCTGTGGTTGTTCAGGCACTGAGCACTCTAAAACTTGCATCCTTTCCTATGTTTGCTTGTTTATAAGCATCATTGAATTACTGAAACAGAGGATTAGCTTTCATAGAGTATATAACAAGAACATGATAAGACGAGTGCTTGGCGCATATTGCAAACAGAATATTGACTGAGAGGACCAATCTTTGTTCTTTAGTTTAAACTATGCTTATAAATGGTACTTTCATTTCGTGCAGGCTTGTGATATTGAGGATGATGGGTTGTTTAGTTTCGATGTACACAGCGATGGAGACGGTCGTAGGTATTTAGATTCACATTTCATTTTCTGGCTTCTTAACATTCATCTTCTCGTTTTTTACCCCTTAAAGAACCAACAGTTGAGATTCTCTGTTTCTGCAGGCATTTGAATGCTTCTGTTAAAGAATCTCAAACAGATGGTGCCTTGAGCTCCAATGGCTCTATATTCGGGGACTTCCCGCCAAAACAGTCTTCGTATTCTTGCATTCAGATGAATGGAAAAGAAGTATTTCGCTTTGCTGTCAAATGCGTTCCTCAATCGATTGAGTCTGCTTTACAAAAAGCTGGTCTTCCTGCTTCTTCCATTGATTGGCTCCTCCTCCATCAGGTTATCTTCTCATCATTTATCCAAACTTCATTGATAAACAAAGTTTAGAGCTTTCGTACCGAATATTCAGCAAAAAATGGTAATGAGAGCTCTGAACTTTCTTGTCGTTAGAGCTTTTGTTCCAGAAAATGGTTAAAAGGAAAGATTCTACAAAACATTTGCAGGCAAACCAGAGAATAATAGATTCTGTGGCTACAAGGCTTCAGTTTCCACCGGAACGAGTCATTTCGAACTTGGCTAATTACGGCAACACAAGCGCTGCTTCCATTCCTCTAGCTCTTGATGAGGCGGTGAGAAGCGGGAAAGTTAAACCGGGACATACTATAGCAACTTCCGGTTTTGGAGCTGGTTTAACTTGGGGTTCAGCAATTATCCGGTGGAGATGAATGGCTACGTTCGACATGTAAGTTTACATCAGAGCTACACTTTTTTTTCTCTTCCACAGAGTAGAGGGGAAGCACTGAAAATTGGTTTAACCGGTCTGGTTTAGTCCGGCTGAACTGGAAGTAAAGCGCATTTTGTCTGATTTCGTTATTTTTTTCACTTTTTTTTTGGAGATTTCATTGTTGTTACTTGTTCGTAGTTTATCTTGAATGCTAAGAATTTGAAAAAGAACAAAAAAAAAAAAGCGTTCTCCATATTTCTCGTTATAATCTCGTTTCGCGAACCGATCCGGAACCAATATTTTCTTTTGGTTTTACGGAAATCGCCTTCTCGAGGCCAGTGACAAAATAAATTTAGTCTTTGTTAACTATCACTGAAGACCACACAATTTTCCATTTTTAAACTCTCAGAACTCATTCTTGTAAAAAATCTTTGAAATCACCAATACGAAAAACATTTGCTTCTATTTCTCTCTTCAGCTTTGCTACATGTTGCTTACCTTGTTCTTTAGCTCTCTTGTATATTTACTCAAGAGACACTATCGATCAGCTTTGTCCTTAGACGAACTCGATCATATAGATTATTCTATGTATAAATATTGACAACAATGATTTTAAAATTTGCAAGGAGTTTGATTTATTATTTGTAATAGGATAAAATTAGGATAAAAATAATCTTATTTTTGTTTCTAATGAGTAATGATCTACGAATTTTTTTTATTGATTTTTGAATAAAAGATTACTGTATATAAAACACACGTATCGTGTGGGATTTCAATAAAGGAATCAATGGAATACACCAATTAACACCAACTCGCCCACCCATTTTTATATTATTTTCTTAACGGAAATTTTAAAATAGGTTTGTCTTTATTACCAGAAATGTTTGTTTTTTCATGGCTTCTTTGCTTATATACCAATTATGTTTTCGTTTGAAGCTTAAACACATCATTTTGTAAAAGAACTTACTAAACAAATGGATCGGAAGGAGCTTCCCTCGAACCTAGGAGAGGACAAGATCAGCGAAGAAACAAAAAGTTTGATCTCTTCGCTTCCTTCATACACAGATTCCCAAGGGAACAAGCTTTGTAATTATCAAGGATGTTGGTATTACTACAACACTCTCCAAGGCGTTCTTAATTTCCAACGAGGTTTTCAACCGCAAGACACCGATATCATTCTTGCTTCTTACCCTAAATCTGGCACTACTTGGCTCAAAGCCCTCGCAGTCGCCCTCCTCGAGAGATCAAAGAACCATTCCTTTGATCATCATCCTTTACTATCTGATAATCCTCATGGCATTGTACCATTTATGGAGAGCGATATATATCACGAAAGCTCAAGTCCTGGCTTAGCCAAGTTCTCATCACTTCCAAGGCTGTTCTCAACTCACATGCCGCTGCATGCCATGGACTATTGCAGTTCTGGGTTTGTATTTTACGGTTGTGGAGAAGAAACAGAGTAGTTGAATTGTAATCAAACTTTTATTGATAACTGAATGTATTACAACTCTTTGTGATACAAAAAACAGAACTTGATCACATACTTATACAAGTGCAAACGTTGTATTGTGTAATAAGTAAAAGACATGACTCTTAATCTAAGACACAACCCTTAAGACAAACAATTGTGTCTCTTGATCAAGTAACTAACTAATGTGAATAATAAACGAGATGTATGATTATACTTCAACACTCCCCCTTAATCATATCTCGGCTTCAGTCCAAGTTTGCTTCTAAGATCTTCAAACCTTGAAACACTTAACGCTTTTGTGAAGATATCAGCAAGTTGATCTTCACCTTTGCAATACTCCAATTGAATGAGCCCTTTCTGTTCTGCTTCACGCACAAAATGATACTTGATTTCGATGTGTTTTGTTCTTCTATGCTGAACTGGATTCTTTCCAATAGCTATTGCTGACTTGTTGTCACACAAGATGGGGATTCCTTCTTCAAACTTCATTCCAAATTCTTCCATGAGTCTCTGCAACCACACGCTTTGATTTGTTGCTGCACATACGGAAATGTACTCTGCCTCTGCAGTTGATTGCGCCACTGTTTGTTGTTTTCCTGAGTACCAACTAAACATAGCCGATCCAAGTTTAAAACCATAACCTGATGTGCTTTTCTTGTCTTCATTAGAACCACCCCAATCGCTGTCTGAGTATCCAATTAATCTTGGTGTCTCCACACTTGTAAAGAATACTCCATAGTTTGATGTTCCTTTCACATACCTTAATACCCTTTTTGCTTCTTGATAATGCTTCTCAAGTGGTGATGACATATATCTAGAGAGGTAGGAGCTTGCATACATAACATCCGGTCTTGAAGTACACAAGTACAAAAGTCCTCCAACAATGCTTCTATACTTGGTCAAATCTTCATACTTCTTCTCATCCTCGTTTCTTTTTCCTTGTGGTGTAAGGGGAGTACTTACACTCTTGCTTCCTTCCATTCCAAACTTAGAGATAAGTTTCTTTGCATATTTTTCTTGTGAAAGAAATATGCCACGATCATCTTGGATTACTTCCAAACCCAGAAAGAAACTTAGCAATCCAAGATCTGTCATCTCGAACTCATTCTTCATATTCTCCTTGAATATATTGATGAGATGAACATTGCTTCCTGTGATGATGATATCATCAACGTATAGACTAACAATCAACACATATGTTCCTTTCTTCATGATGTACAAGGCCGCATCATTCATGCTTCTTTCAAACCCATTTTGGATGAAGTATGCATCGATTCTTCCGTACCATGCCCTGGGGGCTTGCTTTAAACCATATAAAGCTTTATATAACCTTAACACCTTTTCTTCTTGTCCTTCGATCACAAACCCAGGTGGTTGTGTGATATACACTTCTTCTTTGAGTTCTCCATTGAGAAACGCAGATTTTACATCCATCTGGTACAATTTCCACTTCATTTGAGCCGCATATGCAAATATTGCACGTATTGTATCGTGTCTTGAGACTGGGGCAAATGTCTCCAGATAGTCGACTCCATACTCCTGAGAAAAACCTCGTCCAACTAGCCTCGCCTTGTGTCTGATCGGATTGCCCTCCGCATCTGTTTTGATCTTATAGATCCATTTTACGCTTATCACATTCTTCTTCTCCGGCTTGTCCACTACTTTCCATGTTTTGTTCTTCTCGATCATTTGCAATTCCTCACTCATAGCTTTTCTCCATTCTTCACTGGTACAAGCCTCATCATAAGTTTGAGGTTCTTCAAGTGCAGATAGACAGGCTTCGATTATGTGTGCTGCTTCATCCATCTCTTCTCTTGGTGTGTTTTGCATAATCTCATTTATCGATTTATACTTCTTTGGTGGCTCAGAAGTTTCTCCTTCCTCGATGTTATCATCTCGAATTGAAACAGGGCTAGAGATACTTACGGTTTCATCTCTTGCTGTTCTCTCCTTATTTACGGATGAAACGTCGTTATTTGCGGATACGGCGTTATCTGCGGATAACAGAAAGATTTTTCTGACTTCTTCTTTCTTATCCCAATCCCATTTTTTATTTTCTTCAAACTCCACATCTCTCGTAACTTCAATCTTCTCATTTTCTAAAATGAAAACTCTGTAACCTTTGGATTGATTACTGTAGCCAACAAGTATTCCACGCTTCGCCTTAGCGTCTAGCTTTCTCCTTTTCTGATCTGGAATATGCACATAGCATATGCTTCCAAACATTCTCAAGTGTGACACGTTTGGTTTCTGTCCACCCCACTTCTCTATCGGTGTCATATCATCTTCAATAGCTTTAGATGGAAGGTGATTCTGAATGTAAGCCGAAGTATATA
Source organism: Isatis tinctoria (assembly GCA_010577795.1). NCBI lineage: Eukaryota > Viridiplantae > Streptophyta > Magnoliopsida > Brassicales > Brassicaceae > Isatis > Isatis tinctoria. The sequence continues at coordinate 35,033,478 of CM021250.1, forward strand.
TGGCTTCTGCCCATAACTTGAATGGTAATCCTTGCTCCATAATCATTATTCTTGCCATCTCCACCAGCGATCTGTTCTTTCGTTCTGCAGCGCCATTTTGTTGTGGTGAATAAGGCAACGTGATTTGCCTATTGATTCCTTCTTCCTCGCAGAAACGACTGAACTCTTGTGAAGTAAACTCACCACCTCCATCAGATCTTAAAGTTTTGATGATGCACGAAGACTGTTTCTCGATCATAGCTTTGAACTTCTTAAATACTGAAAACGTCTCAGATTTTTGTTTTAGGAAGTATACCCAACACATGTGAGTAAAGTCATCCAAAAACAGCAGAAAGTAGCGGCTTCCATCAAGTGATTGGTGCTGCATTGGCCCACATACATCTGTATGCACAATCTCAAGTTTTTCTCTTGTCTTTGTTTGAGATTCTTTTGGAAAGCTCTTGCGAGATTGCTTCCCAAGATTACATGCCTTACATGCCTCCTTCTTGACATTAAAACTTGGTAATCCTTTTACCAAGTCTCTGTCTTGCATTTGTTGCAAACGCTTGCTGCTTACATGGCCAAGTCTTTTGTGCCATGTTTCTCCCATTTGTACATTGGCCGTCATGGCTGTTTCTTCTTCCACTGCACTTAGCTTGATTTTGAAACTCTTGTTGTTCATCTGAATATCCATGATCTTCTTGCCATTTGCATCTAGAATGATGCATCTCTTGTTTTGAAAACGTACTCCATAGCCGCTTGAGATGATTTGAGGAACACTTAACAAGTTTTTCTTCAAACCAGGCACTAAGAAAACATTTCTGATGATTCTTTTGCCATTCCTTGTCATGACACTAATATCTCCTTTACCAGCTGTCATGACAATCTCTCCATTTCCGACTCTGATTGGAACCTTGATACTTCTATCGATGTGAGAGAAGTACTTTTCTTCTTTTGTCATATGGTTTGTGCAACCACTGTCAATCAACCAAACGTCCTCTCTTAACGTTGTTGTTGCTTCCTCACTTGCACTAAACAACATATGATCTTCATTCAAGTCTTCTTCTTCGAGACTTACATGTGCTCTCTCTTTGTTCTTTGAGCGACATACATTTGAGTAGTGGCCGATCTTACCACACTTGTAACACATCTTGTTACTCTTCTGATTTTTTCCTTGATCATTCTTCTTCGATTTCTTCCAACACTCTTCTTCTGTGTGGTTGCTTCTCTTGCAAAACTCACACCACTTCTTGCCTTGGTGGCTTTCACTACAAGAAAACAAGTGAATACCGAGGGACGAAATCCTCGGTATTCCGTCGGAATAACGTTATTCCGACGAAATACCGAGGATTTTTTCCCTCGGAATAATTTCCTCGGAATTTTGTAGCTCCTCGGAATTTCCTCGGAAATTTCCGACGGACATCCGAGGAACACACATTCCGAGGACATAGCGAGGACGGGCAGTCGTCGGAGAGGTCGTCGGAAAAAACCGACGGATATTTGCGTCGGAATAAACCGAGGAACATTCCGACGGAACAAATCGTCGGAATGTGGATGAAAATTCCGAGGGATGATGAAAATTCCGAGGGAAATCATCCCTCGGAATATTCCGAGGGAAATCATCCCTCGGAATATTCCGAGGAAATCATCCCTCGGAATATTCCGACGATGCCTTCCCTCGGAAATTTCCGAGAGAAACCATTCGTCGGAATATTCCGAGGGATGATTTCCTCGGAAATATTTAAAAATATAATTTTTTAAAAATTTAAAATTAGAAATGTAAAAATCGAAAATAAAATTTAAATAAAATCGAAAATTGAAAATTAAAATTTAGAAATTTAATTTCGAAAATATAAATTTAAAATTAAAAGTTGTACAAATAATAAAAAAACATTCAATGTTGTTTGAGAAAAATAAAAAGCTACGGGTTTTGTGTGTTGGGATCTTGCATGGTCGTGAAATCGACGTTCGGGTGCAACCTCCTCATCATTTCCATCATCTGCTCGTTCATCTTCCTCTGTGCCTCGAAGCTAGCCTGTTGACTTGCCATCTGAGTCTCCAACGCAGATATGCGTTGGTCCTTGTCCTGCAACTGACCCATAAGTGCTTCTGGATCAACAAAAGGAGGGGCTGCAGAAGAAGACGTAACCGACCGGGACCGACGAGCCAAACCCAACATTCGGCCCTTCTTCTTTGGAACCGACTGAAATATAAGAAATGAAAATGTAAATAATAATTTAGATGAAATGAAATTTTTTTAAAAAAAAAACTTACCTTTGCAACGATTTCGTTGATCTGATCCCGAGGCAATTGGGAACCCGTCGAATCTTCGTCTTCGGTTTGCAGCTGAGACGCTGCTTCTTCCACCTGACTGTGGATGAGGTCGACGACACCCGCCACAACACCATCATCAATCTGGTCGGTCTTCTTGTTCGTATACGCCATCTTCATTAAGGTGAAATCATCAACCGGCTCACCATCATTTGCTTCGACCTTTATATGAATATAAAAATTAGTAGTTAGAAGAAATAATGAGAGTTTAAAAATTTTGAAAATTTAAAATAGAATAAAAAGGGATTGAAATTACCATGCGATCCCTCAGAGTGGCTTGGGACTGAGCACCCAAGTTGTGCTTGTAGACGCCCTTCCCTTTACGTTCGCTCTTGCGGTTGGTGGAGTTGGTGGTAGAAGTCGATTTCGTATCTTCCTTACTCCAATGCACAATCAACTCCTGCCAGACGTCGAGGTTGATATTCTTTGGGATCTTTAAAAAAAAAAAATTTGTTAGATGAATTAAAAAATAATTTAATAAATTTTAAAATTGTTTTAAAAATAAAAAAGCAAACCTTGTTCTTTAGCCACTTCTGCTTCCACTCGTAAATTTGATACCCATAGTTGGTCATAAGTTTGTGCACGAAGTGGTAATAGACGAACGCCGTATAATCAGGATTCCAGTTGAATTCTTGCTGAAAAAATAAAACACAATTAGTATAAAATTTATATTAAAAAATAAATTAAAAGAAAAATAAGAATTTTTACCGCAAACTGTTCAAACCATAGGACTTGTTTGGCTCTTGGGAAGTCGGTGAAAGTCGGATGTCCCGCGTCCAAAACACGATACATCATACGGTTGATCCAAGCGCTGATCCCGTTCGAGGATCGATCGAACCATGTTTGACCCGGTCCAGATGGAGACGGAGTGAGAAACGGAAGATGGTGACGACCCGGTTGTCGAACAAACTCCGCAACCCTCATCAGTTCCGGAGGACCCTGATAGGTCGGAGGAATAGGGGGTGCAGCACCGGAGCCAGAAGGAGCCTCCGGATATGGAGAGGGAGATGTATGCTGGGAGCTGCGGGAATCCTGAACGGAGTGGCTCCCCGAGCCACGACCACGACGCGGTCGAGGAGGCGGGGTCTGATCATCGTAAGACCTGTAGTTTAAAGATAAAAAAATCCAAAAAAAAGTTATAAATTGTTAGTATACATGATTTATAATATAGAAAAAGGTTTTTAAATATGTTTTAAATTTTTTAAATATGTTTTATTCTTCAAGAAAAGTTGAAAAACTATTTAAAAAATAGTGATAACCTTTTTTAAAATCATATACACCTTTTTTAAAATCATATACATGTTTTTTAAATCAAAAACCTTTTTTGAAATCAGTGATTTTAGGTTTAATACTTATAAAAACAGTTTTAAAATCATTTACACGTTTTTAAAAATCAAAAAATATTTTAATACTTATAAAAATAGTTTTAATATCTGAAAAAAACATTATAGAAACTTGATAGACGTTTTTAAAAATAGAAAACCTTTTTTGACTTCATTGAAAAACGTTTTTTTAAATCAGAAAAGGTTTTAAAAAATTAAAAAAACGTTTTTTAAAATCATAAAAAGTTTTTAAAAATCGAAAACTTTTTATGACTTCATTGAAAAACGTTTTTTTAAATCAGAAAAGGTTTTAAAAATTAAAAAAACGTTTTTTAAAATCATAAAAAGTTTTTAAAAATCGAAAACTTTTTATGACTTCATTGAAAAACGTTTTTTTAAATCAGAAAAGGTTTTAAAAAAAAAAAAACGCTTTTTAAAATCATAAAAAGTTTTTAAAAATAAAAAACGTTTTTAAAAAATGTTTTTAAATCAGAAAAACTATTTATAGAAGAGTAAAAACCTTTTTTGACTTCATTGAAAAACGTTTTTTTAAATCAGAAAAGGTTTTAAAAATTTAAAAAACGTTTTTTAAAATCATAAAAAGTTTTTAAAAATCGAAAACTTTTTAAAAATCGAAAAACGTTTTTCAAACTAAATATAATTCCATAGAAAAATAAAACAAGAACCTAAAATCCGAAATTCAATCCTAAACTATCCATCTAACAACCTAAAATCCGAAACTATACTTCTAAGAACCTAAAATCCGAAATAGTAATCCGAAATATTACAATCCAAGAGAATATAAAGTTTTTGTTGATTCTTACATGATTATTGAAGTGCAGGAGAGATTCCGACGGCGAGATGAGATAGAACCGGCGGCGTGAGAAGTTTCCGGCGGAGACGAGAGAGAGAATCGCGAGGAGAGAGAGAGGATCGCGAGGAGAGAGAGAGGATCGAGTGTTTTTGGTCAAGCGGCGGAGAAGAAGAAGAAGAAGGAAGCTAGGTATTATTTAATAATTCCGACGGATAATGGTCGTCGGAATTCCGTCGGACTAATTAAATAATACCAACACGCGGTTCGCGAAATAATTCAATGTTTTGGTTTTCCCGGTAAGACTTCTCCGACGGATATGTCGTTCCTCGGTATTTCCTCGGAAATTTCCGAGGAAATACCGAGGACCAACAGTATAGCCTCGGAATTTCCTCGGAAATTTCCGAGGAAATACCGAGGAAACGTGGTTTAGGGTTTCGAAATCCTATTTTTTTTGGGTATTTCATTTTTAATACAAATGCAATTCATATCATTAAGGATACTTTGTTTAGATGATCATAAACCATGAGATAACAAAATTTCAAAAAAAAATTTTAAGTAAGTCCTTTAACGTATGTTAAAGTGTATAAGTGTTTATCTTATAATGTGTGATTTTTATTGGACCACTCGTAAAAGTGTTTGTTATTTTGTAAAACACTGAGGTTTGACTTCATAATGTTGGTAAGAAACTCAATGAAGGTTATATATGTGTTATTCGATCCGCAAAACGTCGATATCGGTTTAAAAACCCCATCTCCTCGGAATTCCGTCGGAAATTTCCGAGGAAATTCCGAGGAAATTCCCAAAATCAGAATTTTCCTCGGAATTTCCTCGGAAATTTCCGAGGGAATTCCGAGGATTTGGGGTTTTTAGCAGTTTTCCTCGGAATTTCCTCGGAAATTTCCGAGGAAATTCCGAGGAAAATCATTATTAATCAAAATACCTAAATCGATTATTTGATTTGCGACGGAATTCCGATGAAACCCTAAATTCCCTCGGAAATTCGTCGGAATTTCTTGTTTTTTTTTAAAAAAAAAAAAAACTCTACTCTGACTCGGAATCATCATCACCAGATGAATCAGAATCTGGATCTTGGTGAAACTCTCCAATAACGGGTTCATCTTCTGTGTAAACGACGGCGTCCTCTGCGAAGTCGGTCAAATCGACTACAAGGCCACCTTCCGCTACATCTTCTGCTGCACTTAAGTTGCCGGATGTAATTGGTTGCAGTGGGTCTTCCAGCTCTGAAGTTCCCTGAACTCGGCCTCTCGGGTTGACTCTTGTAACCGTAACCCATGGATCATCTCTGTTCCTTACCCGTGGGTACTTGATATAAGAAACCTGTAACATTTAAAAAAATATTAGTAAAAGTATGAATTATGATCAATCATTCTGAATTCGTACAACATTAACTTACCTGATCGGCCTGAGAAGCAAGAATGAAAGGATCATAATATTGGAGCTTTCGCCTCGAATGTACTGATGTAACACCAAATGCATCTGTTCTCACACCACGATCTGGAGTGTTGTCGTGCCAATCACAATAGAAAACAGTACAGCGCAATCCAAGCAAGCCCAAATACTTGATTTCCAAAATCTCATGTATGTGTCCGTAGTATACATCATCTCCTGATGCAGAACAAACGCCAGCATCATAGGTTGTACGCGAATGTCTCCTCTTTTCAGTTGCGAATGCATATCCTCGAGTACAAAATCTCGGATATGACTTTACAACACAGATTGGGCCAACCACCATCTCGCGTATCCAATCGTCAAATTTTTCACCTCTGGCCAAACGAGAAGACACCTATTAATAGCACATATGTAGGTTATATCAATAAATATGAATTAGTAAAAATATATGGTAAATTTAATTTTAATTTGTTTAAGGCACTCACATAGGTAAACATCCATCCAGCAAATTCTCTCTGCTTCATTTCTTCTAGTTCCGCCTCTGTGGCGTATCTATATTCGGACCGCTTCGCTTCCATGAATATCCTGTACATATGAATTAATTAGATTAAAATGTCAATTTGTTAAAATAGAATTTTGTTAGATAATAAACTTACCTCTCATATGGAAGAACGTCTTCGCAGTTCGTCAGCAAATATGTCTGCAAATGACTTCGCTCGTGCTCAGTAAGTCGACGGTCCTTTGGTTTTCCGCTAAGTCGTCCAACATCTGTGAAAATGTCTGGAACCTTAACATGATATGTTGCCCGTTCACCTCTATCATCATGTCGAGCAGATCTTCTGTTCTTGGTCTGAACTTCTGCTGGAAAGTAGTGCTCCGCAAAGTTTGAAATTTCTTCATTGATCATCTGTGCGACTATAGAACCTTCAACCCTACTTAAATTTTTCAACTTCTTCTTCAAATGGAACATATACCGCTCATACAGATACATCCATCTATACTGCACAGGACCACCAAGTTCCAATTCTCTTGCAAGGTGAATAGCAAGATGCTCCATAACATCAAAAAATGAGGGAGGAAATATCTTCTCAAGGTTGCACTGAATCACGGCAATGTTAGTCTTCAAATTTGTAATACCTTCAAGAGTCACTGATCTGCTGCATAAATCGCGGAAAAATGCACTTATCCCTGCAACAACTTCATGAACTTTTCTTGGTAATAGTTCCTTGAAGGCAAACGGAAGGAGGCGCTGCATCATCACATGGCAATCATGACTTTTCAAGCCAATAAACTTTCCTTCCTTTCTGTCGATACAGTTTCGCAAATTAGATGCGTAACCATCTGGAAACTCCACATCGTTTGAAATCCAATCAAAGAACGCATTTTTCCCCTCTGTATCAAGCCGGTATATGGGAAAAGGAGCCCTACCATTCTCATCAACATGAAGTTCTGGACGAGCACATATATCGACTAAATCCAGTCTTGACTTCAAATTATCCTTTGTTTTACCTTTAACGTTAAGGAACACATCAAGCGATCTCTTAGGATGCTCTGGTCCGGGAACGAGAATGGAGAGAAACAAAAACTCTCGTCGCAAGCACAAGTTTGGGGGTAAGTTATATGGTGTAACAATGACTGGCCATAGAGATATTGTCTTCCACTCTTCCCATACGGGCTGAAACCATCGGTACATAATCCAAGGTAGACATTTCTTCTCTCATATGCAAAGTCGGGATACTTTGATTGGAAATGCTTCCACGCTTTTGCATCTGAAGGATGTCTAATCTCACCATCTGTTGAGTGCTCCGCATGCCATCTCATTCGTTGCGCTGTCCGTTCCGAAAGATACAACCTCTGCAACCTTTCCTTCAAAGGCAAATACCACATCCTTTTATATGGCACTCTAACTCTTCCACTCGTATCTTTGTAACGAGGCTTCCCACAAAATTTGCATGTAATCCGCTGGTCATCCGCCCTCCAATAAATCATGCAGTTATCGCTGCATACATCTATTACCTCATACGATAAACTAACACCAGATACAAGTTTCTGAACCTCGTAGTATGAACCTGGAGCTACGTTATCCTCAGGTAGAATACCTTTTACAAATTCAGCTATCGCATCCACACAGTCTTCAGCCAAGTTATAATCTGTTTTAATGGACATCAGTCTTGTAGCATATGATAAAGCTGAATGACCATCTCTGCAACCTTCATACAAAGGTTGCTTTCCAGCATCCAACATATCATAAAATCTCCTAGCTTCTGCATTGGGTAAATCTTCCCCTCTAAAATGATCATTAACCATCTGCTCAACACCTACACCATAGTCTAAATCCGTTCTAATGGTTCTTCTAATCTAACCGCCGGCCGAGGTTCGCTAGTACTACCAGGTTCATATCCTGTTTCCCCGTGATGATACCAAATTTTGTAACTTCGTGTAAACCCATTTAAAAAAATATGTGTCCAAACATCCAACTCTTTAATAACCTTTCTATTTTTACAATTAGAGCAAGGACATATTAACTTACCTGTTTCGGCTTCCGGTTGTCGTTTAACTAACCCCATGAATTCCTTTACACCTCGTTCGTATTCTTTCGTAAGCAATTTCGTGTTCGGATCCAAATGAGGTCGATCCATCCAAGAACGATAATAATTTGAAGAAGACATGTTTTTTTGAAAGGAAAATCGTGTGTAAAGATAGTGGGAGGAGAGAAGAAGAAATGGAGTGAATGAAGAGGAAGAGGGGTGAGTGTATTTATAGATGAAATCATGCCGACAATACTGACGAAATTCCAAGGAAATTCCGAGGAAAAACCCCCGTTCCTCGGTATTTCCTCGGAATTATTGAAATACCACAACGGCTCCCCCAACGGGTCTCTAACGGCTTCTAACTTTCCTCGGTATTTTAGAAATATCCGTCGGTTTATTCCGACGGACCCTGTTTCCTCGGAATTTCGTCGGAAATTTCCGAGGAAACATGTGTTCCTCGGAATTTTCCGACGAAATTCCGAGGAAACAGGGTCCGTCGGAATTTCCTCGGTTTTTCGTCGGAAAATTCCGAGGAAATCATTTTCCCTCGGAATTTCCCTCAGAATATCAACGTTTTCTTGTAGTGTTTTGGTGTTGTCTCGTTTGAAACCGGATTGACTTTCTTTTGATCGAACATAGAATGCTCCCTCATTTGTGCTTTCTTCTCTTGCAGCAACTCTGGCTTCTTGTGCTTTTAAGATACCAATTACTTCTGTCATTGTTAGTGTATCCAAATCGCGAGTTTGCTCTAGAACACTAACAATGCTATCGAACTTGGCTGGGAGAGAGATAAGTATCTTCTGTATAAGTTGAGAGCTTGTTTTCTTCTCGCCATGATAGGTTAATTGATTCTCCAACACCACTAGCTTATCGGTAAATGACTTGAGGTTGTCATTGTCATTCATTTTGAGATTTTCGTACTCTCTACGCAATGATTGGAGTTTAACCAATCGGACTTGGGAAGAACCTTGATACTCATCTTTCAATGCATCCCACGCCTCTTTTGATGTCGATGCTGAGGCAATACGTGAAAATAGTTCGTCGGTTACGGCAGTTTGCAGAATTTGCAGAGCCACCGTATCATTTGCTGCTGCTTCTTCTCTGAGCGACTTGGCTCTTGCAGTTTCAGGGGTTTCTTCCGCTTGCACCGGTTCATCCGGCACGCCTTCTTCAACCACAGACCATAGTTTTCTGGTCTTAAGAATGGTTTTCATCTTGATGCTCCAGAAATCATACTTCTCCCCATCAAATATGGGAATTACTTGATGTGTATGTGGATGATGTGAAACACCTTGCATAGTCTCGGTTTATTTCCGATGACTAATGCGATTTCTTTTGTTGCCTCTTTCTTTCTCTCTCTTTTAGTGCTTTCTCTCTTGTCCTCTCAATCGTAAAGCTCTGATACCATATTGCAGTTCTGGGTTTGTATTTTACGGTTGTGGAGAAGAAACAGAGTAGTTGAATTGTAATCAAACTTTTATTGATAACTGAATGTATTACAACTCTTTGTGATACAAAAAACAGAACTTGATCACATACTTATACAAGTGCAAACGTTGTATTGTGTAATAAGTAAAAGACATGACTCTTAATCTAAGACACAACCCTTAAGACAAACAATTGTGTCTCTTGATCAAGTAACTAACTAATGTGAATAATAAACGAGATGTATGATTATACTTCAACATGGACGAGACCCTCAAGGAATCTTCTTGCAAGATTGTGTACGTGTGCAGGAACGTGAAGGACACATTGATCTCGTGGTGGTTTTTTGGGTCTGCTATTCAGAAAATAGAACCAAACAGAAGCATTCTCGGGTCTATGTTCGAAGCGTTCTGCAAGGGAACTATCTATTATGGACCCTTTTGGGAACATATTTTGAGTTATTGGAGACGAAGCTTGAACGATCCCGAGCATGTGCTTTTCATGAGGTATGAAGAGATGAAAGCGGAGCCTCATGATCAGATCAAGAGACTTGCGGAATTCTTGGGCTGTCCTTTTACTAAGGAAGAAGAAGATAATGGATTGGTGGATGAGATCTTGGACTTTTGTTCTCTACGTAATCTGAGCAGTTTGGAGGTTAACAAAACCCAAACATTCAACAAAGTGGATCGAAAGAATTATTTCCGTAAAGGGGAAGTTGGTGGCTGGAAGAATTATCTTACACCTGAAATGGAGAACAAGATAGACATGATCATCCAAGAGAAATTGCAAGGTTCTGGTTTGAAATTCTAGAGTCATACGGTTTGTGTTTTCTTCGTGGTTATGTTCCTTCATAATTTCTTTCAATTGTCATCCACAGACCAAAAGCTCCATTCAAAAGGTTGTACACTGCCGATGATTATATCCTTTGTGTATCATTTGCTTTCAGTTGAAGTCTTAGCTTCCCTTGATACCTTTTACAATATTATTGTTGTTCTTTTCATATTTCTTTATGCTGTAATAGTTCCCTTTGCTTTTAATAAAAATTTGGTCAAAAAAAAAGTTTGTACACTTATATTTTTTTTATTAAACTACAAAAAATGTTATATTTACTTGTAAATTTTGTTCTTTTAATAATATTTCGATGAGTAGATGTTATTTCAAAGAAAAATCCAAGGCTATGGTTTGACATCCTAAAAAGATGTATGTATATGGTTTGTGTTTTCTTTGGTGCAGCATAATAAGAGTACCTTCCGTTGTTCTGTCTTTTAACTAGGAGTGTCTTTCAATTATTAATTACTTTGATACCATGGTCATGTAATCATGTTAAAGAAAGTCCTAGGCGTAAGAGGATATATGGTGTCTAAATGTCTAGCTTCTAGAACACTTAATCAAGATCTAAATCATTTAGGTGTTTAGGAATAAATTGATATAGTATATAAGTAATTGAATATATGTAATATATAACACGATTTACACACAATAGAATTAATTAAGAGATGTTACTTAATAAGTTTAACGGAAAAACAAAACTGTTAAATAATATGTTTGTTTGTTTTTTGAATGAATAACATAATTATAAAAAATGAAATTTTAAGTGTTTACTTTCAAACTTGTAATCATTAGAAATACAAATTTCAATAGACTAGACGGACAGTAATATTTTTTTTATGTATTATCACAAAACGCTGCTTAAATGCTTTGACTGTTTTGGCAAACCCTAAAAGTTCACTGAAACCGCCAAAATTTTCCTTTCCATAAATGTACTTGCCATGGAATTAATGTGTACTCTTGTCCAATGATAACTGGTTTGGTGTTATGCGTATATTAAGTTATATTTTTATTAAATATAGTATAATATTGATACAGTTTAATAAAAAAAATTATTAGTATAAGAAATAATATTTGTTTGGACGAATATTTATATTGGGTTTTCTGCAAAAAAACCATCAACTCGGTTTTGTTTTGCAATTTTACCCTTGACTCGGTGAAAATGCAAATCAAACCTACCAAGTCCCAGTCAACCCGCAATATAGCCCTCTATCGTGTATATGTCTTAAAATCTGTATAAGACCGTGTATACACTATCAAAACTACGTCGTTTTAAGCATTTTAATCAAAGAAAATTTTGACTCCAAAGGGATTCGAACCCGTGACCTTCGAACTAAACAAAATGCAAGCTACCACTGTGCCGCAGAAATCTTTTAGGAAGTATCAAACTTATGTATATATATAATATATACCTTCGTCATTTCTTTTTTATTTGAAACAATAAATCTTTATATAATAAAAATTATGTTTTTTCTTCCTCATTTCAATGAACTTAAAACAAAAAATTCAGAATCAAAATTTTAACTTCATTAACATATCAAAATGATATATTATTCTCCATATGTTTTTTTCTCCATATTTTAATGAAGTTTTGATATATTATTCTCTATATGTTTTTTTATTATATTCTACATATGTTAATGAAGTTTTGATATATTATTCTCCATATTTTTTTATAAACGATATATTATTATCCATATGTTAATGAAGTGTTGATATATTATTCTCTATATGTTTTTTTATTATATTCTCCACATTTTTTTATGTTCTATATTATTCTCCATATGTTTTTTTCTCCATATTTTAATGAAGTTTTGATATATTATTCTCTATATGTTTTTTAATTATATTCTACATATGTTAATGAATTTTTGATATATTATTCTCCATATTTTTTATAAACGATATATTATTCTCCATATGTTAATGAAGTGTTGATATATTATTCTCTATATGTTTTTATTTTTTTATGTTCTATATGTTAATGACGTTAAAATTTTTGATTCTGAATTTGTTGGTTTAAGTTCATTGAAATGAGGAAGAAAAAATATAATTTTTATTATATAAAGATTTATTGTTTCACATAAAAGAGAAATGACGAAAATATATATTATATATACATAAGTTTGATACTTCCTAAAAGATTTTTGTGGCACAGTGGTAGCTTGCATTTTGTTTAGTTCGAAGGTCACGGGTTCGAATCCCTTTGGAGTCAAAATTTTCTTTGATTAAAATGCTTAAAACGACGTAGTTTTGATAGTGTATACACGGTCTTATACAGATTTTAAAACATATACACGATGGAGAGCTATATTGCGGGTTGAGTGGGACTTGGTATGTTTGATTTGCATTTTCACCGAGTCAAGGGTAAAATTGCAAAACAAAACCGAGTCGAGGGTTTTTTTTCAGAAAACCCATATTTATACGAAAGCTTAAAAACAAGTTACATACAGGTTTCTTAGAGTTTGTTTGTCAATAGAAACATCCATAGCAACGAAATGGCTCGTACAGTCGTACATAAGATCCAAAATGCCAACTCGAAAAACAACTACATAAGTTTCAGATTTCAGATTTTCAGTTAAAATAATTGCTATTTTGTGTGTAACAAATGGCAGATAACTTGAAGACAAGAAAGGGTGAATATAAAAATGTTAGTCTGAGTCAGATCCATGTCAAATCTGACGTCATATTCTACCAAGCTTCATTGGCATCTACTAGCTAATAATTATATGGCGCCACCTAAATTTTGAATTTAATAAGATATCGATATCTATAGAATCTCAAACTACACAGATCTTAATTTTTTTTTTTTGGGTCAAGAACAGAGCTTGGGTTTTCTTTCTTTTTTTTTTTTTTTCTTTTTTGGGGCTAACAGATCTTGGGCTTACTTAATTAAATTTTGAGGTATTTGAAAAAGTAGGATAGATTGAGAGTATATTTATCTTACTACATCTTTGTTAATTTTTTAAGTTTTATCAATATTTGACTTAACTATTCTTATTTGAGGTATTTTCTTATTTAATATAATAATCTAAGAAGTTAATAAAATTATGAAAAATACAAAAAAAATTGAGAGTATATTTATCTTACTACATCTTTGTTAATTTTTAATTTTTATCAATATTTGACTTAAATATCCTTATTTGAGGTATTTCTTATTTAATATAATAATTTTAATTTTAATAAAAATTATGAAAAATACAAAAAATGAAAAAAATATTCATAAGAATATATTTACATTTCGGTTTTGGAAATATTTTTTCTCAACAAATATTTTATTTCATGTTCTACGAAGTTTGAAATGCATCTTCAATGTTATTTTTTTGAGAAAGATCTTCTATGTTATAAGATGTTTATAATTCATATTTTACGTTATACGTTGTGTAGAATATATATATTAATGTTTGTATTATAATCTACTGAATTTAGAATACATGATCTAACTTTCGTATCGTATTCTATCTAGTTTAGAACTTGTACTCTATTTTAGTGTTTGTTTAATTATCTAAATTGGGAAATAACAAAAAGAAAAATTATTATTTAGATGGAGTGAGGGCATGTCTTTTTCCGTTAGAGACCGAATGGGTCTTTTACATGTGGATCTAGTTTTCCCATGTCCAATAATTTATAGATCTTTCATGTTTTTTTTTTTTTGTACATGAGATCTTGTCTATTTGCCCATTAAAAAAAAAAGAGATATTGTCTATTTTCCCATAAAAAAATGAGATCATGTTTTTATATTTTAATTCAATAAAAAAGCAAAGAAAAAAATTCCTTTAACGAATAGTGTATACAAAGATATGCTGCAAGGTTGCACACAAAAAAATGTGTAACAAAAAACTACATGGGAAGAGATGAGCTAGTCTTTGATCCGAAGGTGAGGCATTTCGTCAAATTTGATAGCTTTGAGAAATCAAATATCCAGGTTAGTTTTAGGTAGGAATCGATTGGTTCCATGTCTTGCAGATAGAGGGATTTTAGATCCATTTAAAGTCGAAAATGTTTCAATTTGTTTTTACTTCTATTTCAGATCGATTCAGGTTTTAATTATGAAAACTAATAAATACTTTTAAAAAATTAGATAAAATCCGGTTCGGATATTTATTACCCAAACTACTGAAAATATATCGGAAAATCTGATAAAAACTAAAAAAAAATATTCGAAAAATCAAAAGACATATTTGTAATATGAAAAACTAATTAGTCAATTAATATTTTGGATTATTCAAATATATGATCGAATCCGATCCAACTTTTTGAATCGGTTTGATTCAGATTTTTCGATCCAAGTTGTTTGCCCTGGACTAAAACTCGAACTTGATCGCCTTTTGGAATATTATTTGTATACTCAGCCGATTGAATTACAACCAATATCCCATAAAAAAATAACTTTTTATCTAGTTATCTCACAAATAACATTTCTTTTCACAGGCCTTTATGAAAATATTTTGAGATGATGTACGGATACGGTGCAGAGAGGAGAGCTGGCATAGAAATTGTAGGATTACGTTTAGACTTTTTGGCAAAGAACTTCGGACATCGTTCTGTTGTATCTACAAGTTAGGATTAATATAAGTATATTTACACCCCCAAAAAAGTTGAGTACTCTTCAACTTTATTTTTCGTCAAATTGCCTTTGGTCATAGAATCTCTCGCTACTAGAACAACTTTGTGGTTGAATGTGATGGAAGTGACAATTAAGTGGATTTGCTCCATCTTATTCGAGCCATTACCACTGACTCTACTCTTTCAAAGATCCATAGTGTATTTACGGATATCATCTTAAGTGCTATGATATTTTTCTCTATTTTTATAAGATTATTCCCAGATTAACTAATGGGATGGCCGATGCTTTGGCCAAAAAAACAATTAATTTGTATGAGTTTGAACGCTATTTAATTTTATAGGATGGAGTTGCACAAAGAAATTAAACAAAGGATATTAGGTAAACGACTATATATTACTATAAAAATCATTAGGTGAACAATTTCCATAGCGTGAATTAGTTTTATCTCCTTTGTTTACACGAACACATAAAATAAACACACCTCTTTATGTTTACTTACGTTACATTCTCACCTTTCTCTAAAACGGAATTTGAAATTTCCATCGCACTTTTAAAATAGAAATCCAAATTTTCATTTACGTTTTTGAATGGATATGCAAGCTTACTTTGAGCTTCCATGTGGTGCTTTCTTGCGCTTTGATTCTGAATTGGGAACCGGATCCTACAAAAAATTCGTGAAATTCTATCTAATGTGTAAGTTTCAGGAGAAAAAGTGAAACACATCTTGAAGTCGAATGCCCAAAATACGAAAGATGAACTTATTCAATTTGATTTGGTGACCGGCTGAGCTGAAACTAAAGTCCAAAACCTTCTGTGTTGCTTCGAAAATGTGGCTTGAAGATCTTTTCACGTGGCAAACTAATTTAATACTAGTAGTTAATTAACACTCCAGTTAACAAATACATAGAAGATCATTTATCTTCGCCATTATTGGATTTTCTTTTCTTTTTTTTGAACTATCATTAATTGTTTTTTTAACCAATAATTACCATTAACTGTTGGATACAGCCATACAGGTATGTGACACGATCGTGATAAGATTTTATATATGTGATATGAAAGCGAAAATTTTCACGTGGCCTTGCCAAACACCCAAATATTTAATATATATTCCTATATAATAGGATAATATATGCTTACTTATATAATTATTTTTGTAAGATGTCTTATTATTATTATAGGTTAACTTGCATCACCATTTTCTGGTTGAATTAAAGCTACAGCTGGTTGAAGTAGTCTTTTGAATAACATTTTTTTCTTTTGAGAAACTAGTGTTAAGTGACATCTAAATTACAAAAAAAAGAGTAACATCTAAAACATATAGTTAGATACTTGGATGTTTGATCCAAGATTATCACTTATTGGAAGTGATTCTCATTATATATATGTATATATTATATATAAAGTATTAATAATTTAACATTGACAAACTGACCAAAAGTCGTGATAATGATCAACTCATCCATGTTTTAAGTTTAACAGATCTGAGATCTTGCTGAAATATGTTAAAAGTATTTTTATTTGGAAATTTTTATTTTACTTAAATGTTTGGTATAACTTTGTCAATAGTTTAGTTAGGACCCAATAAAAACTTCGTGGTCGGCCTGTCCTTCGCTCGGGTTCCTCGTGTGCTTATTTTTTCCCCTTTTCTTTTTTTTTTTTTTGGTTTTGAGTTTGGGTCGTTTACGTGTTCAAGCTCGTTGATAATTATGAACACTGGCCCATGCTTGATTAAACGTGTATGACAATGAGATACTTGTAATAAGCACCGTTTATAGTGTTCACTTTTCTAAAATAGTTGTTTTGTTAGGAGTGATTTTGCACTTACCACTTAAAAATCGTGTTGATCAAACAAATGACATGTATATCTAAATTACAATCAGGAAATTTCCTGATTCAAATCTTAGAGAGTATATTATCTATGCAAGTTAATGAAGATAAGTTTAGAAGAGATTTTCAACATGGTAAACAGAAAATCGTAAATAACTTTTTTGCTACCAATGTAAATATCATATATAATGAAAGTTAGATTTTACAAAACTGTAGATATGGATCTTCATAAAATGGTTTAGTAGGGTGCATTTAGAATCGTCAAGCGTAAATTCTCGTAAAACGATAAAATCATCTATTAATAGAATAATAAATTAGTGAAAGAAACACATTAAATCTTTTCCTCAAGATTTTACCGATCCCTAAGTGCAACGTGTCTTCCAAGGGCTTCACATGAACAAAACTTCAAAAACATTATTGATATCTGTATAATTATTACGTTTAAATTGAAAAGTACTGCTCATTCAAACAAATAAATCTGGTTGCCCCATTAATCGACACTAGCTAATAAAAACGTGGGTTCTAGAAATTTGACAAACTAAAAGTATATATTAAATTATGGGGCTACAGTTCAACACAACTACTAGTGTCGCTGTTGTGTAACAGTAATTACCAAGTTTAAATCGAAGAATGGACATGTATTCATTATTTAACTGAGATCAAATTTCCCCTCTTCATTCCAAATCCCCTGTATATTAATAGAGAAGACACCAAGAAAGATTTCTGCCACGTGTCTCACTGAGAGCAATTTAAAGGAAATTGAACCAATGAAATATTTTTATTTAGCCATGTCATCACTAACTATTTAATTAATTAAAACTTTAGTAGTCCATTAATAGCCCATTAGCTATAAAGACCGGAGTGAAGCCAGATATCCGGATTTTTAGGTATTCATATCTGGATATGGATCCGGATCCGGGGCTTCCGGATTTTGGATATCCACCTAAAAATCAAGATATCTGCTGCCGGATGCGTAAAATATATATTAAAATATATAAAATAATATTAATAATAAAATATAATATACTATTAGCAAAAAATAAAAAAGAATATTACATAAATAATTTTTAAGTTCGTTTTTATGTATAATTCTTAATATATTTAAAAATTTATTAATAAAATAGATTAATATAGTATATTTAAAGGATCCGGATCTGGCTCCGGATATCCGGACTTAAAAAATCAGATATTGGAATCCTAAGTTTTATTATCCGGATCCGGCCCTCCGGATATTAAGATTGGATATGTAGAGGATCTCGGATACGGATCCGAATCCCGAATAATATTTCCAAACCTACAGATCTGGATCCCATATAGGTCATTTAAAATTCGGAACCCTTTTCCTTTTGAAAATAAAGAATATGTAATATGTTGATAATTAGTGTATTTTTGATAGATATATATATATATTTAAAATGTTATACTATCAAAACAACTATATTGGTTTTTTTTTAAAAAAAATTAATTTTAATAGATTTTTTTTTGAACAAAAATTTTAAGTAGATTATATTATGAATATATAATACCCGAGCCGGGCTCGGGTTATAATCTAGTTAAATAATATTAGAGCATGATGTTCACGAGTCCTTTCCTATTGAGTATTGACCCAAAACCCATTATGTTAATAATTAATAATTAAACAAAACTATTGACTTGTAGTCTGTAAATATGAACCATAAACACATGCAAAAATTACAGCTCCAATTTTCCGAACCAATCCAGTTTTCTCTCTCTCTCTCTCTCTCTCTCTCTCTCTCTCTCTCTACCTATCTGAATTAAGAGAGATTTTAATATTCATTTTTAAGATTTTTTTTTCTTTTCTTTTTGTGTTGATTTTCCGATATAAATTAGACTTGCCATATTCTATTACAACAACCATCAAATCTAAAGAAAGCAAAACAGAACAGAAATGGCAAGCTCTGAATCTCTCTTGCCTGTCACTTCCCAACAAGATCCATTATCCGATTCAAGTTCCGTCTCAATCCCGGAGACCCGACGGAGAAGACCCATCAAAGTTCATCTCGCCGTCTTTTCCGGTTTCTTCTTGATCGCTTTGTACGTTGCTCTCGTCGTCACACACGACGGATCCGCACCTCAAAAAGCCGCCAATGATGAAACAACGTCGGAGGAGTCACGTGCTCGTTTGGCCGGCGTGTCGGAAAAGAGCAACGAACAGATTTGGAAAGTTTCTGATGATCGGAAAGGAGAAGCGTTTGCGTGGAACAATACTATACTGTCGTGGCAACGAACGGCGTTTCATTTCCAGCCTGAGAAAAACTGGATGAACGGTATTTACAAAAAAAAAGACTATTTTATTAATTTTATTGATTATAGAGAACTGAATAACTAAAATAGAAAGTGTTTCCACTTTTTCCCAAACAACGTCAAAGAATGTTCATATTCCTCTGATTATATATGCTTTTTGAATTTCATAACGATTTATATATTTAGACCACAAGTTAACAGCTAGATTTATGCAGTTAAACAACACTGATATTCAATATTTACAATTTCAATGAGGAATTGTACAATTTTTTGGTTACATAGAATATATATATTATTTTCCATTTCTTATTAATTTATTGTTTTTTTTTTTCTCTATTCGATTGCGTATGTGAATGGCGAAATTTTGGCTTCTCCGTCTGCAGATCCTAATGGTAAGCTCTAGATCCTACATTGAAGTCATCTATTTATGTGCTTTTAAAAGTCTACATTTTTTTCCTTTTGACTTAGTTTAAATTTTTATATAAAAATGAAAAAATACTATATTTTAAGAAATGATGGCTTCACAATTGGTGGATACATATAAAACCCAAAAAGAAAATTATTGGTGGATATATGACAACATGGCACGTCGCTCACGGACCACAGTTGATGTCATTGGAACATTATTATTTTTATATATATATATAAGAAGGAAAAAAAAGGTAATATTGTGACAGACAATTATTAATTGAAACCTACAAAGGTAAAAGTACAAAGATAAAATCTGAACAGATAGTCATGAAAGCCAATTATGTCCCTCCTGTTTTTGTTTTGTTTCTTTTTGTATATACCACGTGAGTCATGTGCAAATTGGCAAATCATTGCTTGCCCATTGGTGTGTTTGAGAGTCAATCTTGTGATCTGATTTAACTCGTTCCACCAACCCAAGTGTCTTTGAAGCGTCGTACTTTGTAGTGGTGATTTTATTTAGTAAAACGTGGTTTACTATTAATTTATGCCACTGTTCGAGATGCTAAATCAATATTTTTTTCCTTTTATTTTACCAATTCAACATGAATTAGACATATATGAAATTTTATAGATCTCAATGAATGAAAAGATTAGATATTTGTCCAAATATGGACTAGCTAAGGGGCTTTGCCATACATAATGATAATTTTGACCTGGTAAGGTCTCGATAATTTCAGAATTAATAAACGAAATGTTAAAAATTGTCCAGGTCCATTGTTCTATAAGGGATGGTACCATTTCTTCTATCAATACAACCCAAATGCAGCCGTGTGGGGTGACATTGTTTGGGGTCACGCCGTGTCAAAGGATCTTATCCACTGGTTTTACCTCCCGCTTGCCATGGTTCCTGACCAATGGTACGACGCTAATGGCGTTTGGACCGGTTCCGCTACTTTCCTCGACGATGGTTCTATTGTCATGCTCTACACTGGTTCCACCGACAAATTCGTACAGGTATTGATTTTTAAATTCTTTGGGTCAGAATTTATTTTGTTTTGACATCATCAGTGTTTGATATTACTTAGTGACAAAATTGCAAAACGTAAATTACTCTTTCACAATTGTAGTAGCATTAAAACATCTTTTCAATACAATTTTTGTGTGGGACTAATTAGTGATGATCATATTGTTAATGATTATGCTTTTAGGTTCAAAACCTTGCGTATCCTGAAGACCCTAAAGATCCACTTTTGTTGAAATGGACCAAGTTCTCTGGCAACCCGGTTCTTGTACCTCCTCCCGGTATCGGTGCTAAGGACTTCCGTGACCCAACAACTGCGTGGAAGACATCAGCCGGAAAATGGCGGATCACTATCGGTTCCAAAATCAATAGAACCGGAATATCTCTAGTCTATGACACAACTGATTTCAAAACCTACGAGAAACACGAGACCTTGTTGCACCAAGTCCCAAACACCGGAATGTGGGAGTGCGTTGACTTTTATCCGGTGTCGAAGACTAAACACAACGGTCTTGACACTTCTGTAAATGGAGCGGATGTTAAGCATATCGTGAAAGCTAGCATGGACGATACTAGGATTGACCATTATGCCATTGGGACATACTATGATTCTAATGGAACATGGGTCCCGGATAATCCTTCAATCGATGTTGGGATGAGTACCGGTTTGAGATACGATTACGGTAAATATTATGCGTCCAAGACGTTTTACGACCAACATAAAGGACGTAGAATCTTATGGGGTTGGATAGGTGAATCTGACAGTGAAGCAGCTGATGTACAGAAGGGTTGGTCTTCTGTTCAGGTATGATTTCTTAAACTTACGTGATATGAAAGTTAGGGTTTTGATATTACTATTACTTGTTAACCAAGTTAGTGTTTACATTTTGCATAAATCATGATCAGGGGATTCCAAGAACTGTTGTCCTGGACACAAAGACGGGGAAGAACCTAGTCCAATGGCCAGTTAAGGAAATCGAATCTCTGAGGTTAACAAGCAAGAAATTCCACATGAAGGTTGGACCAGGGACGGTGGTTCCGGTCGAGGTAGGTCCCGCCGCTCAGCTAGACATAGAGGCTGAGTTCAAGATCAAGAAGGACGATCTCGACGTAATCTTTGGAGATGACTCCGTGGAGGATGACAAGGAATTTAGCTGCGAAACCAGCGGTGGAGCCACCGTGCGTGGAGCTTTAGGACCATTCGGATTCTCGGTTCTTGCTGATCAAAGCTTGTCAGAACAGACTCCGGTTTACTTCTATGTGACTAAGGGAAAAGATTCAAAACTTAAGACTTTCTTCTGCACTGACACCTCAAGGTAAGTAATTCCAATTTAACAATTAACCAATAAACAAATTGCATTTTAATTATCTATTAATTAAAATCTCTTTGAATTAATAGGTCGACCATGGCAAACGATGTTGTCAAACCGGTATATGGAAGCTTTGTACCGGTCCTCAAAGGAGAGAAACTGACCATGAGAATCTTGGTAATATATTACTAACTCATTAGTATTCATACTACAGTTTCATTACAAAAAGAACCAAAAAATTTATTTAATGTGTTTATTTTAAATTTTATATAGCTGGATCATTCGATAGTAGAAGGATTTGGACAAGGTGGAAGAACATGTATTACCTCAAGGGTCTATCCGACAAAAGCCATCTATGGAGCTACAAAGCTATTCTTGTTCAATAACGCCATCAATGCTACCGTCACGGCGTCGTTTAAGGTCTGGCAAATGAACAGTGCTTTTATTCATCCTTTCTCTGCGGACGATCTCGATGCTCCTTCTAGCACCTGATTATTTTCTTAAAGCAAAATAAGGGGTTTTTTATCCTCTTTTTTATGGTCTTTTTGATCGTTTGTTACATAATGGGTCTGATTTAATTCTGTCATCTGTGTGATTGATTCATCATGTGAGTGAAGATAAGAAAAATGAAACTATTTTCTCATTTTTAATTAAAAAAATTGGACCCGTTCATTGATCATGCCTCAAAGTTTGTCATTTCTCCAAGTCTGGAATGGGTAAAAAAAATTCCAGCACAAATTGAAATATTATAAAATTTTGAGATTCTACTATTGTTGATTAATGATTCTTAAAATACTAGTAAAATTTATTGTTATTGATTTGAGAAGTTTTAAATTCTATTCCAAAAAATATTTATGGTTAATTTCTTTAATTTTAACAAAATCTAATGTCGTCATTCGGAGGTAAATTCTAACAAAGTTTAAAATATTATGTTAAAGAAGCAATGGAGATTCTTAAATGTCGCATGATATCGGAATTTTCGCTTGAGGGAGAGGAATCTATCACCAGCACTATGTATTTCTTTTTAGCACTATGTATTTTTGAAAGAAGACGTAAGCTTTATTGAAGAAGGATCAGAGTTTTATGGGTTTTTTCTGATAATTTCAAAAATGAAGAATTGACATTTTTTTACCAAAAAAAGTAGAATTGACATTTTAGATTGCACCATGAAATTGCAACTCTGAGTCCGTACATTTGACCAGAAAGCATTTTGAATAAAAAGACGTGAGAAAACGTGTCGTATGAGTAGAAGCACTTCAAGGTTAGCGAGTCTTGTGCGTTTTAGAGAACGACCATGGTTTCTTCTTTAAGCTCCATCTTAATGGTAAGGTAAAGTTATTGTGACATGCTTTGTGAAGCCTTGAGTAAGATGACATTAAGACGTCATTAGCTTTTTTTCTCACAACTCACACATGGACTGGACTCTCTACTTTGTCAATTATAATGTAATCTTGGAATCAAGAAAACAGTTCTTATGCAGCAATGGTAAAACTAAGCTACCTTGAATATCAACGGAGACTTCTTAATTTGGTAACAGTCCTCAGAACTTTCTCTTGATCGTGTGGTAATATAATACCAACAATGGACAATATTATTAAAGACTAAAAAGTTTGTGAACATATAGTAGGATCACAACCATGTCATCTACTACTGAATTTTACGATTTCTGGTGAATAACTTAATTTTTAAGACGATGGTCAGTGCCGGTGCAACGTTTTGGATTACTTTAAGCGAGTTCAAAAATTGTGCACTTATATTAAAGATCATAAAATGATAACAATATAGAAAAAAATATGTTAAAGTTTCATAAAATGATAACAATATATATGTATTAATACATATACATATATATGCCCTAAGCTTTTACAAGGTGGAATTTTTGGAGGCCAAGGCTCAGAAAGTAGAAGAGATGCATCTTATGAATTGGAGAATTGGTTCGGCAACATTGCCTCCAGCATGTGCTATGCTTCGGTGGAAGTTTGAGTATGAAAAAAGTGGAAGAAGTGTATCATTTGCTCAAGAAAATTATCACGACCATGGAAGACAGAGCTTTTGCAGAAGGGGCTCAGTATGCAGCAGAAGACTAAGAGAGAGGGATATGAAGAGGTAGAATAAGAGCAAGTATTTTTGTTTCTTTTTTTTCTCTGTGTGTTTGTTATTCCAATTATGCAATGTCTGTTGTGTGTTAGGATCTTATGTTGCTTATCTAATATTGAGTTATGGTATATTGATCTTTCACAAAATCTGTTACATATAACATTGGATGGCACAAATTTAATTGGTATGTACAATGATGACATCGTAAAGGGAACTTATGAAGATACAAGGAGAGTAATTAAGCAAACAATGGAGGCTTGCTTACCCGGAAGAAACCGAGCTATAGGAAGTTTCTTGACCATGAGTTCAGAGTTCAGGTTTGTATGGAATTAGGATACGCGTCGTGATTTCTCATAAGATCCAGATAGAAGTAATTAAGCAAACTTAAGACTTTCTTCTGCACTGACACCTCAAGGTAAGTAATTCCAATTTGAAAAATTAAGCAATCAACAAATTGCATTTTAATTATATATTAATTAAAATCTCTTTGAATTAATAGGTCGACCATGGCAAACGATGTTGTCAAACCAGTATATGGAAGCTTCGTACCGGTCCTCAAAGGAGAGAAACTGACCATGAGAATCTTGGTAATATATTACTAACTCATTAGTATTCATACTATAGTTTCATTACAAAAAGAACCAAAAAAATTATTTAATGTGTTTATATTAAATTTTATATAGCTGGATCATTCGATAGTAGAAGGATTTGGACAAGGTGGAAGAACATGTATTACCTCAAGGGTCTATCCGACAAAAGCCATCTATGGAGCTGCAAAGCTATTCTTGTTCAATAACGCCATCGATGCTACCGTCACGGCGTCGTTTAAGGTCTGGCAAATGAACAGTGCTTTTATTCATCCTTTCTCTGCGGACGATCTCGATGCTCCTTCTAGCACCTGATTATTTTCTTAAAGCAAAATAAGGGGATTTTTATCCTCTTTTTTATGGTCTTTTTGATCGTTTGTTACATAATGGGTCTGATTTTAATCTGTCATCCGTGTGATTTATTCATCATGTGAGTGAAGATAAGAAAAATGAAACTATTTTCTCATTTTTAATTAAAAAAAATTGGACCCACCATGCCTCAAAGTTTGTCATTTCTCCAAGTCTGGAATGGGTAATAAAAAATCCAGCACAAATTGAAATATTATAAAATTTTGAGATTCTACTATTGTTCTGCATACTATGTACACTGCTTTGCTCATCAGTTTCAGTTGGTTGTTGTTGGAGTTGCAAAGAAACATGTTGAACTTGTAGATTTCTTTGATAAGATTTCTGTGTTAGTGAATGTGGTTGCAGCTTCTTGCAAAAGGAAAGATAAGATGGTAGAAATTCAGCGGGATACAATTGAAAAGGGAGTAGAGAGTGGTGAAATCAAGACTGGAAAAGGATTGAATCAAGAGTCTTCACTTCCAAGACCAGGAATTACACGTTGGGGTTCTCATTATAAAACGGTGTTGCGATTAGTTGGGATGTTTTCTTCTGTGAGTAAGGTGCTTGAGTTCGTCGAGGATGAAGGTATTGACAATACTCAAAGATGTCAAGCAAATGGCCTCCGCAAATATATCCACACTTTTGATTTTGTATTCTACCTACACTTGATGATGCATCTTTTGGGACTCACAGAGAATTTATCAATGGCAATACAAAGAAAAGATCAAGACATCCTAAATGCTGTCTCATTAGTGGAATCTACCAAGCGGCAACTACAAAAGTTCAGAGATGATGGATGGGATTCTTTTGTGAAGGAAGTTTCATCTTTCTGTGAGAAACAATACACTGAAATTCTCAAGATGGAGGATGGATTCATCGATCCAAGGAAGCCACACAAAAAAACCAACATTACCAACTTGCATCATTACCAAGTCAATTGTTTTTATACTGTGTTGGATATGCAGCTTCAAGAGTTTAATGATCGCTTTAACGAGGTAAACTCTGAATTACTCGTTTGCTTATCGGCTTTAAGTCCTATTGATTCATTCCGTGAGTTTGACAAAGGAAAGTTGTTGAGATTGGCTAGATTTTATCCTGAGGATTTTAGTTGTGTGGAGTGCATATCTCTTGAGCGACAGCTTGATATTTATATTGATAATATACGAGAAGATGACATGTTTGCTGATTTGAAAAATCTTGGAGACCTGTCGTGGGTGATGGTAGAAACCAGAAAATATATTTCTCATCCTTTGGTTTATAGGCTTTTGAAGTTAGCTTTGACTTTGCCTGTTGCTACTGCAACCGTAGAGAGATGTTTTTCAGGAATGAAGATCGTCAAGACAGTGTTACGGAATCGCATCGGTGATCAGTTTTTAAGTGATTGTCTCATTTGTTTTATCGAAAAAAGCATATTTGATAATGTAATAAATGAAACCGTGATTAAAAGGTTTCAAACGATGAGTGATCGTAGAATACATTTGTAGTTTTTTTTTATAATTTATAAACTTTATTTTTAGTAATTTATTTTTGACCCCAGTCCAAAAAGTTTCTGGCTCCGCCACTGTCACACATGGACTGGACTCTCTACTTTGTCAATTATAATGTAATCTTGGAATCAAGAAAACAGTTCTTATGCAGCAATGGTAAAACTAAGCTACCTTGAATATCAACGGAGACTTCTTAATTTGGTAACAGTCCTCAAAACTTTCTCTTGATCGCATTTTCCTGTGGTAATATAATACCAACAATGGACAATATTATTAAAGACTAAAAAGTTTTTGAACATAGAGAAGGATCACAACTATGTCATCTACTACTGAATTTTACCATTTATGGTGAATAACTTAACTTCTAAGACGATGGTCAGTGCCAGTGCAACGTTTTGGATTGCCTTAAGCGAGTTAAAAAATTGTGCACTTTTATTAAAGATCATAAAATGATAACAATATAGAAAAGTATGTTAAAGTTTGATAACAATATATATGTATTAATACATATACATATATATGCCCTAAGCTTTTACAAGGTGGAATTTTTGGAGGCCAAGGCTCAGAAAGTAGAAGAGATGCATCTTCTGAATTGGAGAATTTGTTCGACAACATTGCCTCCAGAATGTGCTATGCTTCGCTAGGGATTTCATCGCAAGTCATGGCATGTCTATATCAGAACCACAGCTGGCATTACCGTCTGATGATCCGTTGGTTGCTTTTGTGAAACAATAGATTTGGGATGCTCTGCAGTTGATTGATTTGGCTGACGATCATGTAATCGTGATAAGTTTCTATGATATTGGAAATTTGAGTATGAAAAAGTGGAAGAAGTGTATCATTTGCTCGAGAAAATTATCACGACCATGGAAGACAGAGCTTTTGCAGAATGGGCTCAGTATGCAGCAGAAGACTAAGAGAGAGGGATATGAAGAGGTAGAATAAGAGCAAGTATTTTTGTTTCTTTTTCTCTCTCTGTGTGTGTTATTCTGATTATGCAATGTCTGTTGTGTGTTAGGATCTTATGTTGCTTATCTAATATTGAGTTATGGTATATTGATCTTTCACAAAAGGGAAAACGACCTATTTCCACCTCAGAACTATCATATAATAACAGATCCACACAAAGTTTCACCCTCGTCTTATTTCTCCATGATACAAAAGTTACAGACATACTTCCCCACAATATAAAAGTTCGAAACGTATTTACACATAATTTATGGTTTGAATGGTTTACGACATAAACCTTATACGAAACACATAAACCGGATAACCAAACTGAGATAAAAAAACCCGACCCAACTCATGTGTGATCCATTAACCCATATCTCGAACCCGGGTCGGCTTTAATAATCCCCAAATTGTTTGTGCTTCATCTATTTTTAAAAAAAAAGATCTTAAAAAAACAAAAAAAAAGAAGATTTGTAGAAAAATCCCAAATATTTAATTGAATTCTCTGATTTGGGATCATCAAATCGAAATTGCTTCCGATGTTATCGAATCCACTATTCTAATATATTATCATATCCTATTGGATATCAAGTTATCAAATCCACCATTCCGATTTTATCCTTCAAGTCCTGAAGCAATGTTCCCCATTTCATCGTTCCACCGTTTTGATTCTCATCCGATGACGTCAATCACGACCCAGATCCGAACCGTCTAAACAGAAATCAACCCGGTTCTTTGGTTAACCGACGCAGACATAAAAAAAAAATCTGGAAGCTGGTGCAATGTGCGAGATTAGGGTTTCGTTAGCAAGAAGAAAATCTGAGATCCAGATTCCGATTAGCGATTCAGAATCCCACAACAACAACAAACAACACTTGCAATTTTTTTCTTTCCTTTCTCGTTGATAATCTCAGAAGAAGAATGAGGAAACAGATTTTGATAGGAAAATCAAGATTTATGGAATAATTTTAACGAAGAGAAAAAAAGAAAGCTGGTCGATTAACAAAAATTTTTGTCGCCAAATTGTGTCTGTGATCTTTCTGCTGTTTTTTTTCTTTCTTCGTCTTCGTTTCTCCGCGCCTTGTTTATCTCTTCAAACAAAGTTAAAAGGTCGTCTCACTTTCTCCCTCACTCACTCGATTCAGCACTAGCAAGACACGAATCACCATTCCGAGCACACCGAGTATGCACAGTGCCATCTCCACTGGTCATCCACACCACAACGCTGCTGGAGAAGGAACCAAGCTCCACCGACTCACCAAAAAGCTTCACGACCGTCACTAGATAGCTTCACGAAAGGATGGACACCAGAGAAGACCTCAAAACGGGAAGAGAAGGAAAAGCTTGGGACCGAAGAGCTTCGAAGAAGAAAAGGAAGAGGAAGAGATGTTTTTTATTTATTTATTTTTTTCATTGACAAAAAAAAAATCACGGTTTATTTGTTAATTTTGGTTGACCCATTTTAATCGGATCCTAATCGGATCTTAATTCGATTTAATTTCATTTTTCATTGGTTATATCAAGTTTGGTAAACCGTAAACCGCAATTGATTACGGTTTGTGTAGAAATTAGTTTAGATCTTTGGTATTGTGTGTTAATAGGTTTCGAACTACGAAAATGTGGAGATATAAGTTTGTTTTTAAAGTTAAAGGGAGATCTGAGATGAGGTTGAAACTTTGTGTGGATCTGTTACTATATGATAGTTCCGAGGTGGAAATAGGTCGTTTTCCCTTCACAAAATCCGTTACATATAGCAACATTGGATGGCACAAATTTAATTGGTATGTACAATGATGACATCGCAAGGGGAACTTATGAAGATACAAGGAGAGTAATTAAGCAAACTATGGAGGCTTGCTTACCTGGAAGAAAAGGAGCTATAGGAAGTTTCTTGACCATGAGTTCAGAGTTCAGGTTTGTATGGATTTAGGATACGCGTCGTGATTTCTCATAAGATGCAGATAGAAGTAATTAAGCAAACTTAAGACTTTCTTCTGCACTAACACCTCAAGGTAAGTAATTCCAATTTGACAAATTATATTATTATTATTATTATTTTTTATTTTTTTAACACCAATATTTCATTAAAACTTAGTCCGTTACAAACAAAGGAGGAAGCATCGAAAGAGCTTCCTTAGCTAGAGCATCAGCAGTACAATTTTCCCTTCGAGGGATCCACCTAAAGCAAATGGACTCAAAAGATTTAGAGAGGGAAATTATGTCGGAGACTATTCCATAGAGTTCTGGAGGCGGCTGATTTGTCTTGATTGCCTGGATGAGTTGCGCCAAGTCGGATTCAATTCTGACTGATTGGAAACCCAATTCGAAACATTCCGAGAGCGCCTCCCGGATTGCCAAACCTTCGCCGATCAGAGGAGAGGGAACCCAGATCTCAGTGCTAGTCGATTTGAGATTGGAGTTTTCATTTCTGATGACCCAGCCTAATCCTGCGAGTTGGTCTCCAGCTCGCCATGCTGCATCCGTCTGGCAGACCGTGAGGGGTTGTCTAGCTTCTCCGTCTTCTCCACGCGGCCGGATTCGAGGTTGTAGATTCGTTCTCTTTATATCTTGGCCGGATATCCATTCTCTCGCAGATTGCATCGCCTTCGTCATAGTATCCACTTATGATATTGATCTGTTGCTGAAAACGAGGTTGTTGCGGGCAAGCCAGATATGCCACACCACCCAAGGTGCCAGTTGTCCTGCAGTGAGTCCCGGAGGGGGAAGGCAGACCCTGGTGCTTATCGTCGGCCAATCTTCTTTCAGGTCGACCAGTTGCCGAGAATCAACAGTTCCATGCACCAGAAAAAGCTGCCAAACCCTATGAGCAAACGGGCAGTGGAATAAGGCGTGGTTGGTGGATTCCAGAGCTCCGCATCTCTTGCATAATGGGTCAATAGTCATGTGTCGTTTGACGAAGTTTTCACCAACGGCAAACTCTGATTCAACATTTTCCATACGAAGAGTTTAACTTTTGGAGCAGTAGGTAAAGACCAGACATATCGATTCCAGTTGAATTGTTGTTGCGCAGGATCGATATTCTGGTGGTCTGTTAATCTTGAGAGGGCAGTCAGGTATCCGGATTTGGTGCTATAGCTTCCAGAGTGATCATTCAGCCTTATAATCTTATCTGGAGCCCCAGACAGACTTGGCTTTATGGCGAGAATACGCCTTTCATACAGAGGTAAAACGTCTATAATTATCTCCACATTCCACTTATTTGTGTTAGCAATGA
Source organism: Isatis tinctoria (assembly GCA_010577795.1). Taxonomy (NCBI): domain Eukaryota; kingdom Viridiplantae; phylum Streptophyta; class Magnoliopsida; order Brassicales; family Brassicaceae; genus Isatis; species Isatis tinctoria. Next base: position 35,064,227 of record CM021250.1, read on the forward strand.
ATAGGTCTGAAATCGTAAAGTCTTTGGTGTGTTCTGGTGCTGGCCATAATGGTTGTTCTTGCTTAGCTAGGTCTAACCAGGAATCTTCCCATACACTTATACTATCTCCCTTTCCCACACACCAGCCCACATTAGGTCGTAATAGATCTCTCCCTATCAAGATACTTCTCCATCCATGAGACATAGAGCTGGTAGGCTGGGTGGAGAGAAACTTCCCATCAGGGCAGTATTTTCCCATTAGGACTCGACTGATCAGAGTCCCCGGACATTGGAGAAGCCGCCAAGCCAGTTTAGCTAGAAAAGCATCGTTAAAACACTGGAAGTCCCTAAAACCGAGGCCACCTTTTGTTTTGGGTTGGGCGAGGTCGGTCCAAGATGTCCAGGCCATCTTTTGGTTTCCTGCTCGATCGTCCCACCAGAATCTTGTGATAGCTGCCTGAATTCTCTTGCATAGAGATGCTGGTAACTTGAAGCAGGTCATGGCATAAGCGGGTATAGGTGAGAGTACACTTTTGAGCATAACAAGTTTGCCCGCTGGGGAGAGAAATCTAGTAGACCAGCTTGCTGCCTTCTGCTTGATTCTGTCAACTATAGAAGCGAACAGGTCTTTTTTCCTCCTGCCAAAGTGTTCAGGGAGACCCAGATATTTTCCAATACCTCCTTCCCTATTAATCCCGAGTTCAGCTTTCACCATGTCTTTTAACGTCATCGGTGCTTTCCGGGAGAAAGTAATAGATGATTTGTCAGCGTTTATGTACTGGCCCGAAGCTTCTCATAGTGCTTAAGTATTCCTTTTAGTGTAGAGCTGCTCTCTTTTGATGCCCTACAGAAGAACATTGTATCATCCGCAAAAAGGAGATGATTGATGTAGGGTGATCCTCTAGCTACACGTAGTCCTTTAAGACGTCCTTCTTCTTGTGCTCTGTAACATAGTCCCGAGAGTACCTCGCTACATAATATGAATATGTAGGGAGATAGAGGGTCTCCTTGACGGATTCCTCTACTCGGGCGAACTCTTCCTCTAGGAGAACCGTTAATGAGGAAAGAGTATGTTACAGATGAGACACATTGGAGGATCCAATTGATCCAAGTTTAGTGGAATCCCAACCTCAGGAAAACTAGATGAATGAACTCCCATTCTAGCCGATCATAGGCTTTACTCATATCTGTTTTAACTGCCATTGCGCAACGCTTTTGTGCCTTGGAGTTTTTCAGGAAATGTAGTACTTCATGAGTAATGAGCACATTATCAGCAATGGCTCGGTCGGGAACGAAAGCTGATTGGTTCTCAGAGATAATGTTTGCTAAAATAGGTTGTAGTCGTCTAGTAAGGATCTTGGAGATTATCTTGTAGTAGACATTACACAAGGCAATCGGTCTGTAGTCAGACACCTTCCTAGGATTCTTGACCTTTGGGATGAGGCGGATGTTGGTGTCATTTATATTGCGTGGGAGGATACCCGTCCCAAAAAAACCCTGGATTTCTTTCACGATATCTTCACCAATGGAATCCCAATTGGAGTGATAGAATCCTGCTGAAAACCCATCAGGCCCAGGTGCTTCACTAGCATGAATCGAGAGTATGGCTTCTTTTATTTCCTTCGGTGAGGGGAGGGAAATCAGGTGAGCGTTAGTGTCCTCAGAGATAAGGGGTTTCAAGGCATAGTTTACCGTTTGGGAATTACTCCCCCTTGGGAGGTAAACAGATTCTGAAAGTACTTGACCACAACTTTCCCTATCTGATCTTCCTTATACACTGGGGATTCATTTTCATCTTCTATGACAGAGAAAGAGTTTGCTCTGGTCCTGCGCTTGGAGGTAGCATGGAAAAAACCTGTATTCCGATCGCTCAGACTGAGCCAGAGCAAACGACTCCTTTGCTTCCAGTAGTTCTCCTCTGCTAGGTAAGCCTCATTTTACTCCATATTAATATGCAAAATGAGTGACACATTGTTCTGGGAGCTTGATTGTGCTAACTCCAGTTCTCGCTTTTTCTCTTCAATTAGGAGACTGCTATTGCGGTGCTTTGATCTGTTCCACTCGGTGATCGCTCCTCGGACTGCAGACATTCTTGTGGAGATGGGTTTATTTGTTGCTTTAGCCCAGGTATCTGCAATCAGGGCTTTAACCTCCTCGTTGTCCTGAAGTCTTCTGTCAAAACGAAACTGACTCTTTCTGCGCTTTTTCTCAGGTTCAAAAATGGAGATCACTGGTTTATGATCTGATCTCTCATATGTTAAATATTGACAGTGGGCTGAGGGGAAGGCTTCCGCCCAGTGCGTGTTTGCAGCTGCCCTATCAAGCCTGCATTGCACGAAGTGTTCTCCTCGTTGACCTCTCCAAGATAGAGGGTCTCCGGTATGCTGCAAGTCGAAGAGATCCCCTTCAGAGAAAAAAGTCCGTAGATCACTAAAGGATCCCTCCGGTCGAGCTGGTCCTCCTTCTTTTTCCTCATTGCACAGTAATTCATTGAAGTCGCATGTGATAAACCAAGCAGTATCACGGCTATCGGCTAGCGAGAGCAGATGCTCCCATTGTTGCTTCGTGTCTCCATACACAAAAGAGGCTGAGAAGGACTTTCCTTCATAAGATATAATGGTATCAATCAGGTTCGGATTTGATTCTCGGACTTCCAGATTGATTTCCCCTTTCCACATGAGAGCCAGACCCCCCGCTCCATGTCCCATTGGGGAAACTAAAAGTTTTCGCTCGTAGCCCAGTTGCTCGATCTTTGAGGTAACAAAATCATCCAGGTTTTTGGTCTCCATCAGGAAAATTACATCAGGGATATTCTTTTTCTTGAGCTCCCTTAAACGCCGGAATGTCTGGGGATTTCCCAAACCCTGAACATTCCAGCTCATTATCATTAAGGAACGTGAGTTGATCCTATCTGAAAATCCACTTTTCGCCATGAGCTCGGAGGGATTAAATGGCAGATAGGTAGGTTCTCGGATGCATTTACAGAATCCTCCTGGCTCCTGCCCTGTTGAGAGACTAGGTTATTCTTACTGCGTCTGGAGGCTTTGGCAGCTGGATTCCTTCTGGGAGAGGGTTTCGCCTGATGAACCTTCCTCTTTCTAGAGCTAGATCCTAAAAGCAATACTGGGGCCATCTATGGAGCTACAAACTATTCTTGTTCAATAACGTCATCGATGCAACCGTTACGGCGTCGTTTAAGGTCTGGCAAATGAACAGTGCTTTTATTCATCCTTTCTCTGCGGACGATCTTGATGCTCCTTCTAGCACCTGATTATTTTCTTAAAGCAAAATAAGGGGATTTTCATCCTCTTTTTTATGGTCTTTTTGATCGTTTGTTACATAATGGGTATGATTTTAATCTGTCATCGTGTGATTTTTTCATCATTTGAGTGAAGATAAGAAAAATGAAACTATTTTCTCATTTTTTTATTAAAAAAATTGGACCCGTTCATTGATCATGCCTCAAAATTTGTCATTTGGAAAGGGTAATAAAAAAAATCCAGCACAAATTGAAATATTTTAAAATTTTGAGTTTCTACTATTATGGATTAATGGATTCTTAAAATACTAGTAAAATTTAATGTTATTGATTTGAGAATTTTTCAATTCCGTTCCAAAAATATTTATGGTTAATTTTTTAATTTTAACAAAATCTAATGTCGTCATTCGGAATCCAGAGGTATTTTTATTCATAAAAAACAAAATTTAAAATATTATGTTGAAGAAGCAATGGAGATTCTTAAATGTTGCATGGTATCAGAATTCTTGCCTGAGGGAGAGGAATCAAACACCAGCACTTGTATTTTTGAAAGAACGACGAACATATTTGGAAATTATACACAATTTTTGAACTCACTTAGAACAGTCCAAACTCATCAAAGATAGACAATCTTTCAACTCCTGCACAAAATACTCAACCACCCGACGAATCCGTTCCATGGCCTCAGCTGAGCTCTGAAGATCTCGCTGATAATGAGCTTACAATCAATTTCCAAATACGAAACAAAAACGAAAACCTAAGTAATCAAAATTAAGCATACCTCAAGGTAACTGGTCACTTGATTCCTCACTTCAGTGAACTCAGGACGCTCCAGAGAGTAGAGGTGAACATGTTTTTTGCTGCTTCTTCTTTGCCGTTTTTATTTTTTTCTATCTTTCGCGAGTTGAAGCTTTCTTTCAACTTAACCCGATTTGGTTAATGTATATGAGCTACGTTGGGCTTTCGATTTTAACCAACAACACAAAGTTGGGCTTCAACCAATTTCTGCTATCCTTAATTTAATGCATCACGATGTAATAAGAAAAAAAGATACATAACCAATGTATCTAATTCGATTTAAGTTAAATCTTTTGCTTATGTCCAATTTATTACTAATAGTTTTAGTTCAATCGTAACTAATTTTTATTTTTTTGCAAAATTTTCATTTATTGCAATAAAACTACAAATATATCATCTACTACTGAATTTTAGAACAGCAATGTTTCAAGTTCTATCTTAGTACAGTTATAAGATCAATTGCTCTCTTGTAATGCACAACACAGTATTGGATTCATATCTTCGCTCTCTATTCCTATTTTGTAAACTGTGATGCAAGGAAACTACTGGAAAATTCAAGTCCAGATCACAAAAAAACTTCCCAAAACGTCAATGAAAATAGAAGCATTTCATAACCCAAAAAAAAATACATTAAAACAACAAAAGAGGAGAAGAGACATTACACTTGTTGTATGCATGAAGGTAAAAAGCGAGCTTTGGTAGTTTCGTCTTCCCATTCAACTCCTTCTAACCATTCTTTCTTTGTGTACTTTATGACAAGTCCCTCTTCACCACGTGAGCAGCTTTTAGAATTGAGTGGAAGTTTTCTCAGCTTTGGGCAGTTGAATACAATGATTTTCGTAAGACAAGGAAACGGTAGAGAGCTCCAATATATGTTCTTCAGCTCTGGTAGATCAATCAAACGTAGAGTTCTTAGTTTCTGGAAAGGAACAATCTCTGACTTTTCACCAGCGTAAGCTTTCTCTTTGCTCATTATATCTTCTAGTTCTTTTACACCGCAGACAAAGAGCATTGTAAGATTTGAAGCGAACATCAGCCACGTCAATTCTCTTACGCATTCACAATGTTGCAGAGTAATGCGATAGAGGCTCGTGAAGCATGGTGCATTATTCGGATTCCTCAGAGGAGAAACCGTCTTGCTTCTGATGCTTGCAATATCCATCTTTATCTCAGAAAAGGTACATCCATCGAAAAGGAGTTCATTAACTTTCTCCATAGTAGCTAAAAGCAATATACTCGAGGTATCTAATTGACAACTCTTGATTGCTATAGCTTGTGTGCAACGCATCAGCTTTTGAGAGCTGAAGAAATGATCGAAGCCTGAACCATAAATGATACCTATGGTTAGGATTTCCAAATGTTCCAAGACTTGTAACTCCTCAAGTGTGTTGGGACCGCACCAAACGTTAGAACGTAGTAATCTCAACACTTTCAGATTCACTAGTGAAGATATCCCCACAATACTTGAAAGTTTACTTGTGCCTTCCAAATCCAAATGAATCAGATTTTTCAACTCTCGAAAACCGACAGGCAGACATTTTATGCCGGTATACGACATGTTGAGATATTTCAACGAGACCAAGTCAGATATTTCATCAGGCAATTCAGATAAGTTTATATTATACGATAGATCCAAAACAACTAGCCTTGGCATGGACCGGAAGAAGTCGCCAGAGATATGTACCAATGTCGTCTTGTTTTTCTGCAAGAACAACGTCGTAAGTTCAAGACATTCAAGGCTCCCTGAAACACGATCAATCTTATTAGACATCAGTGACATTCTCTTGACAGCGTTCCAATTCTTAACCTTTGGTAGTTCGTGTAACCCAACACCAGCACGCACGATGAAACTATCTTTATGCTTTCCAAAATCAGATGCGATCCATAAAGCCATTTCACGAACAACGTCATGCATGTACACTTCACGTAAAGCTTTCTTCTCATCCTCCATCAACAAAGATGAACGAATAAGGCTACCGATGATCTCATAACCCTTGTTCTTAGCCCTTTCCATACCTTTACTTTCATCTATAATCCCTTCACATATCCAATACTCTATCAACCCACGTTTAGAAATTCTATGATCTTCTGGAAATAAAGCGCAATATAGTAAACACGTTTTGTCATTCTCCTCTTTAAGATTATCGTAGCTGTATTTCAAAAGTGGAAGAATCTCGTCCTCCATGCCGGAGAACTCAGCAGCATATGAAGTCAACACGTCAATAGCGTGCTGCCATTCTTGAATCGTGCGTTTACTTGCCATGGCTTCACCAATGACGTTAAGTGCTAGAGGTAGACCATGACACTTTTTAGCAACTACAGTTGCAAGCTCTGGTATGTTTGGATGACTTCTTAGCGTGATCTCTCCAACTTTCTTTTTGAACAAATCCAATGCATCTTGAGGTGACAAGCATTGGACTTCCATCTCAACATCAACTCCCATGCGTCCACACACTTCTTGAGAACGAGTGGTAAAAACTACTTTGCATCCGTTTTCTCTGCTTGGATAAGGGACTCCAATCTCTGTTAGATTAACTTTTGCCCATATGTCATCCAACAACAACACAAACTTCTTCCTCTTTAGGACATTATGTATGTCACACGCCTTTTGGTCTTCACTTTTGAGATTCCAATCCTCTTCAGCCAGATGTAGTTTCTTTGCAACTTCTTCTTGAATCTTCTGGATCTGTAAGTCTTTAGATACCACAACCCAAATCACAAAATCAAAAGCCTTCTCTTTTTCTAGAAATTTATTGTTGATCTGCGTGAGGAGTGTAGTTTTCCCAACTCCACCCATACCATACAAGCCCATAATAGTCACTCTATCTTCCATGAGACGGCTCCATATGGTTTCAAGCATTGTTTCCTGACCAATGATTGTCGGTTGAATAGGCCTCTCTACCACCTCAAAAGCTTGAGCTTCCTCAGCAACCACTTCAAAGACTCCACTATATTTGAGACTCTCAACCTCCCTCAACGACATGAAAACCCGTTTCCCGTAACGATAGCTCAGTTTTAAACTCTTGGAACAAAACCCACAGAGACACAACCTTTGGAGCTCAGTTGTTCTAACACTAAACAGACCATTGACTTGGCTTTCGAGGTTCTCAACTCTATTAAGCCATACCTGGACTTGAGAAAGCCTTCTTAGACCTTTATTCTCCTCTCTCTCCACCCTTCTTGACAAATCATCTCGCCTTGCCTTTAGCTCTTCCATGGTTGTCTCCAAAGCTGCGAGATTTTCCTCAAGGTTGTGAATATAGCTCTCTTTGACACATAACCATTGAGAGACTTGATTCACGACTTGATCACATGACAACGAGACAGAGAAGCAACCACCCATCGTTGCAGAGACACATAGAAAGAGATTCAATTAAGGCAACCAACCATCGTAGCCCCTACAAGTGTGTGTGATAATTAGTAGGAGAGAAGAAAAGATAAGGAAGAGGATACGTTTCCATTACACGATGGGGACGTCTAAAGATGCATAATTGAGGTCTTGCCTTCTAGATGATTGCTCTGTTCTCCCAATTAAAATTTCCCTCTTAATTAAAAAAAAAAAAATAACAAAACAGCATTTGGTTCGTAAGAAAAGTTTCAAAATTTAGTGGATACAAGTGAGTTTTTAATTATTAGGAAAGAACAAAAGATTAGATTCTCTTACAAGTGAGAAGCTGTGCTTTTATTGGATGGCTCCAATAAAAGATGTCACACTAATAGAATATAACGCTCTGACTAAATATTAACCTTTATTTCACATTGTTTATGTTTATGCACAAAGAGAGGAATCTTGATAAGCTTGAGAACCGAAGTGATGCTGATTCTTTCTTGAAGCCCGGCCACATTCATCTCTTTTCTTGAGAACCTGTAGTATTGTGGAGCCAAACTGGTCTTAGTGCTCATATTGTGAAAATCAGACACCCAAAACAAGCTCAAGATCAACAAAAATTGCTTTCAGGTGTATTATGTTCATCTACAGTAACACTTCCATTGGTTTTAAGAAAGGGCAAGTTAATCTTTCAAACTGGAAAGAGATTAGACACCAGTTCGATTAATATGCAAAAGAGAAAAAGAAAGCATGAATCATAGTTGCATTCAACAAGGCCTAAAAATACCAAACAATGCATTGTAGGTGATTTTGGGAGACTAGACAACTTTATGAAGCCAAACACGACTTGAGATCTTCAACTTTGGATACCAGTCAAGCCAACCAGATATAACAGAATATCTAGATGAAGCAACATGCTTCACATTTGTAGCAGTAATGAATATCAATTCTCAAACCAGTAAAATTCTAAAAGAAAAATAGCACTATGAACAAGTAACCAGTACGAGCAGACCAATAATTATGATTTGATACAACGCAGACAGAAATTTCAGCTTAGGCGTGGAGATCAGAAGGAGACAACGAACAGTACTTATCATAACCATACACAGAGCTTCTCCTGCTGATCCTCCTGATGACGGAGCACAAAACCCATATCCAAGATCTCGGATAGGGACTGAAAAACGAGGGAAGACCAAAGTTCAGAGTCTTTTCACTACGACTTCAAGTTTTTGTTATACAAAGTTTGAACCAAGAACTTTTCTTTTATTCCTAGTAATGATTTTCACAATGCCTTTATTCTTATCTCTCCCTACTACTTATCGTCATTTTATCATCCTCATCTGCTTTTTACAAGGTTAATGAGGTTACCTGTAGCTTTATAACAACAGTTTCAAATGAACTCTTAAACACAAACCTGTCTGAGCTGAAGAATGCAGAAGCGTATATGTAACATATACAACGACAATAGGAACTTCAAACCACCAGACGCACGAGCAACTGTACTGTGTCTGACTAGAATGAATCCTAATGAAAAACAACATACAGAGAAAAGAAATAATGAGAAAGGAAAAGCCATGAAAGTGGAAGCTATTTGTAACCCAAATTTTTTTACAATAAAAAGAACATAAGAAGAGAAGGAAGAAACTAAGACCTCAATGCATGAAGGTAAGAAACGGACTTTGGTGGCTTCATCTTCCCATTCAACACCTTCTAACCATTTTCTTCCTGTGTAACGTATAGCCAGTACTTTTTCACTACTCGGGCCGCTTTTAGAATTAAGTGGAAGCTTTCTCAGCTTTGGGCATTTCTTTACGATGAGTTCCGTAAGACATGGAAAAGGCAGAGGTCTCCAGTAGATGTTCTTCAGCTCCGGAAGATCATACAAGATTAGAGATTCTAGTCTTTGGAAAGGAACAAACCCTGATTCTTCACATGCGAAAGTTTTCTCCTTCCGTATCACGTCTTCTAGTTCATCTCCATATTGAACAAAGAGCTCTCTGAGATTTGGAGCGAACGTCAGCCACGTCAACTCTGTAAGGCCTTTGCTAAACAGTATATAAATCCTAGAGAGGCTCAAGAAGCATGCATTTGCCGGATTGTGCAGAGGAGAAAGGGTCTCACTTCTTATGCGTCCACTATCTATCTTTTTCTCACGAAACGTACATACCTTGAGTCTAACATCAAAAGCTTTCTCCATACTTGCTAAAAGCGACATCTCTGATGAATCTAGTTGCAAACGTGTGATCTCCAGAACTTGTGTACAGCGCATCAGGTTGGGAGAGCTTAAAAATTGATCCAAACCTGAATCATAACCGATACATATGGTTAGAACTTCTAAATGTTCCAAGTCTCGCAACTCTTCCACTGTGTTGAGATCAGATGAAGCTTTAGAATCCAGTAACTTCAGTACTTTCAGATTCAGTAGTGCCGATATCCCAACAATACTCGAAAGGTTTCCTGTGTCGTCCAAATCCAAGTGAATAAGATTTTTCAACTCTCGAAAGCCCACAGGCAGACATTGTATAGCTGTGCCCGACATGTTGAGATATTTCAACGACACCAACTGTGATACCTCATCTGGCAATTTATAGAGCTTTCTATTACACGATAGATCCAAAACAACTAGTCTTGGCATGTTCAAGAAGAATGCGCCTGAGATACTTACCAATGACCTGTTTTGCTGCAAGAATAATGTTGTGAGTTCAAGACAATCCGGGCTACCAGATACACATTCAATCTTATTATGCATCAAGGACATTCTCTTGACAGCGTTCCAACTCGTAATATTTGGTATCTCGTGTAACCCAACGCCTGCAAGAACGCTGAAGTTATCTTTTTGCTTGCCAAAGTCAGATGCGATCCACAAGGCCATTTCACGGACAACATCATGCATGTACACAGAATTTTCTCCATTCTCCATCAACAGAGATGAACGGATAAGGCTACCGATTATATCATAGCCCTTGTTCTCAGCCCTTTCCCTACCTTTACTTTCATCTATAATCCCTTCACATATCCAGTAATCTATCAAACGACGTTTATAAATTTTGTAATCTTCTGGAAATAAGGCGCAATAAAGTAAGCACGATTTGACATGTTCACCCTGTAGATTATCGTAACTATACTTCAGAATCGGAAGAATCTCATCCTCCATGCCGGAGAACTCAGCAGAATACGAAGTCAACACATCAATAGCGTGCTGCCATTCTTGAACCGTGCGCTTGCATGCCATGGCTTCGCCAATGACGTTAAGTGCCAGTGGTAGGCCATGACATTTTTTAGCAACTACGGTTGCAAGCTCCGGTATCTTTGGATGACTTCTTAGCGTGATCTCTCCAACTTTCTTTTCGAAAAAATCCAGTGCATCACGAGGTGGCAAGCACTGGACTACAGAGACACAGAGAAAGAGATTCCACAGATGAAAAAGAAAAAAATGTGAAGCTGTTGTGTTAGCAAATGAGTAATAATTATAAGGAGAGAGAGAAGATAAAATAATACATTTTATTACACGATGTGTCCAAAAAGCAGAGGGAAAGATGCTTTTGCTTTATGGTTGGGGCCATCCAAAGATGTATGTATAATAGAGAATTCCACAATCATAATATTTCTTTTAAATTAAAACTTGAACAACTTTAATGAATACAAGTGAGTGTCAATACGAAAGAACAAAAGATAAGATTTCTCTTATAAGTGAGAAGCTTTGTTTGTATAATAAGAATAGACTGACAAGAATTTGCCATTTTCTCATTGAAATTTCATTTGTGCTCAGGAATTTTTACAACTTCATGACTTTTTCTAACCTCTGGCAGCGCATTTGTCTATCAATTTCTTATAATTATGCACAGAGAGAGAAATCTTGATTTGCTTGAGAAACTCGGCGATGCTCACTCTTCCTCATGCCGAGTAGCCAGATACGTCTCTTTTTCATACATTCCTCTGTTCATGAGTACCTGCATTGCATAGCCAAACCGGTTTTACCACTCAAATTGTGTGAGAAAGACACCAGTAAGAAACAATAAAGATTGTTTGTGTGTTTTAGTACTCATATTGTGAAAATCAGACACCCAAAACAAGCACAAGAAACAACAAAGATTGCTTTCAGGTGTATTATGTTCATCTACAGTAACACTTCCATTGGTTTTAAGAAAGGGCAAGTTAATCTTTCAAAGTGGAAAGAGATTAGAACACCAGTACGATCAATATGCAAATGGGAAAAAGAAAGCATGAATCATAGACTAGTTGCATTCAACAAGGCCTAATAATACCAAACAATGCATTGTAGGTGATTTTGGGAGATCAGACAACTTTATGAAGCAAAACACGACTTCAGATCTTCAACTTGGGATACCAGTCAAGCCAACCAAATATAACAGAATATCTAGATGAAGCAACAGGCTTCACATTTGTAGCAGTAATGAATATCAATTCTCAAACCAGTAAAATTCTAAAAGAAAAATAACACTATGAACAAGTAACCAGCACGAGCAGACCAATAAATATGATTTGATACAACGCAGACAGAACTTTCACCTTAGGTATCGAGATCAGAAGGAGACAACAGTACTTATCATAACCATACACAGAGCTTCTCCTGCTGATCCTCCTGATGATGGAGCAAAAAAACCATATCCAAGATCTCCGATAGGGACTGAAAGACGAGGGAAGACCAAAGTTCAGAGTCTTCAAGTTTCTGTTACACAAAGTTTGTTTCTGTTATACAAAGTTTGAACTAAGAACTTCTCTTTTATTCCCAGTAATGATTTTCACAATGTCTTTATTCTTATCTCTCCCTACTACTTATCGTCATTTTACCATCCTCATCTGCTTTTTACAAGGTTAATGAGGTTACCTGTAGCTTTATAACAACAGTTTCAAATGAACCCTAAAACACAAACCCGTCTGAACTGAAGAATGCAGAAGCGTAGATGTAACATATACAACGACAATAGGAACTGCAAACCCGCCAGACGCACGAGCCATTGTACTGTATCCGACTAGAATGGATCCTAATAAAAAAGAACATACAAAGAAAAGAATTAGTGAGAAAGGAAAAGCCATGAAAGTGGAAGCTATTTTATAACCAAAAAAAAAATATATATTATAAAAAAAACATAAAAAGAGAAGGAGAAATTAAGACCTCAATGCATGAAGGTAAGAAACGGGCTTTGGTGGCTTCGTCCTCCCATTCAACACCTTCTAACCATTCTCTTCCTCCGTACTTTATGACCAGTCCTTTTTGACCACTTCGGCCGCTTTTAGAATTAAGTGGAAGCTTTCTCAGCTTTGGGCATTTCTTTACGATGAGTTCCGTAAGACATGGAAAAGGCAGAGGTCTCCAGTAGATGTTCTTCAGCTCCGGAAGATCATACAAGATTAGAGATTCTAGTCTTTGGAAAGGAACAAACCCTGATTCTTCACATGCGAAAGTTTTCTCCTTCCGTATCACGTCTTCTAGTTCATCTCCATATTGAACAAAGAGCTCTCTGAGATTTGGAGCGAACGTCAGCCACGTCAAATCTGTAAGGCCTTTGCTAAACAGTATATAAATCCTAGAGAGGCTCAAGAAGCATGCATTTGCCGGATTGTGCAGAGGAGAAAGCGTCTCACTTCTTATGAGTGCACTATCTATCTTTTTCTCACAAAAAGTACATCCATTGAGTTTAACTAAAAAAGCTTTCTCCATATTTGCTAAAAGCGACATCTCTGATGAATCTAGTTGCAAACGTGTGATCTCCAGAACTTGTGTACAACGCATCAGGTTGGGAGAGCTTAAAAATTGATCCAAACCTGAATCATAACCGATACATATGGTTAGAACTTCTAAATGTTCCAAGGCTCGCAACTCTTCCACTGTGTTGAGATCGTATGAAACTTTAGATTCCTCTAACTTCAGTATTTTCAGATTCAGTAGTGCTGATATCCCAACAATACTCGTAAGGTTTTCCGTGAAGGCCAAATCCAAGTGAATAAGATTTTTCAACTCTCGAAAGCCCACAGGCAGACATTGTATAGCTGTGCCCGACATGTTGAGATATTTCAACGACACTAACTGTGATACTTCGTCTGGCAATTCATAGAGCTTTCTATTACACGATAGATCCAAAACAACTAGTCTTGGCATGTTCAAGAAGAATGCGCCTGAGATACTTGCCAATGACCCGTTTCGCTGCAAGAATATTGTTGTGAGTTCAAGACAATCCGGGCTACCAGATACACATTCAATCTTATTATGCATCAAGGACATTCTCTTGACAGCGTTCCAACTCGTAATCTTTGGTATCTCGTGTAACCCAACGCCTGCAAGAACGATGAAGTTATCTTTTTGCTTTCCAAAATCAGATGCGATCCACAAGGCCATGTCACGGACAACATCATGCATGTACACAAAATTTTCTCCATCCTCCATCAACAAAGATGCACGGATAAGGCTACCGATTATATCATAGCCCTCGTTCTCAGCCCTATCCCTACCTTTACTTTCATCTATAATCCCTTCACATGTCCAGTAATCTATCAAATCACGTTTATAAATTTTGTGATCTTCTGGAAATAAGGCGCAATAAAGTAAGCACGATTTGGCATGTTCACCCTTTAGATTATCGTAACTAAACTTCAGAATCGGAAGAATCTCATCCTCCATGCCGGAAAACTCAGCAGCATACAAAGTCAACACATCAATAGCGTGCTGCCATTCTTGAATCGTGCGCTTGCATGCCATGGCTTCGCCAATGACGTTAAGTGCTAGAGGTAGGCCATGACATTTTTTAGCAACTACGGTTGCAAGCTCTGGTATGTTTGGATGACTTCTTAGCGTGATCTCTCCAACTTTCTTTTCGAACAAATCCAATGCATCTTGAGGTGACAAGCACTGGACTTCCATCTCAACATCAGCTCCCATGCGCCCACACACTTCTTGAGAACGTGTGGTGAAAACTACTTTGCATCCGTTTTCCTTATTTGGATAAGGGACTCCAATCTCCGTTAGATTAACTTTTGCCCATATGTCATCCAACAACAACACAAACTTCTTCCTCTTTAGGACATTATGTATGTCACACGCCTTTTGGTCTTCATCTTTCTGGTTCCAATCTTGGCCACACAGGCTTAGCTTCTTCGCAACCTCTTCTTGAATCTTTTGGATATGTAAATCCTTAGATACCACAATCCAAATCACAATGTCAAAAGCATCCTCTTTCTTGAGAAAGTTATTGTTGATCTGTGTGAGTAGTGTTGTTTTGCCAACTCCACCCATACCGTACAGACCCATCATACTCACTCCATCTTCCATGATACGGTTCCATACCGTTTCAAGCATTGTTTCCCGACCGACGATTGCCGGTTGAATAGGCCTCTCTACCACTTCAGACGCTTGAGCTTTCTCAGCAACCACTTCAAAAACCCCATTAGCTTTTAGATTCTCAACTTCCTTCAACATCATGAAAACCCGTTTCCCATAACGGTAACTCATTTTTAAACTCTTCGAGCAAAACCCACAAAGACACAACCTTTGAAGTTCAGTTGTTCGAACACTTAACAGACCATTGATTTGGCTTTCGATGGTCTCAACTCTAGTAAGCCATACCTGGACTTGGGCAAGCCTTCGCAGACCTTTATTCTCTTCTCTCTCCACCCTTCTTGACAAATCATCTCGCCTTGCCTTTAGCTCTTCCACGGTTGTCTCCAAAGCAGCGAGATTCTCCTCAAGCCTGTGGATATAGCTCTCTTTGACACATAACCATTGAGTGACTTGATTCACAACTTGATCACATGACAGTGATACAGAGAAGCAACCACCCATCGTTACAGAGACACGGAGAAAGAGATTCCACAAATGAAAGAAAAAAAACTGTAAAGCTGTTAGCAAATGAGTAATAATTATAAGCAGAGAAGAGAATATAAGAGAATACATTTTATTGCACGATGTGTCCAAAAAGCAGAGGGCAAGATGCTTTTGCTTTATGGATGGGGCCATCCAAAGATGTATGTATAATAGAGAATTCCAGAATCATAATATTTCTTTTAAATTAAAACTTGAACAACTTCAATGAATACAAGTGTCAATTATTACGAAAGAACAAAAGATAAGATTTCTCTTACAAGTGAGAAGCTTTGTTTGTATAATTAGCATAAACTATGACTAGAATTTGCCTTTTTCTCATAGAAATTTCATTTTTGCTAAGGAAATTTTTACAACTTCATGGCTTTTTCTAACCTCTGGCAGCGCACTTGTCTATCAATTTCTTACAATTATGCACGTAGTGAGAAATCTTGATATGCTTGAGAAACTTAACGATGCTCACTCTTCCTCATGCCGATTAGCCAAATACGTCTCTTTTTCGTACATTCCTCTGTTCCTGAGTACCTGCATTGCATAGCCAAACCGGTTTTACAACTCAAATTGTGAGTAAGACACCACTAAGAAACAACAAAGATTGTTTATGTGTGTTTTGTTAGTCTACAGTAACACTTCCATTGCTTTTGAGAAAGGCCACGTGATACTTAGATCTTTAAAACTGGAAAAATCTTTGTAGTCACCGTTAGTTACCAGAAGATGCGACTGATATATAAGCTAGATGAGAAAGAGAGCAGAAGAAAGCCTAATAATTACAATGCTTTTAGATGGATACTAAAAAACGTATTGGGGGGTTTAAAGATGTTTCAAAGGCCAAACAAGACTTAAAATCTTCTAGCTTTGCATACCAGTTTCACACATAATAGAACAGACAGAACATATTCAGTCCGGTCGTAAGAAACAATCTCAAACCAATGGATTTCGATAGACATATAATTAGTGAACCATACCAAGAAATGTGATTTGAAATAAATAAAAAAGACAGAAATATCACCTCAAGAGTCAAGACCAGAAGGAGACTGATGAAGCAAAGCTTATCAGCGCCAGAGATAGCGTTGATTATGATGATGATGACAGAGCGCAAAACAGTTCTAGAGGATCCCCTTTAAAATGCAAAATCCATATACAGAATCTCCAATTCGGAGTTGAGGGATGCGTGAAGAACCCATATTCATTCGCCATTCTCAATTCGTCGATGAAGCAGTGGAGAATCTCTCGACTCGAATTAGAGAGAAGCACCAAGTGGAAGTGATTTCATCACCGCTGAAACAGATGAATTTCCAAGACAAAACCCAAACATAACAGCATAGTGGAAATGCACAAACCATTGTAACAGTTACAAGAGAGAAACAGCTTTTTTGCATCCCTCAGATGTTGCCCGGGTCAACATTTCTTTGATAAGCTCGGCTGATACAGTTATGTCACCATCTCTAAGACATAGCGTGCCGTCATTCAGCATAAGCCCGTCTTCTTTCATCTTCGAATACAATGCATCTATTTCACAATGTAGGCCTTTCATACACAAGCCTGACATCATCGTTGTGTATGTAACAACATCAGGCTTCACTCTTTTGAGGCTGAGGCTACAGAATAAACCCCAAGCGTCTTCAACCTTACCAGTCTCGCACATCCCTCGGATAATGGTAGTATATGTGACAATGTCAAGATCCATTTCTCTCTTTTGCATATCTTCAAATATCACCAATGCTTTCTCTAGCTCCCCGTTGTCACAAAGACCACCTAACAAAATATTATATGTCCAAATATCCGGAGAGACACCAAAAGAATCCATCTGACTAAAAAATTCCTGAGCCATATCAACATCACCTTCTTGAAAAAATCCTTGGATAAGAGTGTTGTAAGTGACTGTATTACTAACCAATCCTCTTTGAGACATCTCGCGGAAGAGTTTCATCCCATCCTCCACTCTCTTACACTTGCAAAATCCATTAATAAGAGTGTTGTAACTCACTACATCTGGGTAACAACCCTTGCTGACCATCAAATCAAACATTTCACTGGCCTCATCTATTCGATCTTGCATACAAAGCCCATTGATCAACGAACTGTAAGTGACAATATCAGGATCTATAGACATCCGGATCATCTCCTGGTAAAGTTCTTTCGCCTCTAAAACCTTCCCATTTTTCACAAATGCATCGACGAAGGCGCTGTAAGTAATCACATTAGGACTGATTTTCCTCTTGATCATATCACTCAACACCCGAGCTGCATCGCTCCATCTACCAGAATTACAAAGACCCTTTAGGAGAGAAGTGTAGGTAACAACGTTCGGTCTAATACCTTTCCTTTCGATTCCCTTGAAAAAGCTGAGAGCATCATTAGCCCGTCTGGTTTTGCACATACTGTCAATGATTGTGTTGTAGGCAACAATGTCAGGCTTATAACCTAATTCCACCATCTTATGAACGAAATACACAGCGTCAGAAACCCTATTCCTGCGACAGAACCCATTGACAAGAGAGCCAAGCGTGACTTTATCTGGCTCGTACCCAAGCTTCAACATCTTGCCAAGAAGAGATAAAGCAAGAGAGACTTGAAAGCAGCTACACAAACAGTTAATCAGAATGTTGAATGTATACAGATCATTTCGAATACCCAAAGTTTCCATCTTTTTGCCCAGAGAGATGACAACATCGTACTTCTTCAACTTGACAATGGCGCTCAACAATCTATTGAAATCGACGATTGAAGGGAAAGGTGGAGATTTGACCATGTCGCCGAACAAAACGATAGCATCATCTAGCTTTATATCACGAAGACGATTCCTGCTCAATCTCTCTCGGAAATCAACCACGCTAGAAAAAGCTCGTACCCAGCAGCAGCAGAAACCGCAGCGGCTAAACGAAGGAAGAGATGTTCTGGGTTTACCTCTCTCCAGAAGATTCCGATGAAGCAATCTCTTCGCCGTCATCGCAATCGACTTTTGCATCGCTTTCGATATTTTCCTTCGACTGTGATTCGGAATCCTAAAACGACGTTTATGGGGAGACAGATGGTGATGCTAACCGAAAATTCGAGAAACCAAAACCGGTTCAATTTCGGTTTATTAAGTTTTAATATTAAACCGAGTATTGTCCATCAATTTCGACTGAATTCTTAAAACTCAATTCTCACTATTTTCTCTTTTTTTTTTTAAAGAATTCTCACTATATTCGACTATACAAAATTCTTCAGCCCCTTGTTACTTGTTTGTTACATAATCGCCATTTCGATCTCATGTTCCCAAGAAATAAAACATGATCTTCTCATTATTACTATTTAAAAATACTTAATTATTGATTTATCTGCTTCAACCCATTAAAACAGCCAATTCTTGCACTAAACCTGGATCATGCGAGAGAGATAGTGATGCAATGAACTTCTTGAAAAGAAGAACCAAAACTCACATGAACCTCTTGTCCATGATGACAAAGCCAGAACCACGAACAATAACACCAAGAAGCAAAAGTAAAACATCTTAGGGAATAAAAACCCCCTATACGCAAACCGCAAACGCATCTTCATCTGATTGCAACTAAAACTTCATACTATTTACATTGCTTGAACATGGAGAATCAACCCATGAACTAGAAGGTCAACAAGACAAACCAAGATACTCTTATTCAAAAGCCGCCAAATGGACTCCTCATGTTAATGGGAGATACAAAGGTGTCCTGAAACCAAATTCTTCTCTTAGGAGATGCAACCACTCTAAAGCTCAAAGAAATAAAACATATGGGTAAAATATAATAGAAACCAACTATTTCTCCAATTTCATATTTAGTTTGTTTAAATTATAAAGAAAATAATTTTAAACTAAAACCTGATATTTTGAAATCTGAAAAACAAATAGAAGGATCTCTAAATAATTACCCAACAGCTTTACTGACTTTAGAACTTGACACTAACAACTAGAAAACAAAAAAAACATCGCTCATACATTTTTTTGTTATCTAAGCTATTTTCCGCTATTTTAGCTATCTCATTCTTCAATATGTGATTAATCAAGACAAACCTTAAAAATAAAACCCTTCAAATTTTGTTGTAGAATGTTCAAACCTCAATTTGACATAAGATATCTCTATCGAGATTGTTCCAATTAATCTCTTCGATTCTTTATATTGGTGATTTGATTTATGTTGGGATGTTTTGTGAAATATGAAGAATTTAAGGAATCAATGAAACGAAAATTTGAGATGACTAATCTTGGCTTGATGAGGTTTTTTGTGTGGAAATTCATTAAAGTTGAAACAGAATCCACTTGAAAGGAGTATGCTCATGAGCTGTTGGAAAGATTTAAAGTGTGTTTGTTTCAACTTTAATGAACTCCCACACAAAAAGATGGACCAAAACTTGGTATATGTTTTAAATATAAATTTAATTTTGAAACAAAAAATAACAATTGAGCAGTCTTTAATGGAATATTTTTTTTAGAGCACTTTGTTAGTTTAGGGGCTGTTTTACCTTTAATCAAATTTTAGGATTTTACTACCCAAAAAAGTAAGTTACAGATTTTAAATTACAGTTGTTTGAAAATATAGGGGTTTTTAGCCAATTTTCCTATTAAAACAGTCAAAAATACTGAGTGTGAATGTGAATGTGAATGTGATTTTATTAGCATAGGTGCAAGAAAGAAAGAAAAAACTTTGTTTTTGTCAACGAAAGAAAAAACTTTAATCGACTGACTTTTATAATTTTAAATGGAACGAGTGATTTCTTTTTTCTTTTTTTCTTTTTTTACTAGTGTTTAGAAGGCTGTAAACCTTTTTGCCAACAAAAAAAAACTCTTGGGATCTTGGCATTTGTAAAATAAGTTAATGACAAAGCATAACGGTATTTAGATGGTCAGATCAATGTCTAATAATGGTCAATTTTTGTTTTCATTGTTTTCTTAGACAGAAAAAGTCGATGTTATCCGATGGTTTCCCTTGGACCGGGACCGTGTCGTGTGTCAATCCCAAAGAGCACGCCCAAATCATGATGTTCCCTAACATATTAAAATTAAATAAATTTAGTTATTTCATAATATAAATAATATAATTTTGCTTCAAAATATAAATTATTTTCATATTTCAATGCAATTTTTATATTTATTGGATAGTGTATCATCAATTATATTCTATAACATTTGTATGATTGATTTAATTATAGTTAATCTATATAGTAAATGGTGTTTTGTGCAGAAATAATTTTTTAAATCTTTCTGTTTTTAACCAAAATAATTTATATTATCAAACATAAAAAGAGTAATTGCTAAAAAAATTTGACAAATTATGTAATACTAATTGTATGTATCAGTTACTGGGAAAATTATATTCTACTGTTCTTTCTTAATTTCACACAACAAAGAACTCAACATATTGTTAAAATAAAATCAAATCACCAACAGCGGAGATAAACCTAATTTCATGGAATATAATATAACTCGTAATATATATACATAACTTATATGTCTCTCCTAACTGCAAATACATGCGACGGTATAATTTGAGGTTTGAATCCAAACACATGTATAATCGCCCTGTAGTACGGTCAAATTTCTTATTTGTATAAGGTCTTCCAAATTATGTTTAAATAGTGAGCTAGCTAATGAGTTCGAGGAAAAATGATTTTGCTTTTTATACATTGTCTTTTCTGCCTCCCTTAAATTAAACATTATAATTGTAAAATACCTAATGACAAAGCATGCTTTTTTTTCTTCCTTTTTTTCCACGGCTTGTCTCTCTATATATGGATATATATTCTCGAGCCAACATGTCATAACAATTTCTTTGTACAACTACATTGATCTTCTTTGAGCCATCTATGTATACTTCTCCTTCATACTCATTTACATACATAAAATCTCTGGGTTTCCATCTTTCAAGCTTCTTATAAGTTGTTTCTCATCATCACAACTGACATGTAAGTGAATCCAAGTTAAACTCAGTTTATGAATATTTTTGGTATATTTTAATATATATATATATACTCTATGTTTGGTGTATGTATAATACTCTCCAATATTTTTGTCAACTTAAACATGTCTTGCTCTTTGCCCAAAAAAAAAAATTGTCTTGCGCGCTTTTTCTTTTCTTTTCTAAGGAATTGTAATGGTAATGTCGAATTAATTGAAAGACTTAACTACCTCTTTGATTTGGCTTTGTAATGCATATGTAACTAAGTAAACCCATTGTGAATAGATAAAGGTATCCAAATTTTGTTAATATTATTTTTTGGATTCACATGTGATTATGTACATTTTTATTTTTTAAGAAATTTAGAAACGAATAAATTATGTGGGTAAAACCGAACGAACAAAAGAAAAGTAAGAATAAATATGAGGGACGAGTATACAACATTATATAAACAAACTAGAAGAATAAATTCTTATTAAAACGAAATAGTTCTCCCTTCATACAAGGATTGGTTTCACATTTAAACCATAACTTATATGGTTATTATAAAAATTCAGGGATGGATATACATTTTATGATACATACATACATTTATGCATATAGCATATATATAGTTCAATAATGTAACAAGAATCATCGAGAGAAAATACCATACTCTTTATGTTTTTATTATATACAAAAACTCTATAAATCCGGGAAACAACTCCATGTTTTTCCCCGTCCATCTTAATTATAAATCGGTTTCCACGTACCTTCATCATCTTCATAGCACTACTGTGCATGTATATTTCACATATATTCATCCTGCATCTTCTTCTCTTTGATCACTATTTCCAGAGATCAATCGGACAACTCGAAGAAGTAGAATCAACATGAGCATCTACTCTTCTCCCATGTCAACAAGCCTTTCCGAATCATTCTCCAGCAAATTCATTCCATCATCCACTTGATAATCAGTTTTTCTTGCGTGGATCTTGGTGTTGTTTTGACGAGTAGAAGCAGAAGCAGAAGCCGCGGCTGCAACCTCCTCGTTGCTTAACTGTGAAGCAACGAACTTATCAAGAACTCTCCAATCCATAGACACTTGGTCCACTCCTTGATCGTAATAAAGAGAGCTAAAACTTTGATTCCCTTGTTGCATTTGTTCCTCATGAGAGAGATTTGATGATTGCTGCAAGTTACCAATATTGTTTGTGCTATTCCCGTTGTTGCTTGATCCATAAGGTAGAAAGTTGCAATTACTGTTAGGGCTTTCAAGCGGGGGAAGCTGGAGGAACATAGATTCATGAAGATGATGATTTTTTTGTTGATGTTGTACAATTTGGTTGTAATGTAGCTCGAGCTCTTGCTTGCATTGCAAGTTAGGGTTGTTGTTGAGTGCATAAGCTGAAGACGCATTGAGTCCATAAGACAATGGCTGCTGGTGTTGGTGGCGGTTATAATGATGAAGGTTACTGGGGAGAATCCGCCTTGGGGAGTTGGAATCGAGCTCGGAGGCCGTGAAAGAGAACTGATCGTCGTACCAATGCGATGGCGAAGAATCGTAATCTCCCATTCTCCTCACTGTTGCCGCCAATCTCTTCTTGAAAACCCTACACACCACCCATCCTTCTTCCTGCACATAAATATCACATCAATAAGATCACATGTATATCATCTCAAATGAAGGCACTTGTCCATTTGTATTAAATATTTTTCCATATTAAATAGAAAGTGCGGACATGAGAATGTTAATTGTAGTGAACAATTAATGAATTTGAATTTGGATATGTTGACAGATTTACTAAAATTTTAATAGCATGTAAGCTATGTATGTTTACCAAAAAAAAAAAAAATGTAAGCTATGTACGATTGTATTAAACTTTTGGACCAAAGACTGGGAACAATGGTTCTCATTTGTTTCATGCTTGAGTCGCATTTTTTATATCATGTAAACTAGCTAAGCTACGTATGTGGACTTTTGATTAATTGCATCGGACATAGAAGTTATGTGTCTTTATGTGAATCACTGAAATGCGTTTTAAGAAACGTACTCAAGAAAGATCAAATATTTGGGGAAACTTTTTCTTATACAATTAAACTAGACATGAGCTAACTTTTCATATATATAACCAATATATATATATATATACCTGAGGGGTTCCATTTTCATTTGTTTCTAACCGGTATTCGTGCATGATCCAGTCCGATTTCTGTCCATTTGGGGCTCTTCCTTTGTAAAACACAAGTGTCTTCCTCATACCGATAAGACTATGTCTTAAATATATAGCCTTGTCTCTTCCAGTGGCTTTCCAGAATCCTGCTTTCGTCGCTCTATTGGTTCGAGTTCCCGTGGGATACTTCTTGTCTTTATGACTAAAGAAATACCATTCACTTTGCTCTTCGTTTCCTATTTTGCATAGCTCTGTATTTGTTCACAAAGAAAAAAACAACAACCGTAAGCATTTCTATTAATATACAAGGATCACTAAAGAGACATGATAGGATTTTCCGGCCAAACCTTGAAGATCCCATGGCTCAATCTTGTAGAGATCAACGTCTTTGATGAAATCGATTTCTATTCTCTTTGATGCAACCTTTTTCCTTAGGTAGTAGTCTACAAGTTCTTCATCAGTTGGATGAAATCTGAAGCCAGGAGGTACAAGTGAAAACGTATTCATCCTTTTAATCTTTATTTTTCCCCAGTAGATACTGAGATTAACCTGCTTATGATATGAAAACATTGACTGTTCAAATTTGGATCATGAAACTTAAATTTAAAAATTGCTATTATGATGTATTCATAGATACGTTTTAATATATGAACTTGTGATTGATCGTTTCATCTAAGTTTGCCAGAAACTAATTAGGGTTATCTCTCGAACTTATATATATGGTAAACAATATAATTCAAACATATCTACACACTATATCACACATACACACTATACATAAGAGAATATATATATATATCATATATTAGGCATTCATGTGTATATATATGTAGTATTTCCGAGCTAGTTACGTTGTGATTACTAGCTTGTGCCTTTATATTTTATTGCAACAACTTTATACAGAAATGGAAAACAGAAATAACCGATTAAGCCCATATTCAAATGAGTTTAGGATAGATTTATAGAACTTTTGAAGATGGACGAGAAATAAATAAAACAATCAATCTCTCATTGATCAATCTCCCACTTTCTTATGAACACATGATAATAGAGTGAAGAAAATCTCCCATATATTAATCTTGCAAAGAAAGTCCATGTATGCTAGATAACAGATAATTGCATATATATATGGACTTATTGGTATCTCTAGGCCGATCCTATAAAGATTATAATTCTCTCAATAATAAATCAAAATAGATCGTTGGGAAAAATCATCTGCTTTCATGTATTAATCATGAGTTTGTGTACTCTAAAACAAATATGATATTTTGCTTAGCTTGTAACATCAGCAACATTGAGTAGGATGAGAGGATGATATATGATGATCATCATAATGGTTTCAAAAAAAAATTACAAGTTTCAAGAAAAAAAAATGGTAAATATCTGTGGAAATATCTGACAAAAAAAAAAAAACCTAAAAACATAGAGATAGAGAGAGGATCAAAGAAAAAGTAGACACATCAAAGCAAGTTAGCCTCTATACCTCAACAAACCCGAATACAGGCAGATGCAACTCTATACCCTTCAAAACTCGTAGCCTCAGTTATTGTATGCGACTACTTTCAAAGATCGAACACTTCATATAGAGTTAGAGCTACAGAGAGTTAGAGAGGGAGAGAGACAACCCTAAAGGAGTTGTTATGCAAATGGAAAAGATTTGACATATATCATCGGGAATAGCCACCGGATCAAAGAAATCGGATCCCAAAAAATATTAGGAAAGAGAGAGAGAGGATGGGAAAAGAGAAAGAGAGTAGGGTTAAATAAAGAAAATCAGATGATGATGAAGAAGAAGAAGGAGAAAGAGAGAGAAGACACAAGAAAAAGTAGACAACCGTGTCCTAATAATCTATACTACTTTGTCTCTTTCTATATGTCCTTCTCAATCATAGTCTCTCTGTATGTCCTTTAACCCCGAGTGAGAAACTTTATCTAATGCAAAAGCTTCGGGAGAAAAGAGAGGCGGATATGGGGCTCAAGCAAGATTTTGAGAGAGAGAGAGGAGAGAGAGAGAGAGAGAGAGAGATAGCAACATCCATTACCACCACCCACCAGCTTTTGATAGAGACCGTTTAAAGTTTAAAGAAAAATCTATTTGTCGACGAACATCAACCCTTACTTTCCAAAACACAACATATATATCACTAAAAAAAAATGTATTGCATGATTTAAATATTATCACAAAAGTAAATGAAGATTAATCCATGCAGTTTAGAGTTTGTAAGGCATTGTACCGGTCACAAAACTCGATCATAGAACACTTTCTGGTCTACCATTCGCAGGAAGTAGCACAGCCATAATAGCTGGATCACAGAACATTTCCTGCTCCCAGTCTACCATTTGCATGAAGTAACAGTAGCCCAGTCGTCGACACTCTTTCTGCACCTGAACCAAAATGCATATTTTTTTTTGATAACTCAGGGGGAATCCCCGGCCTAAACCGAGACTAATCCCCCTGGGGGAAGGAATGCCCACGAATAGACGCCCCTCCCAGTTTTTCAAATGGGCCGTAAGCAAGGACCCATACTCGTGTGGCCAAATAGGGAAATATCTAGCAATTTCGCACTTGAGGGGAATCGATCCCTGGCCTAGACCAACAGGGCAACTCCTCCCCAAGTGGTAACCACTAGACCACCACCACTTGGTTACCAAAATGCATATTGCCCAAATTAATTTTCCTTTTCTGTGTGGACTTTTTCCTGTTTTGATTTAAAATAACTTTAGACCCTTTAAATACATAAATTTATATCAATTGTCTATTTCTAGGGTAGGGTAAATTTTATTTTCTACATAAATTTATATCAATTGTCTATCGAAAAATATATTCGAACATTTTTTAGCAACTTTTGAAAAGAAATATAATATTTTTATTTTTTTTATTGAATTTTTTATGATTTAATGTTACCACAATCATGTGTAAGTAGTTTCATAACTAAGTTTTAGGGTTTCAGTGAAATTCATGGTTTTATAAATTTAGTTATTTTGATAAAGAATTATCTAGGTCTGGTGTTCGAGTACCATTCAGAGTTGGTTTGGATTTTTCGGATTCCTAGGTTTATAAATATAAAATCCGCTCGGATATTTTAGAATTTTAATTCGGTTCGGTTCCATTCAGATTCGGTTTGGATTCAGATCTCGAAAATTTACAAAAATAAAATAAAAATTGATTAAATTGAATGAAATTTAATTAAATTTGAAAAATATAGCTAAAAATATTCGTATGTTTTACTTATTTTTAATTATTTTAATTTAAAATTAATTCATATATTTAGATTTATAATTATACAAAACTTGAAGCTTATACAGCTCAAACTCAAAGTAGTCCCGTTTTTAAGCCGATCGAGCGGGTTAACTTGTAAACTGTAAATTGTAATAGTGAAAATTGGCCCCACAAATAGGATGTGCTGACGTAGCGGCTGATGGTCCGGCGTGAGATAGGCTTCGATCATTAGTCTCACAATTTGGGGTTGGGTGGGTCCCTTCCCGTTTTCCGTTTACTTCTTCTTTTTTTTTTGGCGTCAACGCCTTTTTCCAAATCTGAAAAACTTTGGTCTCAATGAATATATTATCAGTTTTTTTAAGAGATAATTACCTTTGAGCACACCTTTTCAACTTTATGTTTCAAAAAAACATACCTTGGTGTGAAGGGTGACTTTATGACCAACAATCCAAATTTTATACCTCTTTTACCCTTAATAACTTCAGCCTCTAATTTACGAGACTTGTCGATAGACAGAGAGAGAGAACAAGAGAGAGAGAGTTCAAGGAGGTTTTGGATCTGAAGAGATCTGTCGAAGAAGAAGAAGAAGAAGCTACCCAGCATGGTCATGGAAGAGAGAGAGAGAGAGATCGGGAGAGAGAGAGAGAGAAAGAGAGAGAAAGAGAGAGAGAGACAGAGAAAGACAGAGAAAGAGAGAGAGAGAGAGAGAGAGAGAGAGAGAGAGAGAGAGGAGAGAGATCGGACAGAGAGAGAGAAGAAGAAGCTACCCAGGATGGTTATGGAAGAACACGAAGAAGAAGAAGCTTTCAGATCCGTACAACACTATTGATTTCGGTGGACAACCACATCGTACTTGATGCACGTCGAACTTGCTTTTTTCTTGATGCACGTCGAAGAAGCTTTTTTCGTCATGGTCGAACAATGTTTATTAAATGAAAAGCTTTATTCTTTTCACTTCTCATACAGACTTATCGTGTTCGAACACGAAAAATACAACAAAACACAAGTAATCATACAGACTTATCGTGTTCGAACACGAAAAATACAACAAAACACAAGTAATCATACAGACTTATCGTGTTCGAACACGTAAAATTATAAATCATCAAAGCTAACTGAGAGAGACATCCATTGTTCGTCCACGATAACGTCTTATATTTAATGTTACAACCACACACATATCTTTCAATGTACATCCACACTTAAACTTCAGATGTACGAATGTTCGACCACACACATTCGAACAATATCCTTCTACAGTTAAACCATACGTCAATCCACGTCCACACTTACGGGTATTTGGGTGTATACGTATCAAAAGACATTGTTCATCCATTTTTGTTTCGACACCCTCATTTCATCCATGTTCCATACCCACTTCTCCTGTCGTGTACGTCCACGAAACTGCAATTCGTCCATTCTATCAAATTTCCAGATCCAAACTAATCTCAAACACATGTTTGTTCGTACATAAAATCTGTGTTCAGAATTTTGTCTGTCCACGATTAAATCATCTTCTTCTTTTCAATCTCTTTCCAGAATCTGAAATACAGATCTGTATCTGTCAAACAAAACACCCATCGATTGTGTACGACCACGAACCTGCAATTCCTCCCTTCTATCAAATTTTCAGATCCAAATTTGAGACTCTAAATTTTCAGATCGGACAGAGAGAGAGAGAGAAAGACAGAAAGAGAAAAAAAAAGAGAGAGACAGGGAGAGAGAAAAAGAGAGAGCCACGGATAGAGAGAGCGACAGAGAAAAAGAGAGAGAGAGAGAAAGGGCTCTTTTAGTCATTTCGACCACATTTTGTCCCCCTTGCATCGAAGGTCACTTTATCTGCAAAGAAACTTCCAAACGTCCTCTTTATGGTTAAGCTCTCTTTTTTTAACAGTCATAACTCATACTCCTTATGTTTCATAATAAATGTTATTCTACCATTTTGCACACAAATTAAGGCAGTATATTAAAAATCTATTATACCTCTATTAATAAAGTTGACTTTTACCATTCTTTTTTTCTATTGATTAATATAAAGATTAAAGTAGACAATTTATGTTAAAAGTTACCTTGTAAATCTAAAACGACACTTATTTTAAAACGAAAAAAACAATCCTAAAACGACACTTATTGTGAAACGGAGGGAGTAAGTCATAACACATTTTTCTTTCAGTTTTTATTCAAAGGTGGGAAAACAAAATTCAACTTTCAGCCAATTCTATTTTTTTCAGTAAAAAAACAAAAAAGTTTAATCCAAAAAAAGAAAGAAAATAATTTGTTTATAAAAATTTGTAAGAAAAATCAAACCAATTTATATATTTCACCTAAAAGTCTAAAACTAAAAGAAATTAATATTTTTTCAATCTCACTTTTTATAATAATGCAACATATATAGGGAAGTTGACAGTTTTAATCACAACCGGTAAAAACATCTATTTTATCGCTTACCTAAACATTGTACATTACGATTTGGTTTAGGAGGCTCAATAATTGATCCGAAGATGCACTGTCATCCGCAAAATATTTGTGATATTACAATGTTCGAAAGAGATGACGAAGATGATTATTTCTCTCTTTCGATAATTCTTAAATTTATGTTCTCTGATCAATCTAGTGCAAACACAGCAGAGAATATCTGGTTCAAGAAGAAAAACAAAGGATAATAATAAGAGAGACTTACCATAAAGAGGATCTAGCAAACTTATGTTTCAAAATAGGTGACCCAGCGTGCTTGGGTGACTTAAAGTTGATGAATTACCAATTCTGCCCTTATTTCTCACTCTCACTCTCTCTCTCTCTCGCTCTATCTCTCTCTCTTACTCTCTCTCTCTCTTTTTCTGTCTCTCTCTCTCCCTCTGTCTCTCTCCCTCTCGCTCTCTCTCCCTCTCTCTCTCCCTCTCTCTCTGTCTAAAGGTTTCTCTCCCTCTCAATCTCTTCAAATAGTGGATGGCTGTGTTGTTTTACAGATAGAGATCTGTATTTCAGATCTGGGGAAGAGATTAAAAGGAAGAAGATGATTTAATCGTGGACGAACACATAATTGAGATTAGTTCCGATTTTGAAATTTGATAGAATAGACGAATTGCAGTTTCGTGGACGTACAGGGCAGGAGAAGTGGGGATGGAACATCGACGAATTGAGGGTGTCGAAACAGTAATGGATGAACATTGGCTTTTGATACGTATACACCGAAATACCTCGTAAGTGTGGACGTGGATTGATGTAGGGTTTAACTGTAGAAGGATATTGTTCGAATGTTTGTGGTCGAACATTTGAACATCTGAAGTTCAAGTGTGAATGTACATTGTAAGCTATGTGTGTGGTTGTAACATTAAATATAAGACGTTATCATGGACGATCAATGAATGTCTCTCTCAGTTAGGTTTGATGTATTTATAAATTTACGTGTTCGAACACAATAAATCTGTATGATTAAATGCGTTTTGTTGTATTCTTCGTGTTCGAACACGATAAGTCTGTATGATAAGTGAGAAGGATAAAGATTTTCATTTAATAACCATTGTTCGACCATGACCCTCGGTATGTTTGGGACATGTATTTGTGGTTGCACATTTATTGATGTACGGATCTGAAGCTTCTTCTTCTTCGTGTTCGTCCATGACCAGCCTGGGAAGCTTCTTCTTCTCTCTCTGTCTCTCTGTCCGCTCTCTCTCTTTCTCTCTCTCTCTCTTTTTTTCTCTCTCTCTCTCTCAAACCCTCGCTCTCTCTCTCTCTCTTTATCTTTCTCTCTTTCTCTCCCTCGATCTCTCTCTCTCTCTCAAACCCCCTCTCTCTCTCTTTCTCTCCCCCAATCTCTCTCTCTCTCTAATACAAAAGAAAATCCAAACCCAGATTTTTTTCCCAAATGTGGAACAATATCTCTCTTAATCTTTTTTTCGAAAATCCAATCTCAACAAAATCTCTCTCTCTCTCTTTCTCGTTAGAAGAAGGAAGCATAAGGGCAAAAAAGTCAAGTTGGATAAGATTTGGTGAAAAGGTCACCTTATACATGGAGGTGTGTTTTTTTGTTAATACTTTTACAAAAGGTCACTTGAGAGGCAATTATCTCTAAGAGATAATTACCTTTGAGCACACCTTTTCAACTTTATGTTTCAAAAAAACATACCTTGGTGTGAAGGGTGACTTTATGACCAACAATCCAAATTTTATACCTCTTTTACCCTTAATAACTTCAGCCTCTAATTTACGAGACTTGTCGATAGACAGAGAGAGAGAACAAGAGAGAGAGAGTTCAAGGAGGTTTTGGATCTGAAGAGATCTGTCGAAGAAGAAGAAGAAGAAGCTACCCAGCATGGTCATGGAGAGAGAGAGAGAGAGATCGGGAGAGAGAGAGAGAGAGAGAGAGAAGAGAGAGAGAAGAGAGAGAGAGACAGAGAAAGACAGAGAAAGAGAGAGAGAGAGAGAGAGAGAGAGAGAGAGAGAGAGAGAGAGAGAGAGAGAGAGGAGAGAGATCGGACAGAGAGAGAGAAGAAGAAGCTACCCAGGATGGTTATGGAAGAACACGAAGAAGAAGAAGCTTTCAGATCCGTACAACACTATTGATTTCGGTGGACAACCACATCGTACTTGATGCACGTCGAACTTGCTTTTTTCTTGATGCACGTCGAAGAAGCTTTTTTCGTCATGGTCGAACAATGTTTATTAAATGAAAAGCTTTATTCTTTTCACTTCTCATACAGACTTATCGTGTTCGAACACGAAAAATACAACAAAACACAAGTAATCATACAGACTTATCGTGTTCGAACACGAAAAATACAACAAAACACAAGTAATCATACAGACTTATCGTGTTCGAACACGTAAAATTATAAATCATCAAAGCTAACTGAGAGAGACATCCATTGTTCGTCCACGATAACGTCTTATATTTAATGTTACAACCACACACATATCTTTCAATGTACATCCACACTTAAACTTCAGATGTACGAATGTTCGACCACACACATTCGAACAATATCCTTCTACAGTTAAACCATACGTCAATCCACGTCCACACTTACGGGTATTTGGGTGTATACGTATCAAAAGACATTGTTCATCCATTTTTGTTTCGACACCCTCATTTCATCCATGTTCCATACCCACTTCTCCTGTCGTGTACGTCCACGAAACTGCAATTCGTCCATTCTATCAAATTTCCAGATCCAAACTAATCTCAAACACATGTTTGTTCGTACATAAAATCTGTGTTCAGAATTTTGTCTGTCCACGATTAAATCATCTTCTTCTTTTCAATCTCTTTCCAGAATCTGAAATACAGATCTGTATCTGTCAAACAAAACACCCATCGATTGTGTACGACCACGAACCTGCAATTCCTCCCTTCTATCAAATTTTCAGATCCAAATTTGAGACTCTAAATTTTCAGATCGGACAGAGAGAGAGAGAGAAAGACAGAAAGAGAAAAAAAAAGAGAGAGACAGGGAGAGAGAAAAAGAGAGAGCCACGGATAGAGAGAGCGACAGAGAAAAAGAGAGAGAGAGAGAAAGGGCTCTTTTAGTCATTTCGACCACATTTTGTCCCCCTTGCATCGAAGGTCACTTTATCTGCAAAGAAACTTCCAAACGTCCTCTTATGGTTAAGCTCTCTTTTTTTAACAGTCATAACTCATACTCCTTATGTTTCATAATAAATGTTATTCTACCATTTTGCACACAAATTAAGGCAGTATATTAAAAATCTATTATACCTCTATTAATAAAGTTGACTTTTACCATTCTTTTTTTCTATTGATTAATATAAAGATTAAAGTAGACAATTTATGTTAAAAGTTACCTTGTAAATCTAAAACGACACTTATTTTAAAACGAAAAAAACAATCCTAAAACGACACTTATTGTGAAACGGAGGGAGTAAGTCATAACACATTTTTCTTTCAGTTTTTATTCAAAGGTGGGAAAACAAAATTCAACTTTCAGCCAATTCTATTTTTTTCAGTAAAAAAACAAAAAAGTTTAATCCAAAAAAAGAAAGAAAATAATTTGTTTATAAAAATTTGTAAGAAAAATCAAACCAATTTATATATTTCACCTAAAAGTCTAAAACTAAAAGAAATTAATATTTTTTCAATCTCACTTTTTATAATAATGCAACATATATAGGGAAGTTGACAGTTTTAATCACAACCGGTAAAAACATCTATTTTATCGCTTACCTAAACATTGTACATTACGATTTGGTTTAGGAGGCTCAATAATTGATCCGAAGATGCACTGTCATCCGCAAAATATTTGTGATATTACAATGTTCGAAAGAGATGACGAAGATGATTATTTCTCTCTTTCGATAATTCTTAAATTTATGTTCTCTGATCAATCTAGTGCAAACACAGCAGAGAATATCTGGTTCAAGAAGAAAAACAAAGGATAATAATAACGGCGTTGGTGATGTGACATGGTGATGATGTTGACCGAAACCTCCGTTTACATACATGGCTTCCATTAGTCCTAGACATTTCAACCGAAACCGAAATACCGAACCGAAATAACTAAAACTGAAATCGAACCGAATTTTATGAAATACCCATTGGATATTGAATTGAAAATTTACGGATACTTAAACCAAAACCGAAACCAAACCGAAAACCGAACGGATAACCGAATAACTGAAACATGATCTATAGACCTAAAAATATTATTTATATTATATTTAAAATAAGTAAATAATTTAAAATTAATTAAATACTACTAAAAATGAATAATATAAAATTATCCAAAACTTTTTATCCAAAATATCGTAGATTATCCGAATTATCCAATATTTTATCCGTATTTTTATATAAAATATATAAAAAAACACGTAATCGAACCGGGACCAAACTAGACCTGAATTTTTTCCGGATATTACAAAGCCGAAACCGAAAAAACCGAACCGAACCGAACAAAAACAAAAAAACCGAACCGAACCGAACCGAAAAACCGAACGCCCAGGCCTAGCATCCATTATCAAAGTTGTAAGTTTTTGTCAAAAATCTTTATGCAATTCTTTTACAATTTCTAAGTTTTTATTTGTTGTCTTAGATAAAAGAAGAATACATTTTTTTAACTAAGCCGTACAAAAAATAGATTTTGTTTTTCCTTTGCTAGTTTTACAAACCGTTTGCTTTTCCTCTTTAGAATATGTTCCAAAAAAATTTGCTATTTTTTATATATTAGCTATAGCCGATATAAGTTGATTTTATTTTGCAATATGTCTTCAACTTTAACCCTTTTATTAGCAGATAGATATTTTAGTAGCTAATTAACTAACCAACCAACTAAGATAAAAATTCCAGATTAGGTATGTGCTATTTAGATTATAGCATAAATTTCAGGTAAGTACAATAAATTTTGGATGGATTTGCGGCTGAGGTTAGGGATTTTAGGGCAAAGGTTTGTTTTCTGCTAAGTTCAAATCAACAATACAGCGAACTTTACTAATAAAATTTCGGAAAATGAGCACTGAAGTTTTCTCTTACTTAAATTTGTGTGTTGTTGAAACGAAGCATAGAAGTGAAGCAAAAGTAAAGTCAGTGTTTTTTAAAAGTGCCATTTTTGGTCCCACTTTGTCTCTTGTCGATTACCTATTTGACATCGGGACTATATTATCACGATTTTTTCCACCCTTATGCTATTCTATAATGTACGACTGTGTGCACAAAGAATATATATACACATGAATCTTTATCTTTTCTTTTATTAAAAATTAACATATATAGGTTTTGGTGATCGTTCAGTTGCACACACGAAACTCAACAAAAAAGTTTTTGGTGAGTTCCTATTGGCCACCAACCGTCAGTGGAATACTGGAATATAAGAAAGAAAAGCTTAAGCTTTAGATGTGACTATTTTAAAGGAACACCGCTTTTTAATTTTAAACCAACAAAAAAAATCCTTTAACAAAAATAATGTTATTTATAATTTAGTTCTTGATGGTGATAATCAATTTTCTATGATCGTTTTTTGTTTCCATTTTATTTCAACTTCAAATATAAAATTACGCATTATATTTTTTTAAAAATGTCACAAAAACTTGTCATATAAATTATGCTGAGATTGTACGTAAAAATTATGAATCTAGATATTATAATATAATATATATACACGCAAATACACTGTTAATATTATAGTTTAATTTGTATACGCAATGTTATACTTAATTAAGAGGCAATATTCGAGAAGAAGAATATCCAGATATATCTAAAGGACACTTTGTACCATAAAGAGGGCCACATTTATTGACTCATGCCCTATTACAAATGTTATTCTAAAGCCTAAAACGTATAGTGTAAATAATTTTGTACAATATTAAATCAAATGGACCAGACAACAAATTATACTATCGTACATACGCATGACAGAGGTGGCAGAAGTTTGCTAATTTACTAAAATATAATAAAAATTCGGACACAAGAAACTAATATACATATAGTATCTTAAACATCATGAAACATTATATAATTAACTATAATTAAGGTCTATTGAATAGCAAAGCTATGATATAAGTGTGAGTATGTAACTAAATAATTAATTAGAACCAATAAATTTTCTAAATTTCTTTATACGCTGATTTTGCTTTCGTTTTCGGATAAATAAAAAAGAAATCCATTAATAAAAAAATATCCGCTTCTTACCCGGAATCATTGTAATAAGTATCATTTCATGCTTTGTGACAATAAAAAAAAGTATCATTTTGCTTAACCCTAATATGTCGGCTACGCATCGAGTTTGTAAAAAACCAAAATGGTTCAATTGGGATTAGGTACCCTCGGGCTGGGGAATGTACTCATACCACGTGTCATGAAGGCAGGTTTCTTCAAAGCTTCAAGTCTCTTAAGACTAATCATTACAACAAGCCCTAGAAATTAAACCACGTGGGGAAGTTTGTTTCTCTTGTCACTTGTCCATTTCTTCTGTAAAGAACAACTCCATTGCCACATACCTATTCAGTATCTTGATAATTACAGAAATTATAAGAATTCTTTAAATTATAATTACACTTTTTAGTTAATAATTGTCTGGATTCTATTTAAACATTAAGTTTAAATTAAATAATTAAATTTATTACTCCTATTATTCAATCCTGTCTGAAAATAATGTTTTTTTTAAAAAAAAATATTTTTAAAATAGTTTTTTTTGAACTTTAAATGTATTTTTATTGATTATTAATGATAAATTATAAATTTCTAGAAACTTAATTAAAATTTTGAATTATTATTGGTTCAGAGTTATTAAAAAATTTAAACACAAATCAATTATTTAAATATATTTTTAATATGTGTGAAAACACCAAAAAATTAATTATTTAAAAATAGAAGGAGTATATTAACTTATTTGGTACATATATGAAATACTCAGAATGATGGATTTGCTCTATTGTTTGTTAGTTACATTTGAAAGGTTGGAAACCACATTAAAGAAAAGGTTCTCCTACATGCTTAATGGAGCACTTATCCAGTTGATTCTTCTGATAATTTGGAGAATTTAACACAGTAGACAATCGGGCCATACGGAACTTATTGTTTATGAACTTTTAATATTTCTCTAATTCGATAGTTATAGAACTGGCATTATAAAGCTCATATAATGTATACGATGATAATGGACTTAGAAAGCTTATTATTGTTAATTATTATGTTTAACAAAAAACATGTATTGCATGGCTAATTTTTTTACTGTACCATGTACTAACTCTTCTAATTATTCCATGCAATGAATACAAACAAAAATTACCACATGTTCTCAACTCCATCGACGAATACTAACTCAAACAAATCAACTAATAATTAGCTTTAATTTCGTTTATAATTTCATTACCAACTTTCTCTAATTATTATGTAAATAAGGTAGAGCATATACCCAATGGTAGAGTGGCAAGTGTCTGAGATAAATAAAAAACCCTGTATATATATGATTAGACTTTTGTAAACAAATATTGAAAATATTATATCTACAATTCAATCTTGTTTTTTTGTCAACTGTCAAGTATATACAATTCAAACTTGTTTTTTTCTCAACCTACCTGCTCACTTTTTTTTTTTTGTTAATCGAACAAACTTGTTAATTCGATTAGACGACCACTTCGAATAGATTTATGATTAATTAAGTATATTTCCACGTGAAATGCAAGAATAATGAAATAATCAAGAAATTACTTATATTTGTACGTAAAATGAAAACTTATGATAATCAAGAAAATTACTTAGTCTTAAGGCTTTAAGCCTGACTTGAAAAAAAGAATTATTTTTTTTTTAACAACAAAATAAGGAGAGATTACTTGATTGAAATATGAAGAACACAAAGGTTTTTAAGTTTTCACAATAGATAAAAAAATCTTCCTAAAAAAAGGTTAGAGACCTATTTATATAAGTCTAGAAAAAGCCCTAGTTAACCCAACAATCTTGGGTTAAACCAGGAAAAACCAAAAGAAATACAGAAAGTCAAAGTCGGTTCAGTAGGTCAACATTCCTTTTTCTTCATGAAGCTCCCTAGCGACCTCCATCAGCCGCTAGGGGTTTGTCGCTAGGTGTAGTTGATTTCTCGCTTTTGGCTAGCGACCACCTCTTGGCCGCTAGGCTCGGTCGCTAGGCTCAATTCAACTTGTCCATTTGCTTCTTTTCTGATTCTGCTCCCATTTCAGCTCCATGTGCCTCTAAGTTTCCTCCATCTCCACTCCATGTCCTGAAAAGAGGTACTAGCACACAAATGCAACTTAGCATGCCTAAATGCAAGGAAAAGACAATGAAAAATAAGCTAAAGACATAGCTTTTGCTTCCTGCAAAGGAAGTTAATAAAAAAAAAGTATGAACAAGAACAAACAACAAAACTCACTACTTCATTCATCGCAAATCATAACATACCATAACAGTTAGATTAGCTGGTTTTGAAGCTTTACCTTGGTTTGGTCTGTGTCTGTTATGTTCATGTCCAGCTCAACGGCTTTAGGCAATAGAGATTCTGTAAAGAAACCAACGCCGATAGTGCTTTGCACTAGCCCAAGACCGTAATACCCGAGACCCGAGAGAATAAACCTCTAAGTATGAAAATGAATATGGAAGAACACTTAGAGAATACTTGAAAGAATTTTAGAGAGAGTATTTGAACTTATGATGAACACACTTTCTTATTTCAACTTCTTGTACATCTTACAAATGAGGGGGTGAGGAGGTATTTATAGCCTCCAAAAGATCTTACAACATAAATCTAGATTTTTCTACTCTAACCTCCTTAACCTAGATATTTCTTAATTTTTTAGATTTTTTTAATATAATATCTAGATTTTTATCATAAAAATCTAGATTTTTCTACACAAATATCTTATCTATAACCTCTTTACTTCTAAGATTTTTCTACCATAATATCTAGATTTTTATCATACAAATCTAGATTTTTCTACACAAATATCTTATCCATAACCTCATTACTTCTAAGATTTTTCTACCATAATATCTAGATTTTTCTACACAAATATCTTATCACAAAACCAAATTTAATTTTAATACTCCCCCTTAAACTTGATTTTGTCAACCATCCCGAGCTTTGAACGAAGTAGCTCAAACTGGCCTTTTGGCAGTGACTTGATGAAGATATCTGCAACATTGTCTTCACTTCGAACCTCCAAAGCTTCAATCCTTCCATCAAGCACCTTCTCCCGTATGAAGTGATGTTCCAACTCAATATGCTTAGTCCTTGCATGGAACACCGGATTATTCGCCAGCTTGATAGCACTTTGATTATCTCCATAGATAGTAACTGGCTTATTGATTGGCTCGAACAAGTCTTCAAGGAGTCTTCGAAGCCAAATGCACTCTTGAGCTGCGAGTGTTGAAGCTTTATACTCTGCTTCAGTGGTTGACAACGACACTGTTGCTTGCTTCTTGCTGCACCATGAAACGCTTGTGTCTCCACACAGAAACACATAGCCCGAAGTTGATTTCCAATCATCCAGATCTCCACCAAAGTCTACATCTGTGAAGCCATAGAGAGAGACCTTGGCATTGTACTTATACATCAGACCCATGCCAAGTGTTGTCTTCACATACTTCAAGATCTTCTTCGCTGCTTCTAGATGTGGCTTCCTCGGTGTCTGCATAAACTGACTTACAAGACCAACCGCAAAGGAAATGTCAGGCCTTGTAATGGTTAAGTACAAAAGACTTCCTACAAGAGATCGGTAAGGTCGAGGATTGGGTAGCAGAGATCCTTCATCGCGCTTCAACTTAACGTTTACATCCATTGGAGTAGTACTTGTCTTCCCTTCGTGTACCCCGAACTTTTCAACAATCCTTCTTGCATAACTTTGTTGGCCGATGAATATTCCATCCTTTACTCTTTCAACCTCCAAACCAAGGAAGTTGTTCAGATCACCCAACTTCTTCATCTCAAACCTTATTGACATATCCTCTTGTAGACGAGCGATTTCCGCTTCATCATTCCCAGAAATTATCAGGTCATCCACGTAAAGAAGAACTACCACGTGGACTCTTCCATTCTTCTTGAGGAATAGACTCGGATCAGAATTAGATGGGACAAACCTGCAGAACTGAAGAAACTGAGCAAGATTTCCATACTAGGCTCTTGGAGCTTGTTTTAACCCATATAGAGCCTTCTTTAGCTTGCACACATAGTCAGGATGCTCCCTTGATATGTAACCAGGTGGTTGCTCCATATAGATTTTCTTATCAAGTTCTCCATATAGAAAGACATTCTTCACATCTAACTACCATAACTTCCAGCCAAAGCTTGCAGCTAAAGATAAAAGTGAACGTACCGTAGTCATCTTCGCCACTGGACTGAAAATCTCATCATAATCTTCTCCATACTTCTGAGAGAATCCCCGAGCAACCAACCTTCCTTTGTATCTATCAATGCTTCCATCCGTCCTTCGCTTGATACGGTACACCCACTTGCATGAGACTGGTTGGACATCCTTGGGTTTGGGAACCAAATCCCAAGTTTCATTCTTCTTAAAAGCATCCATCTCCTCTTTCATTGCGGTCTCCCACTCTTTAACTCCTTTTACTTCATCATATGATGATGGCTCTTCTTCATCTAATGGAGCTGCAAAATAGCATGAGTAAGTAGTGACAAAACTATCATCTCTGAACCGAGCAGGCTTGACAATGTTCCGTTTCGGCCGTTGATTAGCCATGGAACCATGGTCTTCTTCCTCATCTTCTTCTTGGTTAGTGCTCCCCCTTTGACCTTGTGTCTCTTGTTCAGAACTTCCACCTTCACTGGTATCTGAACAGCTGGTTCATCGCCTTTAGGGAACCTACCATCTTTATCAAACAAGACTTGAGGAGGTCCATAATGGAAGAAACTTCATCAAAGACAACATCACGAGATACAGTGTACCTGTGTGTCTCTGGATCCATACACCTCCAACCCTTCCTTCGTTCATCATAGCCGACAAAGATGCACTTCTTCGCCTTTGCCTCCAGCTTGGTTCTATGAGAATCGAACACATGGACATACAGATGATCCAAATACCCTGAGATGTTTCACCGTTGGCTTCTTCCTATGAACCATCTCATATGGAGACTTCATATTATTTGGACTCAGCGGCCGGTTGATGACATAGGTTGCACATCTCATACCTTCCGCCCATAAGGCCTTTGGTAAATTCTTCGCATGTAGCCAGCTTCTACAAGTCTCGCTTAGATGTCTGATCTTTCTTTCTGCTACTCCATTTTGTTGAGGTGTATATGGACATGGAAATTCTCTCTTGATATCATGCTTCCGGCAGAAAAAGAGAAACTCTTTTGACATAAACTCCCCTCCATTATCCGTCCTTAGAGTCTTGATCTTCCGACCTAACTCTCCCTCCACGGTGACCTTGAATTCTTGAAACCTTGAAAATACCTATGATTTTTCCTTCACGAAGTATACCCAAGTGTACCGTGAGAAGTCATCAACGAACAACAACATGTAGCGGAACCCGGAATAGGAGGATGTTCTCGTTGGACCCATCAAGTCACTATGGACCCTCTCCAATGGAGCACTACATCGTGAAGTAGAGTTGTCAAATGGAAGCCTATGTGATTTTCCATATTGACAGCCTTCACAAAGTATTCCTTCATTCTGAATCTTCAACTTTGGGAGTCCATTAACCAGATCTTTATTCACCATGACTTGAGCTTAGTCATATTTATATGACCAAGCCTAGCATGCCATATAAAGGCATTGTCATTGTACTCATCTTCTCCACATAAGTGTTGGAGGCAGATAAGACATAAAGATCTTTAACCCTTGCTCCGGTGTGAACTACGTCTGCCTTTAATTCCTGAATATTTTTCAAGAATTTAACATCTTTTGGGCCAAATAAAACATAGTTACCTGAGTCTACCGCATTCACCACTGAGAGAAGATTCTTCCTTACTCCAGGGACATGATATACATTCTTGAGAGTGATTGGACTTCCATCATCTCCTTCAATGACAACAGTCCCTTCCTTCTCAACCCGGTGGATTGAATTATCCGCGGTAATAATGGCTTCTTTCCCGTCATGACTTTGAAGACTGAAAAATAACTTCTCATCTCCGGTAATATGATGGCTACAACCAGAGTCCACTATCCAATCATTTTCCAGATTTTTAGTTTTGGATGTACCTGAAGATGCAGCCACCACCGTGAAGCATTTTCCCCAGTCTTCGTCTTCAGCATGAGTTTTTGATTCTGCCATATTTGTTTCCTTCAGCTTGACTCTGCAGTCCTTTTTGAAATGCCCAAGTTTTCCACACCGGTAGCACTTGAACCGCTTCTTATCTCCCGTAGAAGATCCTTCCCGTCCATCATTGTTCTTTGGACCTTCATACTTGGGTTTGCCTTTGAAGCTCTGTTGCCTCCGAGCTACGAAAGCACTCCCCGAGTCATCTTGGATTTTGACTCCAGCCATTTGTGTGGCTAATGATTCTTGCGAAGCTAGCAGGTTCTCAAACTCCTCCAAGGAAGGTTGTGTAGCCCATCCTTGAACGGAAGTCACAAACGGTGTATACTCGGGCCGTAGACCTCGAATAATAGACCGCTTTAACCGTGCTTCCGAAATAGATTCCTCCGGATTAAGAGTATTAATCTCATAGCAAAGGTTCTTTACCTTGATGAAGAATTCTGAGATTGAAGACTCCCCCTGCTTCGCATTCGCCAGCTCATTCTCTAACAACTGCAGCCGAGCTTCATTCTTCTTGTTGAACAACTGATCCAGAGCCTGCCAAATGGAACTAGCGGATGTGCACCTTGAGACATGCTCAAATACTCCCGAGGATATTGACCTCTTCAATGCAAACTCCGCCTTGGCATTCTTTTGTGTCCACTCCTTTGTTGCTTTCACGGTTGCAGCATCTCCCCTTGGTGGTGTTGTGCTGCTACCACCGACGATATCCCATAAGTCCTCACTCACCAAGTATGACTCCATGCATGACTTCCATAACCGGTAGTTAGATTGGTTTAAGATCTCCATCCCCAATCCAACAACACGACCCATTGACTCCATACTTAGAATAAACTCAAGCTCTCTTTAAATCCTGATCTTGAAAAGAACCAAATTAGAATGGCTCTGGTACCATGTAAAGAAACTAACGCCGATAGTGCTTTGCACTAGCCCAATACCGTAATACCTGA
Organism: Isatis tinctoria; assembly: GCA_010577795.1. Classification (NCBI taxonomy): domain Eukaryota; kingdom Viridiplantae; phylum Streptophyta; class Magnoliopsida; order Brassicales; family Brassicaceae; genus Isatis; species Isatis tinctoria. The sequence continues at coordinate 35,106,339 of CM021250.1, forward strand.
GACCCGAGAGAATAAACCTCTAAGTATGAAAATGAATATGGAAGAACACTTAGAGAATACTTGAAAGAATTTTAGAGAGAATATTTTAACTTATGATGAACACACTTTTTATTTCAACTTCTTGTACATCTTACAAATGAGGGGGTGAGGAGGTATTTATAGCCTCCAAAAGATCTTACAACATAAATCTAGATTTTTCTACTCTAACCTCCTTAACCTTAGATATTTCTAATTTTCTAGATTTTTTAATATAATATCTAGATTTTTATCATAAAAATCTAGATTTTTCTACACAAAATCTTATCTATAACTCCTTACTTCTAAGATTTTTCTACCATAATATATAGATTTTTATCATACAAATCTAGATTTTTCTACACAAATATCTTATCCATAACCTCTTTATTTCTAAGATTTTTCTACCATAATATCTAGATTTTTCTATACAAATATCTTATCACAAATCAAGTTTAATTTCAATAGATTCAGTGTCGAATTCGTGAGTCTCTTCCGCTAGGGACTCAATTTCAGAATCCGTAGCTGCCACTTTTTCTCTGTGCTCCAGCATCGCAATCTGCAAATAAGTGTGAATGATTCATATTTGGGGAAAAAGGAAAACACCGTTTGTTGTAGTGACACCATATTCGGTTTAGCACCTGGAGAAACTTTGCAGAGGAACGAACTTGTTCGGTAATTACAGAAGATGTTGAAGTAGATTTCAGAATAAGAACTTAATCCCAATTCGCGCCCCTGATAAATTTAATGGGTTGGATCTGAGTTCGGGTAAAAACAATACGGGCAATCACTGTTTTTTTTAAACGCTAATTAAAAGAATTGATCGCAATTTACACTTTAAAATTAAGTATGTGAAATTGGACAGAAAAAAGAAGTATAGAGGTTTATGTAATCAGATGTGAAAGTTTAGGGAAATTTATAATGAGTTTGAGAGTTTGGGTGGAAATATGCAGAACCCATACTATAGGGAGGGTTTCCAGCAGCCAACCCATAAAAATATTTTAGTCACTAGAAGAAAATATGAAGGTTTTACTTTTAAAGACTCTGTCAGGTCTAAATTAGATTTTAACCATTGAAAATGATATGTTCGAGAAGTGTATGGGAGTTTATGTGAAGAATAACATCGGAAAATCGTCGATCCATTTTCTATGATAAACGACAATGAATTAAAATTTTAGTTTTTATGGTAGATCGTATGAGATGAGAAAAAGGAAATTGATAATAACAATTGATTGAATTTTATTTTTGAAGTGATGTGCGAATTAAATTTATTGCTGAAGTGCTAAGTAAATTTAGTGAAGATTGTTGACCAAACACATGTGGACCTAAAGTAAATGTTGGGCTGTTTTTTTTTGGGCCTCTACAAGAAATGAGGATTTGGATAAATTGGCATAACGGGAAATAGAGTGTAAGTTTACTTTCTTTTAATTCGTTTGGAAATTTATCTAGATGTCCTGATGATTTTCTTTCCGTCGATAACATTCCAAAGACTTGGTTCGAGAAATAACCGAAAAATAAAGAACGGATTATACAGATTTAGCAAAATGATTATGAATGAACACATCCACCTTCAATGTCCACAGGCCATAGAACGTTGTCCCGCCTTTCGGATACGTTATTTGCAGCTTAGATTATAACATTATTAGTAAAGACACAACGAAATCTCAAAAAGACAAAAAAAAAACGAGGAAGAAAAACCTTATTGCTACGTACGCATTTACATACAACTACTAAGTTCTAACCTATCAAAAGAAATCTCCATTATTTTTTATTTTGAAACACTTAAAAGATCGTGACAACCCTCTAGATCTTTCAGGCGCTATATCCCACAACGGACGGGTGCGACATGAAGTGAGCCTCATAACCACCGCACACCGCAGCGGAAGCTTCCTCCATCAACTCCTTAGAGACACCGTTGTTACAAATGTTTGCAAACACTCGCATATGTTTCATTCCGTATTGCGTTAGCGATCCACAATGCGTTTCAAAAACACGTACCTACGAAATTTCAAGTACATTTTATAGCCAACCCTTCTAAGCAAAACTATGTAAAGGGATTGTGAAACTTTTACCATTGATTTAAGACATCCCCAATCGTCGACCAAAGGCAAACCGGGGGCTCTAACCGAGTTAAGAACATTCGTCGTGGGACCAAACAGAACCGTGCCTATCAATTCTACACTTGCGTCCAAATGTTTCCTATGCCTTGCGGTGTTGGTCAATTCCTTCAATACCTCATCCTTCCTTGACCCTTCTTCAGATGTTCGGTACTGCAAAACCAAAGCCAATATGGTTTAAGTATTTACTTAAAACCATAACTTAATAAGCAAAAGAGAATAGTCCAATACCATGTGCCAAAGGAACAGAAGGTCTGCGTCACGTTGGTTAACAACTCCTACTGGTGACTTGATAGGTAATTCATTAGGTGGGAGATTAACAGTGGCCGGATCAAATCCTTGGTATAGATAAAGCTTCTCCGACTTAATACTGTCGTTACCGTATTCCATCACATGGGAGCCACCAGAATAAGTATTGTAGTTTGACGTCCGCATCTTCACCTACACATCATGATAAATAGAACAGCTATATAGTTCACATTCTCAAACCAACCATTGAGTAAACGTGTTAAACAAAAATTCCCAGTACCGTTTGGTATTGTTGCTTTACAGTCTCTTTCTTTAAATTGTGGGTCTCACTGCAAACAAATCACAATAAATAAACCAATAGACTTGCACATAAAAAATACTTAAAATACATATATACACATACCTGTCTTCCATCCAAGCAACGCTATATAAATCTCCTAAGCAAGTGATGTATTCGGATGGGGGAGACGGATTCATGCCTGGACAATACGTTCCGTAACTACTCTCTTGTGCATTTGAAGCCGTTGTTACGTAAATGTTCAAGTCTTTTGGCATTATTCCCTCAAATATACTCCCGCTTTCGCATGCTTCCACGTATATAACCTACATTTCACATCATCACAATTATACAAGTATAATGATATTACCAATAATTATTTAAGAAACATATAAAGCCACTCAAGCAATTGAATGATTCTACTAAATTGTACCATCTCTTTGTATGTTCCGGCAGCATGCTTCTTCTTAAGTGTTTCAATAAAATCAGCAGCATAAAGGTGAGGCGTGTTTGGCATCCCTGACAAATAATAAACCATTATAAGCAATCGATTACAATCATAGCCAAAGTCTCCTAAAAAATCCAACGTGTTGATGAAATTACCGAGAACTCCAGGACCACCATGATCAGAGTAATATACGAAAATGTGATCGTTGGCCTTGCTAGCGATGACCTTACCGCTTCCACCTTTAACAGCCTTCTTGTCGCCAAGAAGTACAGCGTAGAAGTTAGCGGCCGTAACGTCATGACCAGTATAGTCCTGAAAACAAGATATTTCAAAAAGTATAATAACGGAATAACTTTTAGAAAAAAGGAAAACAATTTAGTGGTTATAATAAATCTAAGAGAGATAATTCACAAAAAAAAAAAAAAATCTAAGAGAGATATACAAATCAAAGGTCCACACATACAATTCGGTTTCACACCAAGTGTCTCTTTAGAGTCACTGTCACTATATATTATTGTTGGGTACTACCTAAGTCACCATCTCTTACACGATAGATCCAAAAACATAGTAAGAAAAAATCAATAACATGAGCCCCACAGACAAAAAAAAAACATATTATAAATCAAACAAGATTCAAATTGGATCACTCAACTCTCGGCATACAAAATAATATAAAAATAAAGATCTAAAACCTGCATAGACACTAATTGGACAAAAGAATAGCATATTTGACTAGTAACACCATCAAAAATGAAAATTACCTAAAGAAGATCTCAAACCAAAACTCAGACTAATCAGATGGATTTAAGGTACACTAATCCACGATTAAGAGAAGAGCTAAAAAAAATATATAATACCTTAGGGACTCCGGCGTAAACATCTTCGCCATCAGGACGGTTGATTAGAGTACCGGGACGAGGATTAAGTGGGTGGCTTGCGATATCATCATACATCATGACGACTATGTTCTCTTCTTTTAAACCACCCTTTCTCAGTATTTGATATGCGTGACAGACGTCGGCCTATAAAACAAAAGTTACAAATAAACAATTGAGATAAGGAATGCTAGAATCAATTCGTCAAGCAAAAAGAAGACTTAAGATTAACTATATGTGTAGATTATGTGTACCTGGTGCCTGTAGTTCCCATAACCGGAAGAACCGGCGACGAGGACCGCCCATCTCGTACCGATAGTGTCTTCTTCGTCAGCCGTTTTAGCTTTCTCAGTTGGCATAAGAATCTGTGGCTCGAACCGACCGCGTGACTCGATGCGAACCAAGAGAAGCAATAGAAGAAGAAAAGCTGGTCCGAAACAAAAGAGCTTAGCCATGGGAGACGGAGAGAGAGAGAGAGAGAGAGAGAGAGACTTTGAAAGACTAAAAGAGAGCTATAAAAAGCAAATGATGGTAATAAAGCTAAGCTAATGGTGTTAATAAAGCTAAGCTAATGGTGTTAATAAAGCTAATAAACTTTAATATCTAGTTACACTTTTTGTCAATAGTATTAGCTTTTTGGGTGGGGGTACTATATTTTCTATTTATTTGATAATTAGTAGTTTAGTACATACTACTATTTACAAAAAGATGAGCAATTCATTTTATAAGCTTGTATATTTTCATAAAACGACTTATTAAAATTAAAGTTTTAAGTTTAAATCCAGATCTATAATGATTATAGTGGTTTGCAACTTTATATGACCGTAATAAAATAAGTTTGGATTTTATTTACATAAAAGAGTTAAAATGATTGTGAATTGTGAATTTGTGATGCTGACGATTGATCTCGCAAACTCGACGACTCACTAACTCGCTCACTTGTCTGCTTTGCGACACAACAGAGAACATGCAGAACACAGTCGAGACACGTATCCATTTTGTTGGACCCACACGGTGTTATTCTGCACCGTTAGAAGTTCGAACTACACCACACCGGTTGAGACAAAACCAAAATTCTAAATATAAACCAGTTTGATTAGAAATTCATAAACCGAGATTGAACCGGTTTCCAATCTCCCTCATGGTCGCTCCCTCCCATTGCAGACAATAGGGTTTTATTACAGGGTTTTAGCCATTTATTACAGACACAGAGATATTATGAACAATCGAACCAATCAAAAATCATATGAAGAGATCGATTTCGATTTCGATTGCATCAAAAGCGAAGAGATTTCTCAATCGGAGTCTTCTTGAGAGAGGTAATCCTGTAACTGCTCCTTTCTTTAACTGTTACTGGAGACGAACTTTCTCTACTACTTCCATTAATTACCGAAAGTGTTCGAGTAGAAATGATCTTAATGACCCAATTGAATCGTTCTGTCACATGATTGAATCTCGTCCTCTCCCTTCAATCGTCGAATTCAGTAAACTGTTGAGTAAAATCGCCAAGACGAAGCAATTCGATCTTGTGATCTCTCTCTTCAACCAGATGGAGATTCTGGGAATCACGCATGATCTCTACACATACAACATTGTGATCAACTGTTTATGTCGATGCTCTCGGTTCTCTATTGCTTTCTCCGTTATTGGGAAGATGATGAAGCTTGGTTTCGAGCCTGATGTTGTCACGCTTAGCTCTCTCATCAATGGATTCTGTCAGAGAAACAGAGTTTTCGATGCTATAGACTTAGTTGTGCAAATGGAGACATTGGGATGTAAACCAGATGTTGTCATCTACAACACGATCATCGACAGTTTCTGCAAGAACAGATTGGTGAATCACGCGTTGGAGCTGTTCGAACAAATGGAGCAAAATGGAGTTAGAGCGGATGTTGTTACTTACAACTCTCTTATTACCGGTCTTTGTAGTTCTGGTCGATGTAACGATGCTGATTTGCTCCTGAGAGATATGGTAATGAGGGACATCGTCCCTAATGTCATCACTTTCACTGCATTGATCGATGCTTCAATGAAAGAAGGCAACTTTTTGGAAGCTGAAAAGATGTACGAGGAGATGATCCGAAGGTGTATAGTTCCTGATGTTTTCACTTACAATGCGATGATCAACGGGCTTTGTATGCATGGCCGCTTAGATGAGGCCAAGAAAATGCTTGATTTGATGGTGGCAAAGGAGTGCTCTCCCGATGTAGTGACTTACAACACTCTCGTGAATGGGTTCTGCAAGTCTAAGAGAGTAGATGATGCGATGAAACTCTTCAATGAAATTTCTCAAAGAGGATTAGTACACGATACTGTCACTTACAACACTATCATCCAGGGCTATTTTCAACTGGGCAAACCAGATATCGCTCAAAGGATATTCAGAAGGATGGATTCTCCTCGCAATATAAGGACGTACAGCATTTTTTTATATGGTCTTTTTAATAACGGGAAGATAGAGAAAGCATTTGTGGAATTTGATAATATGCAAAAGAGTGGGAAGGTTCTTGATATTACGACATATAATATCATGATTCACATAATGTGTAAAGCTGGTCATGTGGAAGATGCTTGGGACTTGTTTTGTAGTCTCACATTCAATGGAGTTGAGCCTGATGTTGTGTCATACACTACGATGATCTCAGGGTTTTGTAGGAAACGCCTATGGCATGAAGCAGATGAGTTGTATAGAAAAATGCATGAAGATGGGCTTCTTCCACTATAGCATATTGTATATTCTGTCAAACTGTATAGTAAAAAGAAAAAAGAAACAAATTCTTTTACTTTGTATTCAATCCATCACTGTTTGTATTATTACAAGGAAAAAAATACATACAAACTGGAACAGTTTTGTATAATGTCTTTTGAAACCAGAAGAAGAGACTAAAGTTTTTCAGAACATAGATCTCCATGAATACCACTTGAGTTTAAACTGGAACCAAAGTGGAGGAACACCAAGAACTCCTCTTTGCATCCTCGGATCAAACACATCGAAATGTGCTTTACTTAACGAATCCAGAAGAACTTGTACCGGCACAGAATGAAGCAGAACCGGTTTAGCTTCTGCGGGAACTTTTCCCGCCAGTTCACGGGCTTTCAAGAGGTGTACATTGGCGACAGATGCAATCTCAAACACTACATTGCATAGTCCTTCTCTTGAATCCATATCTAAAAGGATCTCTGATCGTCCACCTTGTTTCACAAGCAGCCCGTGCTTCTCAGCGAGTTTCGCAGGGATGTAACTGTGGTGACGGTTTCTGGTACAGTGGTAAGGTAACGATTTGAGTAGCAAGACGAGACCACTGGCTTTACCGATGTGTGAAGCTGCGTGATCTGCTGCTGTTGAACTAATCCCACCTGCTTGGAGTGTATTGTACAGAAGAGTGGAAACCGTATCTTCTGCGTACTTCTCAAGCTCCTCGACACTCTCTGGTATATCGTCAGCTTCTCTTTGAGCATCTCGGATTCTAGCTTCAACCGAGCGTTTCAGCCAAGGTTTACTGATGCTATGCTCTGATATTGTCCAAGAGAGGGCTTGTGCAGCTGGATGGTTAATGGGTTTTTTGGTGTAGAGTTTGTCAATCGCTTCTTGCCACCAGAGTAAACGCATCAAGCCGATTTTGGGATCAGACGCGACATCCATGGCTCTTGCGGTTTCTACATTGAAAGCACGGAGTGCAAATGCGGCTTTACGCATCTGTGGTGGGAGTTCAAGGAGACAGAGGTAGTGATGATAGTCATAGTTTCGTACTTGTTGTACACAGTAAGAGAATGCTGAACGCAAACTATTCGAGCCTCCTCCATTCATCAGATTAGCTCAAAGGGTATTTCTTTTTCTTCTCCTGCAACCATTCAAACCACAAACAAGATCAGTTGATACAAATCGATAATAAATAGTAACCCATAATTCATCTACGAACACTAACGCTGATTCTCTCTAACAATCACCAATTCAAATGAAAAAAGGTCTACAAAGTCTCACTATTTCGAAGATTCGTGAACAAATGAACTCATTCAGGAATAAACACAAACACTTGGTGGACAAAGAACCAGTCTTGGCATTTAGTAGACAAGCAGGAACCTTTCAAGACAAAATCTGTAATGCACTTTCAGAAACCCAAGAACAAACATGATTAGCTAGTGAGATCATGAAATCTACAGAAAATCTTCAGGCAGACAATTTGAAACCGCTAGATACCATAAATGTCGTTCCGTGATAACGAAATGAGGAAAAAGCTTACCTAAATTTCAGGAACTCTGAGATCAGTCTGTTACCATCCAAATCCAATTTTATTCGATCTTTCCACCTAGGCACCTGAAATGGGAAATCGAACTCTCAAGTCTGAACAATCGTGCCGGAGAGGTGTCAACACTGTAGTTTAGGTTCGTGTCGACTCCACAGGAACTATGTCGACAATACGACGTCGTAAGACATAAACCACTATCTTGTCAAACACACTAGTTCCTGTCGAAAATACGACGTCGTAAGACATAAACCACTATCTTATCAAACACACTGGTTCCTGCCAACAATACGACGTCGTAAGACATAAACCACTATCTTATTCTTATCAAATACACTGGTTCCTGTCGACAATACGACGTCGTAAGACACTATCTCGGATATTGTTTTACTCGTATCCAAACACTTCGCTTAACCAAAACCCCATATAAGTCAGACTCTCTCTCAAGTCTCAAGGTACCTTCCAGAAGAACAAACAAACCCCTCGAAAAGAGAACTCTGCGAAAATCCCAGATTCAACCATGGCCGACGAAGCAAAAGCTAAAGGAAACGCAGCTTTCTCCTCCGGCGACTTCAACGCCGCCGTCAACCACTTCACGGATGCAATCAACCTAGCTCCGACCAACCACGTCCTCTTCTCGAACCGTTCGGCTGCTCACGCGTCGCTTCATCACTACGAAGAAGCTCTCTCAGACGCGAAGAAGACAGTTGAACTAAAACCGGATTGGGCCAAGGGTTACAGCCGTCTGGGCGCTGCTCACTTAGGGTTGAATCAGTTCGAAGACGCCGTCGATGCGTATAAGAAGGGGCTCGAGATCGATCCGAGCAACGAGGCATTGAAATCGGGTTTAGCAGACGCACAAGCTTCCGCGTCGAGGTCACGCGCCGCTCCGAATCCGTTTGGGGATGCTTTCCAAGGGCCGGAGATGTGGGCGAAGCTGACGGCGGATCCTTCGACGAGAGGGTTTTTGAAGCAGCCTGATTTCGTTAACATGATGCAGGAGATCCAGAGAAACCCTAGCAATCTCAATCTTTACTTGAAAGACCAGAGGGTGATGAAAGCTCTTGGGGTTTTGCTGAATGTTCAGTTCAGGACTCAGACGGGTGACGAAGCGGAGGCTGAGGAGGATGAGATGGTTGTGAATCCGACGAGGAAGGAGCCTGAAGTGGAGAAGAAACGAGAACCGGAGCCTGAACCTGAGCCGGAGTTCAGTGAAGAGAAGGAGAAGAAGGAGAGGAAGCAGAAAGCTCTGAAGGAGAAGGAGATGGGGAATGCTGCGTACAAGAAGAAGGACTTCGAAACTGCTATCAAGCATTACACCACAGCTATTGAGATTGATGATGAAGATATCTCTTATATCACAAATCGTGCTGCTGTTCATCTGGAGATGGGAGAGGTATAGTTTTTATATACAAAAGTTCCTCTCTTTTTTACTTTAACATTCCTGATATTAGTCTGTAGTGGTTTTATTGGGGGAAGTGTATTGAGTCTGAGTGTGATTATGTTTTGATTCAGTATGATGAGTGCATCAAGGATTGTGACAAGGCAGTTGAAAGGGGTAGAGAGCTTAGGTCAGATTACAAGATGGTAGCTAAAGCTTTGACTAGGAAAGGAACAGCTTTGGGGAAGATGGCTAAAGTCTCGAAAGACTATGAACCTGTGATTGAGACTTACCAGAAAGCTCTTACGGAGCATCGCAACCCAGACACGTTGAAGAGGCTGAATGAGGCAGAGAAAGCCAAGAAAGAGTTGGAGCAGCAAGAGTATTTTGATCCCAAAATTGGTGACGAGGAGCGTGAGAAAGGTATTTGCTTTGCAAGTTTACTTGAGGAAAGAATCTTGTAAAACTTGGTAATAGAAAGTTGAACTAACATCCTTGCTGTGTTTGTAATACAGGTAACGAGTTTTTCAAGGAGCAGAAGTATCCTGATGCAGTGAGACATTACACTGAAGCTATCAAAAGAAATCCAAAAGACCCTAGAGTAAGTCCATATTTGATTCATTGTTGTGTATAAAAAGGTTTCCTTATTTGATTGTTCGAATTAACTTGTTTGATTCGTTGAATTTCACATAGGCGTACAGCAACCGAGCTGCATGTTACACAAAACTAGGGGCAATGCCGGAAGGATTGAAGGATGCAGAAAAATGTATCGAGCTTGATCCAACGTTCTCAAAGGGATACAGCAGAAAAGGTGCGGTCCAATTCTTCATGAAGGAGTATGACAATGCAATGGAAACGTACCAGGAGGGTCTCAAGCATGATCCTAACAACCAGGAACTTCTCGACGGTGTTAGAAGGTATAATATCTTGTGTAAAGTCACGGAGAGATTAATTCGCTCTGTTATCTTAGTGTTGCCTATGTAACGTGTTGCAAACCTTTTCTGCAGATGTGTACAACAGATCAACAAGGCAAACCGTGGTGACCTTACTCCGGAGGAGTTGAAAGAAAGACAGGTTAGATTCTAAACAAGTGTTAAGAAACTTCTTTCTTCTTCTGTTAAGAGAAAACTTGTGAGATTAGGTTACGAAAAATTGGGGTTTTGTTCTTTCTTCGTGCAGGCTAAGGGAATGCAAGACCCGGAAATCCAGAACATTCTCACAGATCCTGTTATGAGACAGGTCAAGAAACAAACTTAACTTCTCTAGATGTTTTCTCAATTGACAAATCAATGTTTGGTTGGCAATCTATGTTGATGTGAATGATGTCTCACTAAAGTCCCAACACTTTTTTTCTTTGAACAGGTTCTGTCTGATCTCCAGGAAAATCCAGCAGCAGCGCAAAAACACATGCAGAACCCGATGATCATGAACAAAATCCAAAAGCTAATCAGCTCAGGAATCGTTCAGATGAAGTAAACCCAGAAGAAAAGACATCACTTTCGATTTCGCTGATTTTTTTCTTTTTTCTTTTTTACTTTTGTAACTCCCAAACCAAAACCTGAGTTCTTCCCAATTTTTCAGAGTATTCTGATATAACATTTTTCTTCTCATATCCTGTGCTTTTTTTAAGACAATAACCTTGTCTTTATAGATTTGCTTCGCTTATATAAACCAAACAAAATCACAATAATTTTTTCAGTGTATGATTAGTCGTGAACAAAAAACAAAATCTGTCTTAAGCAGCAACTTCTTGATCCTTGGACGAAAGCTGGTTCTGAATATGCTGAGGAACAACATCGAACTTGGCCAATTGCATTGTGTAAGAAGCACGACCTTTTGTCATCCCTCTCAATGTACTCACATACTGAAACATCTCTGCCAATGGAACCAGAGAATCCACCACCTGCAATACAACAATGCCAAAATCAGATTCATTAAACAAGTTCGGATTAATCATACCATTCGATTTCAAAATTTCGTACCTTGAGACCACCGGGTTTGTCTCCAAAGCTGTTGATCTGACCTCTACGAGAGTTGAGATCACCAATGACATCACCAAGATGTTCTTCAGGTGTAACAACTTCAACTCTCATGATAGGTTCAAGCATTCTAGGACCTGCTTTCCTCATCCCTTCACGGAAAGCTCCTCTTGCAGCAAGCTGGAAAGCTAACACACTCGAGTCGACATCATGGTAAGATCCGTCAACTAGACAAGCACGGACATCAACAACCGGGAAACCCGCAAGCACACCGGAGCCCATACACTCCTCAAGTCCTTTCATGACACCGGGAATGTACTCTCTTGGCACGGCTCCTCCTTTGATCTCACTCTTGAATTCGTATCCTGATCCTGCTTCCAATGGCTCAAACCGGACTGTAATATCAGCGAACTGACCTTGTCCACCTGATTGCTTCTTGTGTGTGTATTTCACTTCAGCTACTTTGGAGATACTCTCACGGTAGTTCACTTGCGGTGCACCAACGTTAGCCTCAACCTGAGAGATGAAAAGGACTTATAGAAGCTTTGAAACGTGAAGAATAGAATAAGATTTTAAGGTTATGTTTTATTACCTTGAACTCTCTTTTAAGTCTGTCAACGATGATCTCGAGATGAAGTTCTCCCATCCCTTCAATGACGGTTTGGTTCATCTCTTCATCGCGTGAAAAGTGGAAAGACGGGTCTTCTTGAGCGAGCTTGATCAATCCGGTTGCCATTTTATCAATGTCTGCTTTCGTTTTTGGCTCGATCGCAACCTTGATGACAGGATCAGGGAAGTCCATACGTTCAAGAACGACAGGGTTTTCGGGATCACTCAAGGTTTCACCAGTGATTGTGTCCTTGAGACCCGCAAGAGCAACAATGTCCCCTGTTAAAGCCACTTTAACATCTTCTCTGCTGTTTGCGTGCATTTCCAAGAGTCTTCCGATTCTCTCCTTCTTTCCTTTGTTAGCATTCAGCACGTAAGAACCAGCTGTGAGTTTCCCTGAGTAAACTCTCACAAATGTAAGAGAACCAACAAAAGGATCACTCATGATCTTGAATGCTAACCCAGCGAATGGCTCCTCATCGTCTGGTTTCCGAATAATGGTGATTTCCGGGTTCTCAGGATCTGTTCCATTCATCGGCGGAACTTCAACTGGAGAAGGCAGATAATCAACCACAGCATCAAGTAATGGCTGCACACCTTTGTTCTTAAAGGCTGAACCACACAGAATAGGCACAAACTTCCCTGTGATGGTTCCTTTTCTAACCAATCTCTTCACTGTCGCCTCGTCAGGCTCAACTCCTTCTAAATAGTTCTCCATGACCTCATCATCCAAATCAACAATCAGTTCCATCATCGCCGCCCGATACTCTTGAGCCAAATCTTCAAGATCCTCTGGAATATCCTCGTAACTGAACTTGGCACCAAGCTCCTCTCCTGACCAGACTATAGCTTTCATCCTCACGAGATCAACAACACCTTTAAAGACATCTTCAGCACCAATCGGTATCTGAAGCACCAGCGGCTTAGCACCCAAATTAGTCACAATCATGTCCCTAGTCCTGAAAAAGTTAGCTCCAAGGCGGTCCATTTTGTTGACAAAGCAGATCCGAGGCACACCGTATTTATCAGCTTGTCTCCATACAGTTTCGGACTGAGGCTCGACACCAGCAACACTATCGAACAAGCATATAGCTCCATCGAGAACCCTGAGAGCACGTTCGACTTCAAGAGTGAAGTCCACGTGTCCAGGCGTGTCGATGATGTTGATTCTGTGCTTGTCCCAAAACGTTGTGGTTGCAGCCGAAGTAATAGTGATTCCTCTTTCTTGCTCTTGTTCCATCCAATCCATTGTAGCTGTTCCTTCGTGCACTTCACCGATTTTGTAGTTTCTTCCCGTGTAGTAAAGAATCCTCTCGGTTGTTGTGGTTTTGCCGGCGTCTATGTGAGCCATAATACCAATGTTTCTGTAATCTCTAAGTGGCACAGCACGCTTCGCTTCTCCTATAAGCAACAGCAGAGAACACACGATTCAGCATTAAATTCATAGAAACATCATAAAGCATGAAAGTAAAGCCATTATGATTCATAGAACAGAACCAAAGCCCAATAAACACTAGAGAGGGAGCAAAAACAGAGCTTAACTAGTGGAAACACTTCTCACAGGCAATTTAACAAACACTTAGAAGGCATGTATGCACTTTTCAAGCTCGTAAACGAAATACGAAGAAATTAAAATTGGGTAAGAAATTTAGAAGGCATGAATGAAATTTCAAGCTCGTAATCGAAACACGAAGAATTCGAAATTGGGTAAGCAAAAGATGAAATCTTTCTGAGAGAGAAAAGAGATGAGAGACCTTCGGCAACGGCGAAGACAGAGAACTGTTTCCTTCTGTGTGATAGCTTTGAAGAGCCAAGGCCAATACGAGATTTACCGAGAAAATGAGGAAGAGAAGAGGAGATTGAAGAAGATGAAGCTCGAGGAGGAAGACCCAGAAAGGTCGCACGGTGAGACAGAGGAATAAGAGCAGGTCGTCTCTGTGACCCACTGAGATTACAAACCAAAGAACCCGAACTAGAACTAGATATTCTCAGAGCATCCGCCGCCATTTTTTATATCGCTTTGGACCTCTGTCAAAATCTCTTCTTCTTCTTCTTCTTCTTCTTCTTCTTCTTCTTCTTCCTCTTTCTATCAGTTTGATCACTCACTCTCTGGCTAACGTATATCCTTCGTGTGGCTTGGGGATAACGAAGCCTTTTGGGCTTTGCGTGGTTCACTTCTTAGCCGTTGGATAAAATAAAATAATTCTATTTTATTTCTATCAAAAAAAATTATATGGTCTATAAAAATTCTGAAGGGCTTATTGGTCGAAATGGATAAGGCAATACGTCACCGTCTTAACTGTTTTGAAGCAATGAACATATATCAAGGGAATTCAAAAGTGGCTGCAAAACAAGTGGTATGTAATTCTTAAACGATCCAAAATGATTAAACCAAAGTTAATAGTAGTAATTACAAGAACCGTTGGTTTGAGATTATTGGTGAGTTTTTTTTTGAGACGTTAGCATAAAAAGGGACTTTCCTAAAGTTTCTATCACGAAAAGGTACTTATGTGTTTGTGTGGACTTTTACCTAGCGAATTGTCTTATATGCCCTTGTTTTATTCTTCTATATGTAGCTGTGTAGTTATCGATTGGTAACTAGAGTTAGTAGTTTCGTGGGACCCAGACGCTGTAATATCATAATTTGGTTTCTCTTTCCTCTTATTCTTTCTTCTTTCTCTTTCCTCTTCTTCTTCTTCGTGATTTGGTTTTCTTTGTTTTTCTTCTCCTTTGTGATTTTATTTTGTTCTTCGTGATTTTCTTTCTCTTTCGGCTTCTTCATCATGATTTTCTTTTCTTTGATTTTATTCTTCTTTGTGTTGTTTGTATGCAAGAGGGTATGGATGTACACTGATATTTTTAGTTGTGGTAGAAGAATAAACGTGGACGTACATAAATCTGAACGCAAATTTTATGTACGTACACCAACATATGTATGATACTTATACGATGAAGGTGATAGTAATATAAGTATGGACGTACAGAGACATGAGGTATGTGTGTGAACGAGATGAACATAGCACTATTTAAGAGACAGTGAGTGCCGATGAAACCTGTCCGGTGGTATGCTTGTTGATTTCCCAGGCAACAAACTTCCCCCGAGGGCGTTAACCGGGACCGAAATTGTTGACGTGGAGCGCATGGATAGTGTAAGTTGTGTGCTTTATGGTCAGTAATAAGTTGCTGGTGCAGTGGATGTCCATACATTTTTCTAATGACTGTGTGTTCTTTGTGTTTTATGTTCGAACAGCTAGTTGTCAACCACATGGTCGGCGGTGTCTTGAACAGCTAGTAATCTAACTGATTTGTAAAAAGTAACTCTACAGGTGAGAGTTCCCACGAGGAGTATGATGTGGAAGCCGAGATTCCAAATAAGGAGATGAACAATGCTTGCTGGTGGCGTCGTATACATTTAGTGTTACTATTGAATGTGGAAGGCGACGTGTACGGTTAGCGTTTCTTGTGAAGGTGGACGGCGTCGTGTACAGTTAGGTTGTGGATAGCTTGCTAATGGCTTCTGGGTAGCATCATCAGCAAGTATGACGTGGAGGGGTTGGACATGGGGTATGATGTATGTAGGTGTTGTTGCGGGATGGTAAATCCCATGGATGGTACAATGGTGGATGACCGACGGGTTGCGGGCTGGTCGAGTTAGTATGACGTGGAAACCCAAATTCCGAATAAGGAGATGAGCGATGCTTACTGGAAGAGACTGTGTAGTCTCCCTAGGTCTGCTAGAGTTGCGGAAATCATCTAGATGATGAGCATAGAGTCGAGGATGAGTGGGTGGCAGCGTTTACGGTTACCTTCACTATCGATGTGGATGGCGTTCTGATGGCTTCTGCGCATGGACAGTAAATCCCGTAGATTAAACTCTGGTGGAAAACCCGGGGGTTGAAGCGGCTGGTGGAGATATATTTGTTGCATAATTCCTTACTTGTGGACTGTAGACGTAGACGGTTCCTGCTGCGAGAAATGAGGACTGGGGATACTGGAGTGGTTGAACATGGTTTGCTAGGTGTGGATGCATTTCGTCGTCACGATTGGGGGGAAGCGGAAAGAGGTAAATACTCAGTACCGGGGTCATGATTGTTTTGGTGGTTGGCCTGAAAAGACGGCGTGGTCGAACTTGATGAGTCGAGCATATAAATGTTCGAGCTTTGACTTGGACTCAGGGATTGCGTCATTATGTTTGTGGTTAACCACATCCCCCTCATTATTGTCTAGTTGGTCGTGTTGGAACTCCCGATGTTGAAGGGAGGAGAAAAAGGTGAACCGAAAAAGATGGTTACACGGTGAACGAAAAAAATCTGATGGTGGAATTTGTTTTTTTTTTAATTTTCGTATCCTACTCAAAAACTTAGAAATGTGACTAGAGGTGATGGATGATTAGAAAGGTATGAAAAAAGAGGGGAGAGAAACGGGAGTGTGTGTAGTTAGATGAGTCAACTATAGTTAGTTTAGGGGTTAGACAAAAATAAATGGGGATTTGTGTTAGGGGTAAAAACGGTAAGAAAATCACAAGACCAAGCCAAAAAGTCACTACTTGCATGAAAGTATGTTTTCCTGAAACATAAGTGTAATAAGTATGCTAAGATGTAATTATCTCTTTTTTTTTAAGCTTATGCGTTCATGAGCCTCTATTTTGATTCTCATTTGGAACAAGAAGATTTATCATTATGAATTTGTGATGATTCTTACTAAGAAGTTCGATTTATGGGCCCATTAAGTAAACCCAAAAGAGCTCAACATTCTTCTAATTATTATACCGTTCAAAAACTAAATTAACGCAAAATTATACAAAATCTTCACATATAATTATTAGAATATATACAGTATAAAGAAGAAAAATCCATATAGTCTGTAACGTACGTGTACATAATATAGATAAATGTATACATACAATCGTAAACAGTTTTTGCCAATAAAAGATAAGACATTTTTTTGTGTATTATGAACATTTATTATGATCATTGTTCATGTGTGGCCGCGTACATGTTGATGAGAGCAAGCGCGTTGCTAGTCATCCGAGCAACTTTGACAACATGTCGCCGAACCAAATCTTTCACGACCGCGTTGGCTCGAGCGCCTTGGCTAAAACCATCCATACACGTGTCATCATCAGTGAGAGCAGCACTAACCCATGTCTCAACATCCGACATAACCATCTCAAACTTCGAACTATCTTTGTAGCTAATCGAATCCAACTCTCTTATCGAATCTTGGAGCTCACTCACCGAGTCTCCAATCTCCTCGACGCAGTCAGCAACCGCAGACGCTTCGTAACGTGTTAGACCGTTTTTTCTGTGAGGAATGTTCTTGATGAATTTGGCTGCGGATTTAGCGGAAGAGAGAGTGAGATTGAGGGCGGTGACGGCGAGTTTTTGAGGGTTGGAATCGATTGTTAAGGCGTGAGGAGATAGAGATTTGTAGCAAAGTGTTTTGTAGAGTGTGAGGTTGCATGATGTTTTGATGTAATCTAAGTTCGTTTGATTTGAGTATGTTGATGATGAGGATGTGATGAAGAGAAGAAGAACAATGGAGAGAAAAAAGATTTGGATTTGAGATAAGATTTTCATCTTTTTTAATTTGGATCGTAGATTTTTCTGAAAGAGGAATGGGCCGAGGTGAAACTTATGTACATGAGTGTACTATATATATAAATATTTCATATATACACACTATATATAGATAACTTGTGAAAAGAAAATTGGTTGAGTATAGTAATAAACTAATAACTCAATCATATCCAATAACTCATTTGATTGAAGCTGAGGTTTTTTTGGTGAGAGAGCTTACCAATTGTCCGGCTCATATGTTTAATGTATGCTGCTTTTGTCATGTATAAAATATATTATTAAAAAATGTATTTCCTAAAAGGCTAAAACTATGAAAATAGATCTATTTTTCTCTTTAAAACCACGAGTATGGACTCCCATATTTTCAAAGTATGGAATAAATCCATAATTGGTTATAAATGTTCTATGAAAACGATACATAGGATAAGGGAAAATCATACAATTTATTAATTAAAATAGTTTGTTAACTAGTATGAAACTTTTTTTCGGGATTTCATACAAATGACTCAATGTGAAGATGACTTAAGAAATGCATGAATTACTTAAAGTTCTATTCGGATCTACTATGTATCACAATATGGTAAATATGTATAATCATCATACACACTAGTTGTGTCATATTGCATCTTGTTATTCAAAAGAAAAAGGCATATTGTTGTAATGGTTGTAGCCTTGTAGGTATAGTATTTGCTGGCTTTTGCTACCTTGTGAACGTCATAATAATGTGAGAGAAGCCTGACCTTGAGGATTTTTTTTCTTTATGTGTGTGTAAATTTGTATAGTATTAATTAGTCCAACTAGAGTTTGGTACACCATATTCCCATTTTATTGAATCCTTATAAGAGGAAATACATACAGAGGTCCTGAAGGTTATGTCATTGTATCTCAATTGATTTCTATTTTGCATCTGGTTTAGGTGATGACAGGCTCGGCTCCGCATAAATCAATCAAGCAATTAATTAAGCCATCCAGGTGAATAATCGCAAGTGTTGTTTTGTTCTTGGTTGCTTTCTTGATTCGAGAGATTGATTAATTGCAGAATTTGATAGATTTAGATCAGAATCGCATAAAATAATATCATCAAAATTTATACTAGTTTCTAAATATTTATCCGATAATGTTTTAGACTTTTTGTGATAATTAAGACCATAATCCGATTATTTTTATATTCTCGATAATATTTGCTTATGAAAAAATTTAAATGCGAAGATTATTATTGGCCATTGTAAATTCTTTACTTTTGAATATGAAGTCGATAAAATATTAATTCTTTTGAGTTTTACCTTTTGATTGCCAATAACACGATTTCGAATCTTATCTTGTAACTTTAAAAATATTATTTCTAAAATGCATGCTTGTGGACTCCATAATTACAGGGAGAGAAACCTGGGTTTGATGAAGAAGAGCAATTACGGATACTTATAAAGGATTACTTTTCTTTTGTCATCATCTTTTTCTACTTTTCGAAGGATCACATTAACTTCCATTATAAACACACAATAACTACATACTATGACAAAAATATTCATAGATGTAGTTGTATATGTAGTTGTATATGTATACTGTTATTCATAGATTAAAGTATACCTTAGTACAAATCCTTTGGCTAGAAACCAAGTTAATGTCAAAATATCAAACTTAACATATTGCTCCTATATAATGCAAATAGAGTGTTATGGATGATAAACACGGTGGGAGAATCTATAAGATAGGCCATACAATCCACCTCAAGTCTGGGATATAAAGCATCATGTATAAGATAGACTCGAAGAAATTTGTAGAAACCGTTTTGAAGGAAGAGACTTAAGCCAAGACATCCATCAATTGATCGGTAAAATTGGAAGTTACAAAGTCATGTTCCATTGAAAAGGAGGTGATAAAATGGCCAATATAATAGCAAAGATCTCATTCATTTTCGAATTATATATCCCCAAAGTTGCATTCATTGATTTCAAGTTAATTAGGTTAATTGTTAGGTTAATATTGTAGTAACATGCGCTTTACAATAGACAAACTGAATAATTTTAAAGTATTTACATAAAATAAATTGATAAAATACCAATACAAAATTAAGGAAATAGCGTATGATCTTTGCAAATTTTTTTTAAAAAAATTCCTATATCAATATTTTGTGTATTTTATCAATTTTATATTTATTTAATGTTTTACAATTATTTAGTTTGTCCTGTAAAATTTACATTATGTATATACCAATATAATAGTTTATTTGGTTGAGTACACACAAAAGTATTGTTCTACACCCAAAAATAAAAACCTTTTACATGAATTTAACACAAATTAGACGTGAAAACATGTTAGGGATAATAACGTTTGATCCAATCTTATTGAGCTTCTTAAGGCCACCTTTCATGTATACAGCGTGCGCTGTTTTACATTATTGTAAAGTCATGTGGTGTAGGGAGACGTTTGACCAAGGGGAACATACTGCAGCGTGTGGTGTATCCCTTTGATACTTGGTAATTGTGCCTTAGGAGACTGACTTTTGAGGCATTGCATGCCCCCGAAGTCACCATAGACTTTGTATCGCAGTGTCTTACGCCTCGTCAGCCTTAGTTGTAAGGGCCACTGATGCGAGGGGGTCGGATCCCATCACCAACTGTAGCTATGTCACTCAAAATTGTTGGTGTTCCTCCTAGTGTGAGGAAACCATGGGTTTGGTTGAGATGAAACCAAATCAGAAGTCTTGTGTTGATTCTGAAGTCTTGTGTAGAAATTGAAGTCTTGTGAAGAATTCTCAAGTCTTGTGTAGAATTCTCAAGTCTTGTGTTGAAGGTTTTTATAAGGGTTTATTAGGTTCTTTTCTTAAGACCTATATAAGTCATGTGACCTGATTTTTTATTAGGTAGCCACACACATAGACACATTACACAAAAAAAAGAGAGAGAGAGAAAGAAGAAGAGAGGAAAGAAAGAGAGAAGATAGGGTTTTCGTCTGGTTTCTTCAGGGCTGTGTTCGAGGGCTCGAAAGTAGTCTGATCTGGCTAATATTTTGTGGGAAGCTTCGTGACTCAGTGGGTTTGAGATTCAACGGTGGGATTGTCGTTTCAACGGTTGGTTTCTCGTGAATCGGGGTTTTAGTGAAGCTGGTCGCTACAGTTCTTCAGCAGTGGCAGTCTTGAGGGTTTGAGAAATCCAACGGTGAGTTCTTCTCTGATTGAGCTGAAATTTGGCAGAGGTGTTGTTGACTTGTTCATATTGGATTTGTACGGTGGGATTGTTCTCTGGTTGCCGGAATCCTAGTGAACTGAAGTCGTTTGTATCTGTTAGTTTCGTAAGCTTGTATTGCTCTCTTGTTGAGTTCTCTTGGTGTTAGAGATTGCTCTCTTTGAGCCTTAGTCTATGAATCTGTTCTGTAGGAACAGGGAGGACGTGGTTGTAACACTCATACATTTGATATAGTGGATTTTGAGTGGACTGATGGATTTCGTTCAGGTTTTAATCACATTAAAACAGCCCTAACAACAATCCTATTTCCACGGATCGTGCCAATTGAATCTATGTTTGAATATACGTTAAATCTCGAATATACCTGAAGGTTTGCAGCGGAATAAGAACAGGTACAACGAGATTAGGAGCGCCTCAAGTGCTGCGCCTCTACAGAAGTCCACACGCACACAAACTGGACGACGGGATGCTAGTGCCGGAGCGAACGATTCGCCTTCGGGTTTCCTTTTCGTTTCTGTGTTTTCTGAGTCTTCCAAAGACTTCAGAATGTTTTTTTCGTATTGATTTTTGTATATCAATCGAGCAGCCCATATATCATATATATAGGCGGAGCTGCCGACGGGTGTCGACGTCCCACCAACCTATTGGTGTCGATCGACACCATCCAAAAGTCAATACTTCTAGAAGTCGTGACCGAACAAGTGTCGATCGACACCCACTATTGGTGTCGATCGACACCTCACAGAAAAACGATATCGACGTATATCTTATATACGTAGATCATAATCATCACTCTAATGATCAAAACCCAATTTATATTATCCAGTTTGCTTAGGTGTGTGACCCTGTAGGATCATATGATAATGGTAATGAGTTCATAACTCATAAGTTATAAGCGGCTTCTAGCAAAACATTATAACCGTACAATATCATATGATTGTCTTATCTCGACATCACGACTTTACTAGAATAAATACAAGTCTGATTTCAGGACATTCCCTTCAATCTCCCACTTGTACTGGAATCAAATATTCCCATAATCCCTTTGTCTCTATATCTCGATCTGGCATAAGGCAAGAATTCGTGTCATCCTTAATCAACCAAACCATGTTTATCGAACTCCGATTTATACTGATAAAATACAAACGATTGACATTCAATCCGTTTGAGCGCGGCCACGCATTTCCAGTATCAAATCTTCGATAGGCCCTGAGATATTTATCTCCCGTTATATGGGAGGGACAAATTCCATCTTGTTCCATCCCTGTTCCCTACACACTTCATAATATGCCCAATCAATGCCTTTATAGCCACCAGTTACGGCTGACGTTTGACAAGGTCAAAGCACACCAATTCATATGTAAGAAATCATGATGAACTCAGGTCTAAGGACTATACTCTATAGTCGTAATGAGAAACTCTTATGACACTCATATAACAATCTTGTAGAGTTCTCATTAGCGGGTCATGTCCGATCATGTGTTCTCTAACACATATCTATGTGATTGACTTTAATACTTCTATTAATGACTCCATGAAACTTAGTCATCAGTCACCTCACATACTAGTCTCACGCGGTTATTAATGTCCAATTTTAATAACCTCGACTATGGACGAAAATAATTTATGTCATCTATCACTTATAGAGTTTCATGATAAATCACGTATTTGATGATCTATAAGAATGCCATAAATACTTTTGGACAATTATTTAATAACCCATTAAATAACAATGAAACAATTTCATTAAATAAAACATAACCAAATGTATGTTTACATGAACATCAAAACATAAATATGATAACTCCCACTAAATACAAGATTACTGCTTAAGGAATCTAATGCCTATAGCAGCAGCATGACTCATGCTTCGGTCGTGGGAGTGGCTTAGTCAACGGGTCAGCAACGTTCTCGTCTGTCGGAACTCTGCTGATCTTGACGTCGCCTCTCTCAATGATATCACGAATCAGATGATATCTCCTCTCAATGTGTTTGGATTTCTGGTGTGATCTGGTTCCTTAGCCTGAGCTATGGCTCCATTGTTGTCACAAAACAATGCCACAGGCTCAGAAATGCTAGGAATCACACCAAGCTCAGTAATGAACTTCCTAATCCAAACAGCCTCCTTCGCCGCTTCCGAAGCAGCGATGTATTCAGCCTCGGTCGTCGAATCCGCCACGGTGCTCTGCTTGGAACTCTTCCAACTAACTGCACCTCCATTCAGACAGAAGACGTAACCAGACTGAGATCGGAAATCGTCTCTATCTGTCTGAAAACTGGCGTCCGTATAACCACTCACTACAAGCTCATCACATCCTCCATAAACCAAGAACTTATCCTTGGTATTTCTCAAATACTTTAGGATAGTCTTGACGGCAGTCCAGTGACTCTCACCGGGATCTGACTGGTATCGACTCGTCATGCTTAAAGCACAAGCAACATCTGGACGAGTACAAAGCATGGCATACATATAATCCTACTGCAGAAGAAGCAAGGAATCCTACTCATGCGCTCTCGCTCAGCAGGTGTCGAAGGACACTGCTTCTTGCTGAGAGTAATGCCATGAGACATCGGAAGCAAGCCCTTCTTGGAATCATGCATGTTGAACCTGTGTAGAACCTTATCAATATAAGCGTCCTGGCACAGTCCAATCATCCTCTTTGATCTATCTCTATAGATCCTTATTCCAAGAATATAGGCGGCTTCACCCATGTCTTTCATCGAGAAACAACTTCCGAGCCAGTCCTTTACTGACTGAAGTAACGGAATATCATCTCCTATGAGAAGTATGTCGTCTACATACAATACGAGAAATGCAACTGCGCTCCCACTAGTCTTCTTGTAAACGCAGGTTCCTCTTCGTTTCTGATGAAGTTAAACTTTTTAACTGCTTCATCAAAACGTAGGTTCCAACTCCGAGATGCTTGCTTCAATCCATAAATGGATTTATGAAGCTTGCATACCTTCCCAGCAGCATTAGGATCAATGAAACCCGGAGGTTGTGTCATGTACACATCCTCCTCCAGTATCCCGTTAAGGAAAGCTGTTTTCACATCCATTTGCCAAATCTCATAATCATAATGAGCGGCTGTTGCTAGGAGAATCCGAATAGATTTAAGCATAGCGACTGGGGAATAGGTTTCATCATAGTCAACACCTTGAACTTGTTTGAAACCTTTTGCCACCAACCTAGCTTTGTAAATCTGAACGTTTCCATCCACATCGATCTTCTTTTTGAAGACCCATTTACACTCAATGGCTTTTACACCATCAGGTAAATCACCCAAAGTCCATACTTGGTTTTGTGACATGGAACCGATTTCGGATTCAGCGGCCTTAAACCACTTTTCGGAGTCAGGGCCCATCATTGCTTCTTCGAAAGTCGCAGGTTCGTCACTGTCAATGATCAAGAGATCATGACAATTAGTCACGAGAAATCCATATCTCTCGGGCTCTTGACGAATCCTTTCGGATCTGCGAACTTCTGGCATCACAGGCTCGGGCTCTACAACTCTTTGTAGATCCAGCTCGGGCTCTACAACTCTTTGTAGATCCAGTCGCTGCTCTTCCTCGACAGGTTGAGCAGGCTCCTGTGATTCTCGAACTTCTTCGAGTTGTACTTTACTCCCACTGTTCTTCTTGGAAAGAAATTCTTTCTCAAGAAAAACACAGTTCTTAGCAACAAACACTTTGTTCTCAGAACGGTTGTAAAAGTAGTAAGCCTTGGTTTCCTTAGGATAACCAACGAAGTAGCACTTATCAGATTTGGGTTCAAGCTTATCAGATATCAACCGTTTGACATAAGCTTCACAACCCCAAATTTTAAGAAAAGACAAACTTGGAACTTTTCCAGTCCACATCTCATATGGTGTCTTCTCGACTGATTTTGATGGAACTCTGTTTAGCGTAAACGCAGACGTTTCTAGAGCGTATCCCCAAAAGGATAATGGAAGATCTACTTGACTCATCATCGATCGAACCATATCTAATAAAGTCCGATTCCTCCTTTCAGACACCCATTCCACTGAGGTGTTCCAGGAGGAGTAAGTTGTGAAACAATTCCACAGTTACTCAGATGATCACTGAACTCTTGGCTTAAGTACTCACCTCCACGATCTGATCGAAGAGCTTTAATACTTTTGCCAAGTTGGTTCTGTACTTCATTCTGGAATTCCTTGAACTTTTCAAAGGATTCCGATTTATGTCTCATTAAATAGACATAACCAAATCTACTGAAGTCGTCAGTAAACGTGATGAAGTACTGAAAGTTTCCTCTAGCACTAACACTCATTGGACCACATACATCGGTATGTATTAGGCCCAATAGGTCACCGGCCCTTTCATTAAATTGTTGAAAGGGGCCTTTATCATTTTGCCCATTAAGCAGGATTCACATTTTTCAAATGATTCAAAATCAAATGAGTCTAAAAGCCCATCATTATGAAGCTTTTGAATCCTTTTTCATTAATGTGGCCCAAACGACAATGCCAGAGAAACGTGGGGTTCGAGTCATTGGTTCTTAACCGTTTGGTACTTATGTTATAGACAGGCATAGATTGGTTGAGAATATAAAGTCCATTCTCTAATGGAGCGCTACCATACAACATTTCATTACGATTAAAAGAACAACACTTGTTTTTAATCGAAAACTGAAAGTCTTCTAAATCCAAAACGGAAATAGAAATGATGTTTCTGCTTATAGCAGGTACATAGTAGCAATTATTCAATTCTAAAACAAGCCTGACGGCAAAGACAAATGATAAGTTCCTACGGCCAATGCAGCAACTCTTGCTCCATTCCCGACGCGTAGGTCCACTTGTCCCTTTCCAGCGTTCTACTGTTGCTTAGACCCTGCATATTCGTACAAATATGAGCGCCACAGCCGGTATCCAATACCCAAGAGTTAGAACCTGTAGAAGTAACATTTACTTCTATAACATAGATACCTGAAGAAGTCGTCTCAAACGTCTTCTTCGAGTTCTTTAGATCTCCCAGATACTCTTTGCAATTTCTCTTCCAATGCCCAGACTTGTTGCAGTAATGACATTTATCAGCATCAGTAGGGCCGCGTTTGGGTTTGGAAGAAGCCTCAGGCTTATCCTGATTCTCAATCTGGAATGCCTTAGCTTTACCTTTACCCTTAGCGTGTTTCTTAAACTTTTTACCCCCTTGCACCATAAGTACATTAGGGGTGCCCTTCTTGATGTTTGGCTCAGCTGTCTTGAGCATGCCATGCAGTTCCGTCAAAGTCTTTGTCATGTTGTTCATGTTATAGTTCATGATAAACTGATCAAAGCTCGACGGCAATGACTGCAGAATGATGTCCGTAGCCAACTCTTGGCTAAGGGGACAATCCAGTTTTGCCAAGTTATCAATATAACCCATCATCTTAATGACATGTGGGCTAACTGGACCATCCTTTGGTAGCTTGCACTCAATGAGAGACTTAACCGTCTGGTATCTCTCAGTTCGTGCTTGCTCCTGAAACATCCCTTTCAGGCTAGTGATCATCTCAACAGGTGACGCCACGTTCTCGTATTGCTTCTGCAAGTCCGAGTTCATGGTAGCCAGCATGAGACAACTCACATCGACCTCATCATTGGAATGCTTCTCCCAAGCATTCCTTTCAGCGTGTCCGGCATTGGACTTTGTTTCTCAAGGAGAGCCTTCTCAAGGACATATTCCTTTTTCTCCTGCTTGAGAACAATTCTCAAGTTTCGATACCATTCGAGGAATTCGATCCATTTAGCTTGTCCTTCTCAAGGACGGATCGAAGTGAGAATGTGTTTCTGTGAGGGGAACTAGCCATAGCTGAAAATACAAAATGAGAGTTTAGTTTTTGATGTTCAAGAAATGAGAAATCTTAACAATTAAGAAACTCACATTATATTCATAACAATTTTCCTCAATTGAATATAATGATCCAAGATCCATATTTCACAAAAATTGAGTGAGCTTTGGCCCATCGCCCAAACTTTAGCTATTTAGGTAAGCAACACTTTGCTAATTATATCTTATATAATTCTTGTCTTGGATTAATATTAATATCGAATCCAATCCTATATCTATGGGCCCAAAACTATTTTGATAGCCCATTTAAGCAAACCAATCTTTTAAGTCCGTAGTAACGATTACAACCTGCCTCACTCATGTAATTGCGGACACCCTGCTTTGGCAGACCCATCACACAATGAAACGAGCCTTGACAGTTGACAAGATTGGGAAGATATAAATGCTTAATATTAGGTTTGAGGAACGGAACCTTAAATCTAGTTTATATCAATATATATCCTAGATATTTTAACTTATTTTAAACCTTTTTAAAATTTTCTTAAGTTAAACAAATGCAAATTCTGAAGTGGTGTCGATCGACACCAGGTCAGTGTCGATCGACACAACTTTTGTGTTGACTGACAGATTCTGATCCGGTTCAATCGCGATAAACCATTTAACCGATTAAACCGATCGAATCAATTTGCAAATAATCGACCGGTGTCGATCGATACTACATTAGTGTCGGTCGACACCCACAAATCGGTTCAATTAACGATAATCGATTTACCGCTTAAACCGATCGCGATTATCCGGTTCAATCCAATTGAACCAATCGCGATGAACCGATTGGTGTCGATCGACACTACTTTAGTGTCGGTCGACCCTGTGTTTTTGAGGAAAACGATCATAAGTTCGTAAACTAAAGTTTTACGCGAAAACCATTTTTCACGCGAAAACCATAGTGGTGTCGATCGACACCGAATTGGTGTCGATCGACACCGAAGAACCCAGAACGTGTTCTTCATCAAAAACGATTTTTGAACAGATTGATTTACATATATTCAACAGATTCAATAGAAACACACCGCTCTGATACCACTGATGGATTTCGTTCAGGTTTTAATCACATTAAAACAGCCCTAACAACAATCCTATTTCCACGGATCGTGCCAATTGAATCTATGTTTGAATATACGTTAAATCTCGAATATACCTGAAGGTTTGCAGCGGAATAAGAACAGGTACAACGAGATTAGGAGCGCCTCAAGTGCTGCGCCTCTACAGAAGTCCACACGCACACAAACTGGACGACGGGATGCTAGTGCCGGAGCGAACGATTCGCCTTCGGGTTTCCTTTTCGTTTCTGTGTTTTCTGAGTCTTCCAAAGACTTCAGAATGTGTTTTTCGTATTGATTTTGTTATATCAATCGAGCAGCCCATATCATATATATAGGCGGAGCTGCCGACGGGTGTCGATCGACACCAACCTAATTGGTGTCGATCGACACCATCCAAAAGTCAATACTTCTAGAAGTCGTGACCGAACAAGTGTCGATCGACACCCACTATTGGTGTCGATCGACACCCTCACAGAAAAACGATATCGACGTATATCTTATATACGTAGATCATAATCATCACTCTAATGATCAAAACCCAATTTATATTATCCAGTTTGCTTAGGTGTGTGACCCTGTAGGATCATATGATAATGGTAATGAGTTCATAACTCATAAGTTATAAGCGGCTTCTAGCAAAACATTATAACCGTACAATATCATATGATTGTCTTATCTCGACATCACGACTTTACTAGAATAAATACAAGTCTGATTTCAGGACATTCCCTTCATGGACTACGGTCCCGTGGTTTTTCCTTCTCACATCGAGGAGGTTTTCCACGTAAAAAGATTGTGTGTCATTTAGTTTCTTGCTTTGATCATTTCTGTGCCATAGTTCAAGTTCAAGTCTTATTCCTCACAGGCTCACACAAGTGCGGGGAAACTTATTCCGCTGCACATTCGCGTGTTTTCGTGTTTTCCCCAACAAAGTGGTATCAGAGCTTAAGGTTTTGTGAGCTTTAGATTTGGATAACTTTGAGTTATTGGTTTGCTTGTGTGAGCGATGGAAAAGATGGAGAATATGGGCAGAATGATAAGCTTGAATGGTAACAACAATTATCATCTATGGAAGGGCAAGATGGAGGATCTGCTCTTTGTTAAAGAATTTCATCTACCAGTATTTCAGGAGGAGAAACCTGATAATAAGACTGAGGATGAATGGAAGTTGCTGCATCGCCGAGTGTGTGGTTTGATAAGGCAGTGGATAGATGATAATGTGTTGCATCATATTGAAAATGAGGTTAATGCTCGTTCTTTGTGGTTGAAGCTGGAGCAGTTATATGCTCGAAAGACCGGGAATAACAAGATGCTTATGATCAAGAAGTTGATTGAGCTGAGGTATCAGGATGGAACTCCGATGACAGATCACTTGAATGCGTTTCAGGGATTACTCAACAAGTTGTCTGATATGGGCATCAGGTTTGATGATGAGATTCACGGTTTGTGGCTTCTTGGTACATTACCAGATTCTTGGGAGGTATTCATAATGTCTCTTTGTAACTTCGCGTCGGAAGGTGTCATTTCGATGGATTCAGTGAAGAACAGTGTGCTGAATGAGGAGACAAGAAGGCAGTCAAATGCTAGTTTCTCGCGTTCAGATGTTCTGGTTACTGAGTCAAGGGGGAGAAGTTCACATAGAGAGTCCAAGAAGGACAAGAGCAGGAGCAGGAGCAAGTCTAATAAATTTGCTAATATGGAGTGCTATTTCTGTCATAAGAAAGGGCACATGAAGAAAGATTGCTGGAAGTTGAAGAAAGACAAGCAGCAAGGAAAGCAAGAAGAAGTAGATCGGGTGACAGTCACCCAATATGAGTTTCTCATTCTTCTTGAGGATAATGCCATTAATGTATGCCAAGACACCAGTTGGGTGATTGACAGTGGAACTACCACTCATGCTACATCACAACGGGATTTGTTCTCTACCTATACTCTAGGTAAGTATGGTTCTGTAAAGATGGGTAATGATGGTTTGGCTCAGGTTGTTGGCATTGGTGATATTGCTTGGAAACTAGTCTTGGGACTAGGTTGATGCTTAAGGATGTTAAGCATGTTCCAGACTTGAGGATGAATTGATATCTACAGGAAGACTTGATGATGAGGGTTTCTACAGTTTACACGGTGGTGGTAAATGGAAGCTTTCACGTGGTTCTCTGGTTGTGGCTCGAGGTGAGAAGCTTTCATCTTTCTATTTGATGCAGGCTAAGGTCTCCAAAGATTCTGTTAATGCAGTGGAGAATGTTGATGCCATGGAGCTATGGCATAAGAGACTCGGTCACATGAGTGAGAAGGGTATGTCTGTGTTGTCAAAGAAGGAGGTCATTCCAGGAATCTCTGGTTTGCACTTGCCTAAGTGTGCACATTGTTTGCATGGAAAACAACACAGAGTTTCTTTCAAGTCTTCTGCACCTTCTAGAAAATCTGAGGTACTTGACTTGGTGCATTCAGATGTGTGTGGTCCAATGAAGACAAAATCTCTTGGTGGTGCATCATATTTTGTCACATTCATTGATGACCATTCTAGGAAGTTGTGGGTTTTCACGATGAAGACCAAAGATCAGGTTCTGGGATATTTCAAGCATTTTGTGGCATTGGTTGTGAGACAAACGGGAAAGAAGTTGAAATGTATCCGCAGTGATAACGGTGGTGAGTATTCTGGACCATTTGATGCTTATTGCAAAGAGCATGGTATTAGGCATCAGTTCACGCCGCCTAAGACTCCACAGTTGAATGGGTTGGCTGAGAGGATGAACAGGACTATTGTCGAGAGGATGAGATGTTTGATTTCACAGTCAGGCTTATCGATGACTTTCTGGGGTGAGGCTTTGAGCACAGTTGTTCATGTGCTGAATTTATCACCAAGTGCTCCATTGGAGGGTGATGTTCCAGAGAGAGTTTGGACCGGTAAGGATGTTTCTTATGGTCATTTGAGGGTCTTTGGGTGTAAGGCATTTGTTCATATACCTAAGGATGAGAGATCGAAGCTTGAGATGAAGTCGCGACAGTGTGTGTTCATTGGTTATGGTCAGGATGAGTTTGGATACAGATTTTATGATCCTGTTGATAAGAAGCTCATAAGGAGCAGAGATGTTGTGTTCATGGAAGATCAAACAATTAAGGACATTGACAAGTCCGGAAAACCAACTCAGAGTAATGAGAGTTTGATCGATTTAGAGGCTAGTCCTTCTACATCTGTCCACGGTCAGGTCGAGGATGAGGTTCAAGATGATACACCCGGTGCAGATGCTCCCGCACATGAAGATGGTATTGGTGATCATGGTGACGATCATGGTGAGACACCAACTACTGAGAACCCACCTATTGTTAGAAGATCCGAGAGAGGTCTAAAACCGTCGACAAGGTATGATCCTAGTGAGTATGTGTTACTTACTGATGGGGGAGAGCCTGAAAGCTTTGATGAAGCTATGGAATGTGAACACAAAGATAAGTGGTTTGGTGCTGCTGGTGATGAGATGGATTCTTTTGAAGAGAATCATACATTTGAGTTGGTGAAATTGCCTAAGGGCAAGAAGGCATTGCTTAATAAGTGGGTGTTCAGAATTAAGCATGAAGATACCAGTTTGCAACCTCGATACAAGGCTAGATTGGTTGTGAAAGGATACAGCCAAAAGAAGGGGATTGATTATGATGAAATCTTTTCTCCTGTTGTGAAGATGCAGTCCATTCGGATTGTACTTGGACTGGCAGCAAGTCTTGATCTAGAGGTTGAGCAAATGGATGTAAAAACTGCTTTCCTTCATGGAGATTTGGAGGAAGAGATTTACATGGTACAACCGGAAGGTTTTGTGAAAAAGGGTGAAGAGGATTTAGTTTGTCGCCTGAAGAAAAGTCTTTACGGATTGAAGCAAGCACCTAGGCAGTGGTACATGAAGTTTAAGTCTGTTATGGAGGAGCATGGTTATAAGGATACTACTGATGACCATTGTGTATTTATTCAGGTGTTTGGTGATGATGATTTTATCATCTTGTTGCTATATGTTGATGACATGTTGATTGTAGGCAAGGACATGAGCAGAATTGAGGAGCTGAAGAAGCAGCTCAGCAAGTCGTTTGCCATGAAAGACTTGGGTCCAGTGAAACAGATTCTTGGTATAAGAATTGAGAGAGACAGAGCTGAGAGATTGATTCACTTGTCTCAGGAGAAGTACATTGAGAAAGTACTTAAAAGGTTCACATGGACAAATCTAAAGTGGTGAGCACTCCTCTTGCTTCACACATTAGATTGAGCAGTAAACAGAGTCCAAAGACATATGCAGAGAAGGAAGATATGGCAAGAGTTCCATATGCTTCTGCAGTGGGTAGTTTGATGTATGCCATGGTCTGTACAAGACCGGATTTAGCTTTCGCCGTTGGTGTAGTAAGCCGGTTCAATTCCAATCCTGGAAGAGAACATTGGAATGCTGTGAAGTGGATTTTGAGATATCTTCGAGGGACTTCTGGTTTGAAGCTTACCTTTGGAGGTAATGAACCATTGATTGTTAGCTATACTGATGCTGACATGTCTGGAGATGTTGACTCCAGGAAATCTACTTCGGGTTATTTGATAACGTTTGCGGGCGGAGCTGTTTCATGGCAGTCAAGGTTGCAAAAGTGTGTTGCACTTTCTACCACTGAAGCTGAGTTCATAGCTGCAACTGAAGCTCTTAAGGAGTTGTTGTGGACAAAGAACTTCTGTGAGGATATCGGTTTCAAGCAGGATAAGTATGTGTTGCTTTGTGACAGTCAAAGCGCAATATGTCTCGGAAAGAACTCTACATTTCATTCGCGTTCGAAGCACATTGATAGGAGGTATCATTGGATACGTGATGTGATTGCTTCTAAGGAAGTGGGACTTGAAAAAGTTCATACGAATGATAATGGAGCTGATATGATGACGAAGTCATTGCCGAGGGAAAAGCTTGAGGTTTGCCGTGAGATAGCCGGGATGGCTGTTTCCTCCAACTAGTCGGAGGGGGAGTTTGTTGGTGTTCCTCCTAGTGTGAGGAAACCATGGGTTTGGTTGAGATGAAACCAAATCAGAAGTCTTGTGTGAAAATCAGAAGTCTTGTGTTGATTCTGAAGTCTTGTGTAGAAATTGAAGTCTTGTGAAGAATTCTCAAGTCTTGTGTAGAATTCTCAAGTCTTGTGTTGAAGGTTTTTATAAGGGTTTATTAGGTTCTTTTCTTAAGACCTATATAAGCCATGTGACCTGATTTTTTATTAGGTAGCCACACACATAGACACATTACACACAAAAAAAGAGAGAGAGAAAGAAGAAGAGAGGAAAGAAAGAGAGAAGATAGGGTTTTCGTCTGGTTTCTTCAGGGCTGTGTTCGAGGGCTCGAAAGTAGTCTGATCTGGCTGATATTTTGTGGGAAGCTTCGTAACTCAGTGGGTTTGAGATTCAACGGTGGGATTGTCGTTTCAACGGTTGGTTTCTCGTGAATAGGGGTTTTAGTGAAGCTGGTCGCTACAGTTCTTCAGCAGTGGCAGTCTTGAGGGTTTGAGAAATCCAACGGTGAGTTCTTCTCTGATTGAGCTGAAATTTGGCAGAGGTGTTGTTGACTTGTTCATCTTGGATTTGTACGGTGGGATTGTTCTCTGGTTGCCGGAATCCTAGTGAACTGAGGTCGTTTGTATCTGCTAGTTTCGTAAGCTTGTATTGCTCTCTTGTTGAGTTCTCTTGGTGTTAGAGATTGCTCTCTTTGAGCCTTAGTCTCTGAATCTGTTCTGTAGGAACAGGGAGGACGTGGTTGTAACACTCATACATTTGATATAGTGGATTTTGAGTGGACTACGGTCCCGTGGTTTTTCCTTCTCACATCGAGGAGGTTTTCCACGTAAAAAGATTGTGTGTCATTTAGTTTCTTTCTTTGATCATTTCTGTGCCATAGTTCAAGTTCAAGTCTTATTCCTCACAGACTCACACAAGTGCGGGGAAACTTATTCCGCTGCGCATTCGCGTGTTTTCGTGTTTTCCCCAACAAAAATATTCGTTTATATTCTTCTTTTTAACGTTAATTTTTGGGGAAGATTTTTCCAAGCTGTCTGTGTCTGGTATGGGGGTCTATACGTTGATGGAGGATGACTGCTTGGCCAAAATAGCTAGTGAACGGAGGGTAGGTGTTCGTCCACTTAGGGAATGAAGAGTATCACTGTCGTGGTTCCATCAAGAATCTGTTCGGGCACATTTTTATTCTACTTATCAAATACTATAGTAAAATGGGTTCCAACAATTTTACTGCTCTGTTGATAGTATTTATCAGTTTCTATTTAAAATGAATATACAATAATAAGGATGAGAATAGTCTTACGTGAACGTGTAGTTTTAAATAAAAAGGATTTTTTTGCAAAAAGGAAAAAGTTAAAAGAAAAAAGATTCCACGATCAACATCATAATATTTTTTTCTTTATCTTTTGAAAGATCGACATCATAATATTGTGAACTCACAAGGAACAAAGACAATATATAGTACTTGACCCCCCGTATAGTTATTCATATTTTGTCTTAATCTCATGTATTTGTGTGAGGGTGTATAATTTAGAATCATTAAAAATGAAAGGAGCTAGATGATAGAGGTAATCTCGCATTTTGTGCGAACATGAACATAAAAATAACAAAGTATGTGAATTACTATCAAAACATAAAATACTATAAATGTTTAGTTCTGAATATATATATATATATATGTATATATGGTAATGAATTAAAAAATAGTAATAAAATACTATTCAATTTGTTAAAAGAATGATTATAGCTCAGTTTTTGAATTATTTTCCTAATTTTTAATCGTGACAAATTTCACCATGTTAAGCTGGTAAACTTTTTTTGGCTGATAAATAAATTTTAGAGAAAAAAATATACAGTATGATCTGTTACCATTTCGACGAACAAAAAAATAAAACTCTTCACAGTAACTTTCACAATCATACATCATGCTAAAACCAAATAGATAAAGGAATATTCAAAATATAATAATGTAACAGATCTTCGCATCTGCCAGAATGATTAAGTATCAAATATTAAGAACAAAATCATGCGTACTACTTTTCATGAAATTTATTTTCTCATATACTTTTTATAAATCTTCCATTTAGAGTTCAGCACACATTTGCTCCAAAAACAAAGTTTGATACTTAGTTTGATGCTCACATTTTGCACACATTTGCTCCAAAAACAAAGTTTTATGCGCATATTTTCTTGCTACAGTGATATTCTTATATAAATTCACATAAAAAGTAGCTCTATCGTCTTAATCCAAATCATATATATTATATTTTATAAGGTTTTAAATCTCAGTAATATCAACAATACAAATAAACTATGATATTTGGTACAACAATTTACTATTAAATTCTAAATTTTACAACTATACTACGGTAATGTCATTTAGGGGTGTTAAAGTAAGCTAACTCGCTCAACTGACTCAGCGCTCGTCGTCATGAGGTGGAGAATTTCATGGCTTAATTATCTCAGTTTAATTCATTTCAAATAATTAAAAATTATAATCTAAAAAGAGGAAAACAAAAAATATGTAACAAAAAGACAAACATGTAATTTAAAATCTAAGTTGTGTGAATCTTTATTGTATTTATATTTTTCAGACTCTAAATTTCTAATATCTAAATATAATATTTAAAATTTTGAAAGAATTATTTTATTATATAGTGAGTTAGCTAGCGATTCTTTAGAACTCGTTTGTTTAACTGACAACTCATTTAAACATGATCATTAAATTATATAACCATCAACTTGGAAATACAGCTTAACTTATAAAAATCCAAGCAGACCTGAGTTACCTTATGAGCTATTGGCTCATTTTGACTCCTTCATGTCATCAATCAGAAGTCAAAACTCATTTATGTTAAGGTGTTGCATGAGCATTCATGAGATATCAAACTCATTTGTTTTACAGTCAATTTTTATAATATTACATATACAAATATATTGAATTAAATATAAAATTATATTTAAAACAAGAAATCGTTTTACAATTAATAAATGCATTTTTTAGAAAGCCTTCGGTAAAAAAATGCATTTTTTGTTTGAATTAAGTAAAGGAGATTACACTGAACTTTGGTTTCTAAAGGAAATCCGATTGAGTCAAGATATGTAGTTTTCTTACGGAGAGACGTGTGATGAACCATACAATTAGAACATCGTCATATGCACGGTCTTCAGTGTGCATGGAACTTATACATTTTTTATTTTGATAAAACACAATCAATGTGCTTTTTGATGGAACTTATACAGTTTCTAACATTTTTGTCTATAAACTTGATAAGATGGGAAGAAAACGTCGAAGCTTTCCCTTTCCATATCGTCGTCCGTTTCGCTCTCGTCAAATATGGGGCATAATGTAGTTCAAAGAATACACCTAAACATGCTTGTTTTAGCCGATTGAGTGTCGAATTGTGGAAAAGTATTACTAGATGTCCCCACAAGATACATATATATGAACGATACTATAGTTGGTTAGTCTTAAACTCTTAATAAGATGATTTTGATGTTATAGACGCCAAATTAGAATCACAAGTGCACAGTCATAGTCATAATAACTAGTCTGTTACATTCGTTTCCATAATGACCTAGATGTTTCGTAGACGTAATTAGGATGGCCAAAATGTTAACATCATAAATCGTTTTTGCAGACATACTTTTCTATTGGTAAAATGTATACGAAATGCTGTATATAGATATTAATTAGTCTGATATTTGTAGGTTATACTTATATGTGTCCGTATCTTGTTTTTTGTTAATTATTTACGTTTCCATATCTTTATGTTTGGTTTAACTATAACCAAATCGAACTAAACACACTTAATTAATTAGGTATGTCAATGTATAACTTAAATTGTTAAGACTATCATCGTCCCAGTTTGGACTATCATTCCTAGCTTTTATTTTTAGGATAAAATATTTGGTTCAGTTTAGATTTCCTTTCTTCCGTTAGCTTTTCGGACATGATATCTATATATGTCTTTTGTCGTTTCTAGGCCATCACAGACTCAATCTTAATGAAACAAAAGAAGAATCTCCCTTTTCCAAAAGATAAAGAGGACGGCTTTCTTTCCATTTTTTAAGAAAACTATGTAATTTATGCAGAATAATTATAGAACGATAAAGATTATATTTACTAAACTAATGACATTTTAGTTAAATATATTTAATACATGTATGATAGAGCGGGATATTTTTATCATAGAAAAATGTGAATAATGGAGAAATTTCTCTTAGGGTCATTCCCACTAGAAACTGTCAAAATAAAATAAATATTATCAATGATAAAAAAAAAAATTGAAATATATATTGTTCATCAATTTATAAGTATATATTCTGCCAAGTTTTAACCCGATCGGTTATAGTATACGCTAATTCGGATTGATTAAGAACTTCCTAGTTCAAGCCTGTGTGTTCCTTTGGCTTTGATTTTCCTCTTTCCTCTGTATTTGTAGCTTCTAGTAGACATGTCATGTTGTTTTTATTTGGCCTGTGTTGTAACGGTGTTTTAAATAATGCAACAAATTTAGTCAAAGAACTTCCTGGTTTATCAAGAGTAACGAGACTGATGAAATGAAAATCTGATTAATGTACAGTGTATCTGAGTATTTATATGTACAAGTGTGGATAAGATTAACTTCCTCAACTAACTAACTAACTAATTAGTGAAGAGGATTATTCACATATACATATCATAATATGGTTTGTAAATAAATTGTAAACATGACACAATCATGAAAAGATAAATAAAACCCACACAAAGGGCCCATTAAGACTTTAGCCCAGGTTCCAATTTCTTTTAGCGAGGTGCATTAAAATGGAGGTGGGAAATTTATATGCACAGTTACTTCTAAGATTGACTTTGTTAGAGCATGTCCATTTGAACATCTTCTCGAGGTTCTTAAAAAAAAAAATTTCATAACTTTTTTTCTTTTAAATCGCGAAAAAAAAATTAAAATTGGCTAATCACGTATCGCCACGTGGCGAACTCGAAGAGATAGAAGTTCAAAAATTAGAATTTTTTTAAAGTGGGTTCGTCACTGTTCATAGGACTAACAAATATTTTAATATTTTTTTTTTATAATCCCATGTTATGAACATCTAATGCATATGCTCTTAGGAACTAACGGTACAATTATTTCGTTCATTACTTCATCATCATAAAGAAAATGCGTGATATCTTCTTAAAAACTTAGAATATGTAAGGCGTAAATTGCGGGAACAAGATTTCGTATGTGCTTTATTTAACTTTCCATATCATGAAGTTCGGTAGTTGTCGTTGAAAACTTTGTCCTGTCCTTTTTGGGGGCGACGTTTTGTCATTTTTGAGCTTAGGAACACAATTATAAGAATATTTCGCTATAAGACAGATACTAATAAGATTTAGGAGGGTTTATTAGATCAATGATCTGAGAGGATTTTTGTTTTTTATAAATCCTTTTTTTTTTATAAATCCACTCTTATTAGATTTAACATTTGTAAAAATTTAGCTTATTAAAAATTTGGGATTTCATCAATAAATTATACTCCATCGGATGAGTTTGAAAGAATTTGAAAGACAATTTATAGTTAAAAATTAATGAATACAAATACCACCATAAGAGGTGGTATTTGAAGTTTTTTGTTAACTTTTTAATTTCAATTTCAAAAACTAAATCACAACTTTTAAAATGATAAAAAACATTAATTGAAATTTAAAATTGAAATTTTCAATATCATTTTTTCACTTTATAGAATATACAACTTGACGAAAATATTATATATCATTTTAAATAATTTTTAAAAGTTGAAAATCCTATTTTCCAAATATACCCAATTTTTTTTTTACATTTTATTTGAATAAGAGATATAAACCAACTAAATTTTCAGATTTTTAATCATTTTCTTTAATTTATTATTATTAAAAAAATTAAAATCAAATCCCAGATTTCTTAAATTCTCCTTGGATTCATATATATTCAAATTCTCTCAATTCCTTAATCCAATAAGCCCCCCTTAAATTTGGAATTTCATTGGCCGTGGAAATTAAAATTGTTAAAACTCAGAAGTACAATATATATATACTAGATGATAGCCCGCACCATGTGCATGTATAATATTTGGTATATAATTGATTATTATATAAATTGTTACCATGGTATCATAATAGTAAGTTTTTATGACTATTATACTATCTGTATCTAATCTAATAAACAATAGCAATATATCATCAAATATAATTTAAATTTTATTAAAATAAAATACTTATAATATTATAATTTTCATAAATTTAAAATAATTTTAATATTTTCACAATTTATCAAGTAACTAATATTTGAATTTCCATCAAACAAAAGTACATAAATATTTGTATATTCAGTTTAATAATGTAGTTCAAATAAAAGCTTTATTAAATCAAATAAAAGCTTTCAAATTTTGGCGTGTATTAAATACTTCATATATGTAATTCAAAATTATAAGTAATTTTAATTATTATAAAAAATATGCATGTCATCTTTTTCGTTTTGTAGTCCGTGTGGAACAAAAATTGTATTTATATAATTTCTAAAATTTAAATGTCACAGAAGCCATTAAATCTCTAATTATATGCCTTTAAATGTTTGAATTTAATGATATCATAAAAATAGAGAAAAAATCTGAGAGAATATCTATATTTCCATATATTAAAAATGTATTATTTTTTTGTTGATGTGTCTGAATGGAAATATTTCATTGGTTAATTTCTCCTAAAATTACTCTGAGTGAGACACGTGGCTGAATTTTCTATATTTGTCTTCTCAGTTAATATATAGGGATATCCTAAAAGGAGAAGAGTGCTATCTAATAATTTTGTCTAATCAATGACTAACTTTAAAATTAAAAATGTTGATTGAATATTTTCAAGTATGTGTCATCATATATACCAGTTCATGTGATACAGCTGTTAGTTTGTTACTGGTAAGATGGGTATCATTAGCTTAATTAATTAATTAGTATACCATAATTTAATCTTTAAATTCAGTATAGTTTAATGATAAAAACTAGGTTGTTTCTCAATTATTACGTATAAACACGTTCATTTTGTCCAGAATCACTAGAAACAAATCAAGACTTTTGTCTCTGGACAATCTTGTCTCCCAACCTTCTTCCTCCCTTACTTATATTTTATTATTTCCGTTAATTTGTTGCTAAATAAGAAAAAAAAATGTAATAAAATATATGAAGTTGACGGGGAAAGATAAATATAAAAGGAATCATATCAATTTAGAATATAGATTATAGTGTCTTAAATTTTTTGTACTATAAATTATGGGTATAGTGAATAAGTGTCCACAAAAATAAAAAGTTCTTCTGAACATTTACGAGTCACGAGTGGACTCATTAACCTACACCCTTACCAATGGTTTACACGTTAGCAAAATTCTTTTTTTTTAAAAAATAGAGCTTACTGTGAATCTCAAAAACTGCATTTAATACGTCTCGATAATATCTTTAATTTGAAGTTGGAACTTAGAACATGCCAATATGAAGTATATCTAAAATTTACGCAAAATCAGAAGTGTATTTTTATTTTCACTGAAAATTATAGTAAAAGATCAAACTTCAGCCAAAATTACATCGATCATAGATTAAAAAAACCGGTGCGTTCTTAAAAATTTCCAAAACCAAAAACCAGCAGAAAATTATAATTTCCTGGAGTTAATAGCTGGCAGATTAAAGAACTATCTTCAAAAACAATACAAAACAAGAAAGAAAACTAAAATATAACAGAGGAAATATATTATAGATCAATCAAACTAGACACTCTAGAAACAGAGAGAACTTCTTACCAAAACAAATAAAAGAAACAGAGAGAACAACCGAGCAAAGGACGGTTGTGTGTGTATTATACAAAAATATATATCTATATATTTCATTCTTTTAAAGTGCAATATTATACAGGAAGCAACAAAGATTGTGTGTGCCAATCTTTAGTTTTCTTACGACCGAAAAAAAAAAAACACATTTTACAAAGCTTTGAAAGATTCAGGATTTAACATACAAGCCAAAAATTTCACATAAACTAATCGACAAAAAAAGAAACTCCATTCAGGGAATCTGCACACTTCGTTTCTCTGCAAAATGATTAACCAAAGCAAGAGCATTGCTAGTAACTTGAGCCACGTGAACCACTTTTAAACGAATCAGCCTATTCACTTTGCCTCCCATGGCTTGACCAGAAAATCCATCTAGACAAGTCGTTTCGTCCGTCAAGGCAGCACTAACCCATGTCTGAACGTTACTCATCTTCCACATGAAGTCCTCACTAGCCACAGCATGACCAGCTCGGCCTAATTCTTTAACCGACTGGCCTAACCGGTCGACGCTATTGCCTAACACTTCGATGCAATCTTTGATTGCCAAATATTCTCTACGTTTGAAACTTGGGGTTCTACATATACATACAAGTTTTATCCAAAACAAAAATTAATACTCCTTAGAAAATATAAAAGTTATGCAACTTACTTATGTCATAATACGTACACAGATTCCAGAGATCAGTCTAGTTTATAATATTATAGATTATGAAGCAAAAATGTAATTAAGGGTAAAGGAGAACATACCCTTTGGTTAGTTTGGCGACGAATATAGAAACGGATCTGGCTCGAGCCAAGCTGATGGTGAGAGCGGTTTGGGCGAGATCTTGGTCATTGTTGTGTCGAATCATGGTGGCGTAAGCAGAGAGAGTGTGCACGCATAGTGATGGATATCGGGTGGTTTGGCATGATGACACGATGAACGGGTCTAGTTCGGACCGGTTTGGGTTTGCGGATGAAGATTGGAGAATGGTAGATGAGAGGAATAGAACTAGAAAGATTGTGTATTTGGGCTCCATGATTATTTAAATTTTCTTGCTTTATTGTTTGTTTGTTTATTTTCTTGTTTTTGTTTTAGAAGTGAAGAGGAAGTATACAAGGGACCTGCTATTTATATAGGACTCGATTTAGGTCAAAGTAGAGACTATTTTGCATATAATTCTTTTATTATATATAAAGGAAGAAAAAAAAAAAAGGAAATCTCATTCGCTTTGGTTAAAATCCCACTGACACAATTTAGCTCTACATTTTGATATATTTTACATGTATGCAGATTATAGTTTCAAGATGAGTCATCGATCAAACACATATCCACATGCCATAAGTGAAATTGACAATGTACTTTAAAGTTTAAAGTTCGTTTGTAAATGGCATTATATTGTATTTAATTAGTTACTTTTTTTCCCCAACGCATTATTGTGTTTATTTAGGATGCTTATCCAGATCATGTGGAAGAGACGACAACGAGCTCATGCGTATTTATTTGGTTACTATTTAATTTTCAGCGAACGGATGAGCGTTGAACCCGGGTAAAGAGGCCAGTTGAATAGATTTGAACCAAAACCATTTTCTTTATTTGGTTACTACCTAAACATTAGTACGTTCTTAATTTATTTAGTCAAAATCCAATTTAGTGTGCAGTAAGGAGTTCAACTATCATTATTTTGTCTGCCATCATAAACAAAAAGAAGGAAAACTCACAAGAAATGACAATTCCTTGATCGGAAAATTAAAATAAAAAATACAAAACTGAATTATAGCCTTTTAAATTAAGTACTGTAATAGTAACAAAAGTGTTTTTTGTATTTTTTTTTTTTTTAAATTGTTTAAGATCTCAACTAAATATTAGTATCAAAATTAATATTGTTTATTTGATGTTTACTTTGTAGATAATACAACTGGAGGATTCTTATATATAAAAAATTGAGTACGGGATGTAATTTAATGTTTATTAGATCATGTAAAACATACATTTACGACCTGATAAAAATTAAAAAAGAGTGACCCATTGCACTATTAGCAATTGATCAAAGGGATTTTGGGATCTAGAAGATTCAGGCTCCGTTTAAGAAAAAGCCATATTACATGTTTTTATTTTTTTGGTTTGCAAGAATATACGATCTTCGGTCTAAAACTTTTTAGCTACAACAAAAATAAATAAATAGAAAACCATTATTCAATCCATCAAAATTGATTTAGATTGGTGATAGTAAATCAGATATTTTAATACTAGTTTTTAATAATTGTAAGTATAATAGTACAATTATATGGTTGATAGAAATCTACTTGAAAACCGTACGTCGGTAGCCAAAAGAAGCCGATAGACAAGTGGGCATGATTCTCTTTCGTAAGTCATGTTAATTTTTACTATAGTCTTTACTCTGCATAGCCCAAAATATAACAAAAGAAAGAAACATATGCATGTGAACGTAATAATTAAAATAATTGTGTCATAGTGGAAAATAAAATAAAACTAAAGATGATAATGAAAGGCCATCCAATCCTAGAAGCTGGAACCAATAGTTTTCAAATTCATAGATGTCATAGTAAAAGATTTCTTTGATTATTGTTCCCTTTATACTATAGTTTCCCATACTTGATTCATTTATTTTTCTTTCTATACAACTTTATAAATGATTGATTCATTTCACATATTACGAATAAAAGAGATT
This sequence comes from Isatis tinctoria, assembly GCA_010577795.1. Classification (NCBI taxonomy): domain Eukaryota; kingdom Viridiplantae; phylum Streptophyta; class Magnoliopsida; order Brassicales; family Brassicaceae; genus Isatis; species Isatis tinctoria. Next base: position 35,149,699 of record CM021250.1, read on the forward strand.
TGATCGTTACAGCGCACATGGTCCCATAATAAACCACTTAAACAGACACGCAATGAATGAATAAGAGCTTACGAAAGTAGATATTTCGAGACATGTTACATGTTAAACTGGTTAAATGTGAAAATTTGCAACTTCAGGCATATATATGATATATCTATATACTTGGAGATCTGAAATGACTTTAAAGATATAAAACATTACGTTCGGGAAAAAGAAATACATTTTACTCAACAAAATAAACATAAATACATTTTACCCGAGAAATCAAAACATTCTAAAGATTGAGAAATATTTTCGAAGATTCATATGATCCTACACCGTCAAGTACTTTAGGACCGAAGCACGTACTTTCTCCATGTAATCACCTGCTTCTTTCTGCAAAAGAGAAGAATATATAAATTATTTGAGTTTGAACATCTCTAAGTGTTGGGGTTATTTCTAAGCTCGTTTATGTTAGTTTCATTTAAAGATTTGAGCCAGAACCATTTTCTTTTGTCAAATCAACAAACCACCGGGTCTAACCTGGTTTCCTCTGTATGCATTTGCTATGTTTTCATCAAGAAGTGTCAACAAAGATCTGTTGATTTCGTTTTTCTCAACCATGTCCAACAACTATAAAAGAAACAGAAAGAATCAAACCAATGGTTCAAAATCATCTCATGAAGCATCATCACAATGCATATTAGTTTTAGGTCACACATACTGTTGATTTTATATCGGTTGAGGTCAAGATCTTGGTTAAGCTATTTGTAGCAATCATAAGCTCGTTTTGCATTTTGTCATAAGCCTCTGCAAATCAACATAACAAGAGTCAAGAGAAGTGATCAAAACCCTTCAAAAATTGTTGACTCGATCGATAAGTCAGTCATCAGGACTTAATCAAGAAGAAGCAAAGCAAAACCTATTCCTTCTTCTAAGGCTTTTTGAAGTGATTCGAGCTCAATCAATCTGTCTTCATCTTCCTGCATGATTTTTCCCGGAAAAAAAAACATTAGTTTAGCTGTCGATTTGACATCCGGAGATTACTTAAATCTTGTCTGAAGAAGGCTGTACCGCAGTTTTTGTAACAGCAAACCGGATTTGCCCAACTTCAAGTCGAATTTGCGCAAAGAACTCGTCGGTTAACCTTGAAATTTCAGTAGACATGAGCTTATTAACACAAGACTATGTAACTCATTTATGTCTTCTAATGAACCAAGCAACATGTTACACTTTCTAATATCTGAAAATCCCCCAAAGTTAATATATATTTCGATGAACACCATTGAGAAAGTAAACTTTGTTCACAACTAACCTTCCTCGAAGCCGAGCGATCTCGAACTCAATCTCCTGAGCTTCCGTATCAAGAAAGTACTCAATCAGCTCCGCAGAAGTATCCGGTACAACTCTTGACTGACAAAACCCACGAAGAGAGAACCAACATCAGTTAACTAACACCAGTGATGTAATTATTATGTAAAAACCCAAGAATTAGTATTACTTGTCTAAGAGCTTGACGACGCTCTCTCTCCTCGCGGATTTGTTTCTGAAAAGCCTCTTTTGCCTCCGAATCTCTCTCTAGCCGTCGTTTGAACTCAAGACGTGCGATATGACCCGTTTGCGCCGGACCTAAGATACCTTTCGGATCCTTCCTTAAGATCAACAAGAAAACTTTCAGCGCCAAATCAAGAACAAGAATCGTAAAAGAGGATTTGCGAACTCGTTCTTTACCCATTCGCAGAAGATTTTGCTCCTCCGTGTACTAATTCTCGGGATTGTACGGACGGTGTTCGCGACGGTGATTCCTATTGAGAGCGAAGCCATTTGGGTTTTTTTTTTTTTTTTCTGTGAGCTCTGCTTTCACTAGCTACGTTACGTTATCTCTTTAACTTTTTTTTTTTTTTTTCTCTTATCTGTTGTTATGGCGGGACTATTTGTGACCGTTGAATTACAATGAGTGCTTAGAGGCGTTTGATGGGATCGTAACCGTTGACATGTTTTGATCTGACGATCACGTTTCTTTCATGTGTGACGATATGAGGAAGACATTATCCAAATTTGTGGATAAGGCCCAATTAAATCTAGTCGTTGATATACATTTTCCATGGATCACATATGTTTTTTCTTCTGCTTTTGGAACTTGAAATGGTGCTTTTTTTGTGCCTATACTTTGTGTTTTATGGATGCTAATAACAATGTGACTTGTGTGACGAACCAGAAGAGATTCCATCGACCAAGTTGACTGATTGGCTAAAGAGCTCAACAACGTGGCGCTCCCCAATCCGTCATGGCTCTATGATGATCCCTTCCACTCCTCTGCCTTGGCGATTCGATTCATCTGAATTCACTCTCAAACAAGACTATGACGATCGACCTCTTCTGAATGTCTTTGAAAATTTTCATCCTTCAGATGAACAAGTAGTAGTAGCAACTATCTTTTGTTTAGCTCAACAATGTTCAGCTTCTTCATGTAACTACTCTGTGTACATCACTCGATCTGTAACTGATTTGATCAATCAAAAAGTTTCAACCTATTCAAGCGTTTGAGCATTCTCAACAGTCAGAGTTTCTGATTAACTTAAACATTTCAGACAGTTTCCATTTACCACCAATGTTCTGAGACACGTAGGGTCCAAAGACATCTTGTCCAATTTGACATTTACACATTCCACTGTACCTCTCTTACATTGCCATTGATCCTTGACACTGCTTTGACTCCTGCTTATTCTTTCACCGGCTCCATCTTCTTGAATGTTCCGTAACATCTCCAATTGAGATTTAAAGAATTGCATTCTCTACAGCTCAAGCTCCTTAGCGAACTTCATCCTCTCTTTCTCCAGCTCCACAGTCTCTCCAAGCTCCCTTCTTCCTCCATCTCCAGTATTATCCGATTAGCTGAGTCGGCGGAGAGACCAGGCTCGGATTCTGATTCCGTCTCATAAGCGATTCGTTTCCTGAAATGCCATCGCGTTGAATCGCCGCTCCTTTTCACACTTGCTTGTTGCTTCAAAGCCGTAGACTTTGCTTTCCGTTGGTAAAGACTCGAACGGCTGCTCAACGGATCACAATCATTTACACAGGAGAACAGTGTTCAAAACCCATTACTTGGGACCACAATGTCTACCGTACTTGAAGAGTTAATGTCCGTTTAAAACGGTAGAGGTATGGCCACGTCAGACGTAAATATATGGCCACGTCACACGTAAATATGACACGCGGGCATGAACCATAACATGACTATCTTGTTTAGAAAAAGAACTACGGCAATTGGCTTTTGTTTGTGCAAGAATCCCATATCTCCCAATCAAATTTTTGTTTTTGTTTTTGTCTGTTTTTTTTGTTCTATCTCCAGAGGGTTTTTGTTAAGGGAGACCTATGTTTTTTTTTTCTTCTTCATTGGAGGAGAATAGTAGTTGTATATAAAGATCGGAAAGAGAAGCGTTGGATAACTTTGGTTAGACTAATTATATAGGTTTGACCTTAATTTAACGTTCGTTAAAGATGACTAGACACGGACCCGCGCGTCGGCGCGCGGGATATGATTAATGTTTTTGCAATCACACACATAATTTTATGAATTTTTTTTTCACCTTTGTGATATAATTAGAATTTATAAAATTATTAAAAGTAAACAATTACATAAAGTTGTGGTGTGTATTATTTTGTGAGTTTCTTTTATGGCTTGATTAGAAATTTAGAGAAAGAAAGTAGTTTTACAAAGCAAAAAAAATCATGACTTACATCAATGTGATTGAGACACAAGTCAAAGTTAATTTAAAAATAGAAAATTTAGGATACTAATATTTATAAAAATGTTTAGCTTAATATATTCATATTTTTTAAGATATTGGACTTCAACACTAAATTATACTTATTTCAAAATAATGTTACCATTCAAAATTGTTTTAAAGAAACTTTTTCCACTAACGAAATTTGAAAACACTATCTTTAGTGTCATAAACATACATATAATTTAATAATAAGTTAATCAGTTATTAGGTCTTCAATTTACACAAATTTGGAATATTCTTTAATGCGAATTTTTTTTCTAATTTAGAAAGGAGATATATAATCATATCTTTGTCATTTTGAACATGATGTGCTATTTTTGTGACAAAAACATGAAAATATGTCATTTTAGAGAATTATCCATGATATAATTTATATTAATTTCATATTTATAGTATGATTATATAAAATATCTATGGATTTATATATATATGTATATAGTTTTAACTATATTAATATATGAATATTATAGTTTGAGAAAACTCACAGGCCAATTATATATAGATTTGAATGTAATTTCACATTTATAAAAACATATGCTAACCCGTTAATTTATTAGTTATTTTTAACGTCATAGAATCAAAACAGATTAATTAAATATCTTAACCCATATTATTGTTATTTAAATATTTTAATAATTTATATGTTATGTTATTTACTTATATTTATTATTTGATTTAATAATTTAATATGTATGATTTTTTTATTTTTTTTTAATTAGTAAGGAAAGTGGAACCCATTATTTTATATTGTCTGGATACTTATTTAATAGAGATAATGTTAATTTCCATAATCCATAATTACCTTTAATGAAATTTTACAAAATAACTTAATTCAGTGGCATTGCATGTAATATAACACATGGATAAAGATATTTTTGATTTTGATTTTTGTTTTTATATTTTCTATTTTGGATAAAGATATATTTTTGTAATTTGAGAAGTGTTGCTAATTTTATTTTGAATCGACTACAATAATATAATTTATATTAATTTCATATTTATAGTATGATTATATAATCTATCTATCGATTTATATATATATATATATATAGTTTTAACTATTTTAATATATGAATATTATAGTTTGAGACGAATTATATATAGATTTGAATGTAATTTCACATTTATAAAAATAAATATGCTAACCGTTAATTTATTAGTTATTTTTAATGTCATAGAATCAAAACAGATTAATTAAATATCTTAACCCATATTATTGTTATTTAAATATTTTAATAATAGAAACTATAAAACCCTGTAATTATATATATTAAAAATAACCTGTCTCACTATATCATTGAATAATCTAATATATATATATATATGACTTAGTTTTAATATTTTTATTTTATCAAGTTATAATATATAAATCTAATTAAGAATTTTATTTTTCAAATTAAAAGTTTATATTTTATAAATTAAATTATATTAATATTATATTTGAATTATTTATGTATGTTTTATTTTTTAATAATTGAAGTATGTTCAAAAGAATATTTATTTATTTTTATTTTGTTATTTATAAAAATAAATGATGTGTTATATTATTTACTTATATTTATTATTTGATTTAATAATTTAATATTTATGATTTTATTTTATTTTCGTTTTTAATTAGTAAGGAAAGTGGGACCCATTATTTTATATTGTTTGGATACTTAGTTAATAGATAATATTAATTTCCATAATATTAGGTAAGATCAAAAATGTTATTAGCTAGTGAATATGTCCAAATAACTTTTTCAGGTAGATGTATCTTCCCTTAATAGTATAGATGATATTATTATTTATTAAACAAAGTTGATAAATCTAGAGCCGATAAGAAAGATCGCTTAGACAATGTGACACGTTTGGCTTTTTATCCAACCAATTTGACGCTATCAAAACAAAAATCTAAACCAGTTTGATGTAGGCTAACCTAATCAGTTTTATTTTTTTTCACCTTATTTTCAATATAGATTTTATTCAGTCTTATTTCTACAAGATGGGCCTGAGCCATGTCTTGATTGGGCCAGTTAAAATATTCTGCAACGGGTCTTCACGGCTAGTAGTAACCTTTTCTGGTTTCTTCCATAAGTTCACTTTTTTGCCTAATTCGGAGTCTCTTCTTTAATCGTCGATAAAGGAAAGAAGAACATCGAAAAGTTGCCGTTAAACTATCTCCAGACCAGAAGAAAAAAAGCTCTCTTCTTCTTCTTCTTAGACTCTTTCTCTCGCACAAGAAACTGCTCCATTTCACGAAGGTATCTTTCTTCTTCTGATTTTTTATTCTTTTCCGTTTGCCGCTAATTGATTGGTGAGATTCATGGTGTCTGGAGAATCAAATTAGTGTCTGGGTTTCCTAATGGGCATATAACAGTTTCTAAAAGATTGGTTTTGACTATTCTGGAATCAAATCCGCTAATGTTTGATATCTAAAAGATTGGTTTTGTGTGGTTTTGTCTTATTGATAGGATTTTCAGAGGTTCTGTTTGGGTTTTTTTTTTTTTTTTTTTTTTTTTTGAAGTTTCTGAGTTTGTCAATCACCTCCAAAGCCCTGTTTTGTTGTTGTTATACATTCATCTTTGATAGCCAAAGTTAATACTTTTAATGCCGAATTGTTTTTTTTTCATGTTAGAAAATTAGTGGCAAACTCTTTCATGTGATAATCCTATTGTTGATCCTGTAAATTTTGGTGTATGGTGTAGTTTCACTTATCGGGAGATTCATTCGGAGCTGCTTCAGAAGAAAAACTGAGAAGATGAGTCGATTGGTTTCGATAACAGCAAAGAGACTGACTCATTGGCATCTTCTGGAGAAAGGTAATCCTGGAACTGCTCTTAGTCTTTGCGGGTTCTCTTGCTTGGGACGAGCTTTGTCTAGTGCCAGTTATGGGTACAGAGAGAGATTTAGAGATGGGTTTCTACATGATATTAAGTTAGATGATGCAACTGGTTTGTTCGGTGAAATGGTCAATTCTCGTCCTCTCCCCTCCATTTTTGAGTTCAATACATTGTTGAGTGCTATTGCAAAGATGAAGAAGTTTGATGTTGTCATCTCTCTCGGCGAACAGATGCAAATGCTGGGAATTCCACATGATCTCTATACTTACAGTATATTCATAAACTGTTTCTGCCGCTCTTCTCAGCTCCCTCTGGCTTTAGCTATTCTTGCCAAGATGATGAAACTCGGCTATAATCCCGATATTGTCACGCTTAACTCGCTGCTAAATGGTTTCTGCCGTCAGAATAAGATATGGGAGGCAGTATCTCTAGTTGATCAAATGGTCGAAATGGGTTATAAACCTGATAGCTTCACGTTTAACACCCTGATCCATGGACTTTTTCTCAACAACAAAGCTTCAGAAGCAGTGGCTTTAGTTGACCGAATGGTGAGGAAAGACTGTCAACCAGATCTCGTTACTTACGGTACGGTTGTGAATGGAATATGTAAGAGAGGTCACACTGATTTGGCTTTGAAATTGCTCAAAAACATGGAGGGAGGTAAAATAAAGGCTGGTGTTGTCATCTACAGCACAGTAATTGATGGTCTTTGCAAATACAAACATGTGGATGATGCACTCAACCTGTTCAATGAAATGGAGAACAAAGGAATTAGACCAAATGTTTTTACCTACACCTCCCTCATAAGCTGCCTTTGTATCTACGGAAGATGGATCGACGCATCTCAGCTACTAAGCGGTATGATTCAGAGGAACATCAACCCCTCAGTGCATTGATCGATGGGTTTGTGAAAGAGGGGAAGCTTGTAGAGGCTGAAGAATTGTACAAGGAGATGGTCCAAAGGTCTATAGCTCCTGATATTTTCACTTATAATTCATTGATCTACGGGTTTTGTATGCAAGATCGTTTAGAGGAGGCCAAACATATGTTTGATTTGATGATTAGCAAAGGTTGTTTCCCAGATGTAGTGACTTATACTACTCTCATCAATGGATTTTGCAAGTGTAAGAGAGTAGAGGATGGTATGGAACTCTTCCACGAGATGTCTCAAAGAGGATTTGTTGGAGACACAGTCACTTACAACACTCTTATCCAAGGCTTTTTCCTAGCTGGAGATTGTGGTAATGCTCAAGAAGTTTTCAAAGATATGTTGTTTAGTGGTGTCCGTCCCAGTATCTTTACATACAGCATTATGTTGGATGGGCTTTGTAAAAGCGGGAAGCTAGAGAAAGCATTGGTCATATTTAGGGATATGCAAAAGAGTGAAATGGAACTCAATATATTCACATATAATATCATCATTGAAGGGATGTGCAAGGCCGGGAAGGTGGAAGCTGGGTGGGATATATTTTGTCGCCTCAGCCTCAAAGGAGTGAAGCCTGATGTTGTAACCTACAACACAATGATCTCGGGGTTTTGTAGGAAAGGTTTAAAGCTGGAAGCAGATGCCTTGTTCAGGAAAATGAAAGAAGATGGGCCTCTTCCAGATAGCCGTACGTATAATACGCTGATCAGGGCACGACTTAGAGATGGTGACAAAACCACATCAGCTGAGCTCATCAATGAAATGAGGAGTTGCGGGTTTGAGGGAGATGCTTCAACCTTTGGCTTGGTGACTGATATGTTGTATGATGGGAGATTGGAAAAAAGCTTTCTCGATATGCTCTCTTAAAGACGTCCCTAAGGTAAATCAGATTTTTATGTTGCTCTTCTATTGATACTTTTCAACGTAGTCCTCCTATTCTCATGTATATATTCGGTTGCTGTTGTGTTGTTTAAGCGTCATGAACATAACTGAGGCTGTTGGCTGTTATTTCCCTGCTAGGTCGCAAACATGAGTTGATCCAAACACTCGTTGATGCAAGTTCAAGTTCAGAAGTTATTTCCCGTTATTTGTATGTTTTGTACTCTTTCTCTTCATGATATTTCATTTGTCTCGTTGGATTCTGAATCTTCACCTTTGATTTCTTCAAACTCTTTATCCGCGAGAGAAGGGGTCTTCACTTGGAAACAGTGAATCTACTTTTTATATTGCTTTTCTTATAATTACTTCTCGACGTTTACGTTTTCATGTTAAATTTGTTGATGTGTGGACCTGTGGTACTGCGTTGACTATAAGAACTCACTTTCGCAAGCTAATTCGATTATCTATGTACGAGAAACCCTTTCTGATATGCAAACTTTCTGATATGCAAACAGAAAAAGAAAGTATAGCTTTATTTGAAACAAGCTCGAAGAGCTTATTATCATCATTATTATTATATGTACAAATATTAGTAAACAGAAAGTGCATTTTGATTTGGAAGAAAAGATCTTATTCGATTCATAGAGATTTTTCAGATTCCCTTTGGAGCCACACCAACGAGTTTAATGTCGCATATTAGTAAAGTAAGAAACCCTTTTATTCTCATTTGTTCCATATCTCATGTAAAAGGAAAAATGTAAAAGAAGGCAGCAAATGAAATCATTACATAGCCTTATCAAGAACTTCAGTGTATCTCTTTGGACTATCCTAACAGCATCAGAGATGTGGAAACGTGTGTCCATTCACTTTGATGAAAACTCAACTCTTTGTATCTCATCGTCTCTTTCTCCAACCCAATTGTTGGGAACTGTTAAGCATATTCTTCAACCATCTCACGCAGCTTCGCCATCTCTGACTTTAACTTCTCATTGGATTGCATTGTTTGCTACAAAGTCCTAGAGCTTTGTTCCTGCAATACATTATCGATCCCCTCAATGTAACCCCTAATTTTACAGAGAGCATGACACACAAAATAAACCAATACGGCTTATTTACTCTGCCTTGATATTCAAGGCTATCTTAGACGGCTAAATTAAAATAATCGGCCACTTTTGCAAAATCTTCCTCGACGAATCCTCTGGATGTGAGAGCTGGTGTTCCTGTAAGAAGAAGAGATGGAAACATATATGATTTTTCAGTGATCACCAGGTCTCTATGATCACAGCTAAAAATAAAGTTTCAATACTAGTAAATACCAACAAGCATGAACATTAACTAGCATGAATCAAATCTCCGGTTCATCTCAAAAAGTAGTTACATATCTCTCTTGCCTCTTGAAAATCATATCTACTTTTTGAGAACGAATTTATTATCGACCCAATAACAAGCGAAGCAGCAGTTTTATAAAGGAAAAAAATATTCATAAACCAATATTAATCTAAGTTAACACGACGAACCGTGCCAGCAATGCGTATATGGTCTCTGATATATTATATACATATAAATTCTACATACACGAAGATATGAAATAATGCATGCACGTGGTGAGTGATTTTACACAATAATTTATATTTCAGACATTTAATATTCATATTAATAATTCTCACCATGTGATAATTTAGACAATTTATAGTTAGTCGCCGGCGAGTCACGGCGTCAACTCGGTCGGTCGGTTTGAGTCCGGTTTGGTTAAATCGATTGGTTTGATTCTGATTTAGTTCGGTTCAATCGGTTTAATTCAATTCGATTTCGGTTTGGTTCAATTTCTGGGTTAAATTAATTGAGTCCGGTTTAGTTTGGTTTGGTCCGGTTTAATTCGGTTTAATCGTGGTTTGATTTTGACTGATCAGACCGTTGACTTTGACCGGGTTGACCGTTGACCGTTGACTTTCTGACTGTTGACCGTTGAATTTGACCGTTTTTCGCCGTTCGAAAGCCGTTATGACTCGAAATTTCGTTCTGATTTCAGATTCAGCGTCCATTTTAGCATCCCATACATCACTGAGTGACTCCCCTGTTACTCACCCCACCTTTTCTCCTTCCAGTTTTTCAGGTGAGATGGACAAATATTTTACGCTTAGACGATACGGTGCTTCTTTGGGATTTTTACGTTTTCCTCGTATTTTATAATATACATATAGCATTTGAGGTAGTGGAGTTATGAGAGACTGTAGATTGGGATATTATATTATATTGTGGTTAGTGGCACGCCGTTCTCGAGTGTCGGGAGACGGGTGTTACATATATATAAAAGTTTGCTTTTATTAATCGGTTACATTTGCCGTAAATATAGCCAAGATCTTATTAAACCATTTCTAACCCCACTTCATTTTTTCGCTTTAAAATAGAGTAATAAATGGGTTTATTCCAAATATGCAGTAAAAAATGGATTTAACCAATATATTATTTCATTTTTTACTCTAAAATGAAGTATAGTTTAAGTAAAACTCATAAAATAACTCAATCAATAGGAAAATTTCTCTCCCAGACCCGAACCCCAAGACGGTTTTTCTTAATCCTTAGTTGGTAGGATAGGTCACTTTCATCTTTCAAATTTTTGCCAAAATTAGTAAGTTGACTAAGGAAAACTGCTATATACCGCGGTTCCACCCCCGACTTCTGTCGGAGGGTCCGTCCTTTTGCCTGGTAAGTTGCTCTCCTCCTTGTTCGAACACCACTCAAACCACCGGTTTCCCCACTGTGCTTCACATTCCAGTGTTTCCCCAATCTGAAACACTAACCTTGCGTCCTCTAATCAACAAATCTTTCTTTCTTCACCTCCTTCACCTCCTTCACCTCCTTCTCCGGCTTAAACCCACTTTCTCTGAAACCTCCATCAGTCTTCTTTCTGCTTCTAGTTTTCCCCTCTCAGTCCCAATTAAACCGTAAACAGGTTAAACATCAACGCCTGTTTTTCCCAACTCACGGAGCTGCCTCCCTTCCCACCCCAACCTGATCTACGACTCCTCTCACTATGCACCGTCGAGCTAGCTACGAGGAGAAAGGAAAAGCTGTGACTACTCATCATGAGCCTCCCCGAGCTCCTAGAATTAGAGTTCCCCAGTTCGACAACTCAGATCTGCTGAAGCGGCATGAGCTAACCCTCATAGGTAGGGTGACAAACCAAAAAACCCAAAAGATCTGGTCTCTACTTCCTTATTTCACTGGAAAATGGAAGACATCAGCTCCAATCACTGGCGCAGACCTGGGACAAGGCCTCTTCCATTTCCGCTTCGCTAATGAGAGAGATCTCCAAATGGTACTAGAGAACTGACCATACCAATATGCACACTAGATGGTCATTCTACAGAAATGGGAAGCAACCACTGACTCATCCTTCTCGTCTCTTATACCCTTTTGGATCACAGTTCAAGGCATTCCCCTACACCTTTGGTCAGAGCTGACTCTAATCTGTATCGCAAAAAACATCGGCATCTTTGAGGACCTGGAAATCACGATGAACTCAGCCCGTGTGAAAATTTCAGTTAATGGACTTAAACCGCTTGTTACCTCCTGTGTAGTTGAATTCGAAACAGGCGAAGAGGTTACGGCAAGACTCATTTATGAAAGGCTGGGTAACCACTGCTCCATTTGCTCCTGCTTAAGCCACGAGAGCCGAGAATGCCCAGAAAGTAAGGAACGAGCTGCCGCAAAGTCTTCTCAGCTCTCCCCCTCGCGTTAATACCCCAGTAAAGCCAATCATCACCAACGCTCTGGAGATATCCTTCAATCAGCTAGACAAGAATCTCACCCATCCCAAGCTAACTATATAAGACCAGAGCAACTGTTCAGAGGCAGACAAAGTAGAGAGGGTCTTGGATCAAAGATTCAGGACACTTACCATGATTATGGACGAAATGCCAGCAGATTCCCCCAAAACCAAGGCAGATCTCATGGTCCATTTCCTCATGATGCGAGCAGACATCATGAGGATCAAAGCTCTCACAGACCCCATCGAAGCTCCCCCCCCCATCGAGTCTCCAAGCAAGTATGGGTGGCGAAAGAACACACCCCATTAAAAGATAAAAGAAAAGATCCCGATCAGCGCTCCACCTCCTCCTCACGTCCAAGAAGACCCCCTCTGGATAAAGACAATTCACAGGAGCACTCAGACAGGGATAATCAAGCAGAGGAAATCCCTCCACTTGCTGTGACATAAGCCATGGAGGAATTACGAGAGGTAATGATCAGATACGTCAACTGCCCAGACCCAACTGAAAGCGAGGCTAGGAAAGAACGATATCGTCAAGCAGAGGAACAGGGACAATTGGAAGAGACGGCTCTTCAAATGGTACACCACTCAAGGATAAACCAGACTTCCCCGGCCAAGCAAACTCCGCTATCCCCCACCCCTACCTGGATACCGGTCTCTCAAAGACTCGGACCACAAATTGGATCCCCACCTAACCTGGGTGACCCTTCAAACCTAGTTCATCATCAACCTGGAGCAACTGGTGTCCGGAAAATTAGTCGCCCATTGGGCTCCAAAAACAAAAGCAAAGGAACAGCGAATGCGGTTAATAAAACCACAAAGAAACGAAGGGTTCTAGGCGTTGCTCCGTCCCCAAGGAAACGGCTTTACAAGGGCAACCCAAGGAGGCCCTCAATCTCCAAAACCTCAAAGATAAACCAAGCCGACAACTCAGATACCCCTAACCAGCAAAACCCAGCAACGATCCCACCAATTCCTACCAATAAGACAAGCAGGAAGATGGATTTTCACAATCCATATCTTTCTCTTCCTTAGTCATGCTGTGCTGGAACTGTCAGGGGTTGGGGAACCCCCAGACAGTTCAAAGACTCTGAGAAATCTGCATAAGAAACAAACCGGATATCATTTTTCTCTCGGAGACAAAAAACCCAGATGATGTAGTGTTAAAAAAGATCGACAACCTTGGCTACACTCACCATTCTCTAGTTCCCCCTCACTCTCCTGCAGCAGGAGGTCTTCTCCTCCTTTGGAAGCAAGAGATTGAGTTAAACATCACAAAAACCTGCAAGAATTATATAGATACATCAATCCGGTATGAGGGAAAGGTCTTTGCTGCAACTTTTGTTTATGGAGATACTGATAAAACAGCAAGAAGACTTATCTGGCAGGAGCTATCCGGAATCAATGGGACTCGAAAAGGCCCTTGGTTTGTGTCAGGGGATTTTAATGATCTCCTCTCTAATGATGAAAAAACTGGAGAAGCTGTGCGACCTGAAGGCTCTTTCAGCGACTTTAGGACTTTCCTATCTGAAAATGATTTGTTTGATCTCCAGCACCGTGGAGACAAACTATCTTGGCGGGGTATCAGAAATCAGCATTTGGTTTGGTGCAGGTTGGACCGTGCGTTGTCAAATAGCGAATGGGCAGATATCTTTCCAATCGCCTTATGTGAATATCTCCCACTTGAAGGATCTGATCATAGACCCCTCCTCACATACCTCAACCCATCAAAGAGGAAACGCAAAGGCATTTTTGGGTATGATCGCCGCCTCAATCACAACGAAGAAGTGATACAGCTGATTGAAAAAATATGGCAAGAGACTAAGTCGCTGCCACTTATGGGGAAAATTGATCGTATCAGACAGGCGATAATCCAATGGCACAAACAACACCAGATGAATAGTAAAGCCCACATCACAGATTTAAAAGCAACTTTGGAGACTCTCCTGACATCCCCTAACCCAAATGAAACCCTCATCAAAGAAACAAATGAAAAACTCAGTTTGGCTTACAAGGCAGAGGAGAATATTTGGAGACAAAGGAGCAGGCAGCTATGGTTACAATTAGGAGATAGAAACTCAAGCTATTTCCATGCTGCTACAAACAAAAGGAAGGCCATTAATAAATTCACAATCATGGAAAATGACCAGGGACATGAGGTCTTTACAGAAGAGGAGATATCACGAGTCATCACGAGGTATTATGCTTCTCTATTAAAGTCCCAGAATATGATGGAAGAGAGAGTCAAAAATACAGTTAGCTATGCCATTCGCCCCCTCATCTCGGAAGAGACTAACAAGGGTTTAATAAAGGAACCCTCACCTCAAGAAATAAAGGATGCTCTGTTCTCAATCCATCCTGACAAAGCCCCTGGTCCTGATGGTTTCTCAGCCAACTTCTTCCAAACACACTGGGACCTGATCAAAGAAGATCTTATCACAGAGGTCAGTAATTTTTTCAAAACCGGAACCATGCTGAATAAGGTTAATGAAACCCTGGTCAGACTGATTCCCAAAATCCTCAGCCCTAAGAATGTAGCTGACTATCGTCCAATTGCCTTATGCAATACCTACTATAAGGTTATTGCAAAACTCCTAACCAGGCGACTTCAACCGATCCTAGAAACCACTATCTCTGAGAACCAGTCTGCTTTTGTGCCAAAGAGAGCAATATCAGATAATGTTCTGATTACTCATGAAATCCTTCACTACTTAAAAACCTCCCAGGCAACCACCCACTGTTCCATGGCTGTAAAGACTGATATGAGTAAAGCCTATGATAGGCTGGAATGGAACTTTGTGGAAATGGTTCTCCTAAAGTTTGGATTTCATACTAAATGGGTCAACTGGCTGATGCAGTGTGTCAAAACAGTTTCCTATTCCTACATTGTCAATGGATCAGCAAGGGGAAGAGTCACTCCTAGTAGAGGCCTAAGACAGGGAGACCTCCTATCCCCTTACCTCTTTATCATGTGTAGTGAAACCCTTACTGGACTTTGTCACAGAGCGCAAGAGAGAGGCTCGCTCAAAGGAATCAAGGTTGCTAGAAAATCCCCCCTAGTTAACCATCTACTGTTTGCTGATGACACCATGTTTTTCTGCAAAGCTAATGAGAAGAACTGCCTGAGATTAGCCCAGATCCTAAATCAGTATGAGGAAGCTTCATGCCAAAAGATAAATGTCTTCAAATCATCCATCACCTTCTCCAAAAAAAACCCCTAACCCTCAAAACTAAAGCGCAACAAATCCTAAAAATCGAAAGAGAAGGAGGAGTAGGCAAATATTTGGGCTTACTTGAGCATTTTGGTAGGAAGAAGAAAGATCTGTTTGCCTCCATAGTTGATAGAATTAAATAGAAGGCTGTGAATTGGTCCAACCGATTCCTTTCAGGGGCAGGGAAGATAATCATGTTGAAGAGTGTCTTAGCAGCTATGCCTTCCTATGCAATGTCTTGCTTCCTTTTACCTTCTTCACTTCACAAAAGAATCCAATCAACATTAACTCGTTTCTGGTGGGACAATGCTCCAAACAAAAGAAAAATGAGTTGGATAGCTTGGGATAAAATGGCAAAACCAAAAAATCAAAGAGGCCTGGGTTTTAGAGATATACCCTCTTTCAATGAAGCCCTTCTTGCAAAGATTGCATGGCGTATTCTTCAAAATCCTAATTGTCTGCTAGCTCGTGTGTTGCAAGGAAAATATTTCCCTGATCAAGCCTTCCTAGCTGCGGATATCCCCTCTAATGCGTCCCACGGATGGCGAGGAGTTGTGGTGGGAAGCAACCTCTTAAAGAAAAACCTAGGATGGGTAATTGGAGATGGAAAGAAGGTAAATGTTTGGCAGGACCCTTGGCTCTCTACTCTGGAGAAACAACAGCCATTTGGGCCACCTCCCCAACACCTACAAAACCTCACAGTACAAGAGCTTTTCAAAGAAAATTCCAAGGAATGGGACATAACCAAAATCCAAGAGGTATTACCACAATACCTTGATACAATCCTTTGCATAAAACCAAGCATGTATGGACCAACAGACAAACTGCAGTGGCTGCAACACCCCTCTGGTATCTATACCACGAAATCCGGATACTCCACTTTGGAAAAGGAAATCTCACAACAACCAAATCAAGCTTTGAATATTGATTAGAACAAACAGGTTTGGGGCTTGCATACTGCCCCAAAGGTGAAGAGCTTCCTATGGAGAGCCCTGCGGGGAGCACTTCCTGTTGGAACAAACATACAACATCGAGGTATGTCTATCAACCCCAATTGCCTTCTCTGCTCTGAACCTGAATCAGACACACACATTTTCTTCCACCGCCCCTTCGCAACCAGAGTATGGGACCAAGCTCCCTTCGATAAACCGTTTATCTCCTCCTCATCAAGCACCCTAATTGAAGGCTTAGCGCAGGTCCAGACCAGACATCCCCTTCCACCTGTTGGTTTAGTTACCGGAACCCACCACCCATGGATTATGTGGGGTCTCTGGACTTCACGCAACAAGAGAGCATTTGAAAACAAAAGACTAACTGAAGAGGAGACTCTCACATTGGCCATCAAAGCCGCTAGGGAATGGTGCTCAGCCCAAAGCAAAACTACGAAGACGACAAACGCTGTAGCGGATCGATCTACTCCTCGACCAAGAGCACAAACCCAGAACCCAGAAGTCATATGCAACTCGGATGCAGCTTGGAGAAGTGATTGTAAGAACGCAGGACTGGGCTGGATCTTCCAATTTCCAGACAATAGATCTTCATCTTTCTCTATGATGATTTCAAATGTGAGCTCAGCTTTATCTGCAGAAGCACTTGCAATCAGAGCATCCCTCTCCAAAGCCCTTGAGCTTGGAATCAGAAGACTTGTAATCCGATCGGATTCTCTTCACCTTGTCAGACTCATCAACACTGACACTCCGTCCCTGGAGCTTCACGGAATCCTTTCCGACATCTCCCTCATCTCACTTCGTTTTACTTCTGTTTTGTTTTATTACATTCCTCACAAAGACAATGGGCCGGCCGATAGGCTAGCTAAACGGGCCTTAAGTGAACTCTGTGTAACGTAATTGCCTCTTAATGAAATTTTCCTTGACAAAAAAAAAGTTTAAGTAAAACTCAATTCCATTTTGGAGGTACATAGAAAATGGAATAATGGGTTGGAGATATCTTTAGTAAATTATGTAAGTTTGTACTTTTTAGAAAAACATCTCCATATAACATCACTTTACATTTCCAATATATGGCTACAAAATAGAAGTAAGCATCTTAGAATTTTAGGCCTATTTAAAATCTGATGAGTAGACTACTCAGGATCTCCATCTATCCTGGAAATTCTAGTCCGATGTTAAGTACAAATCACCCCTAATTATACTTAAAATATATAATGCTTTGATGGCTGGACTTTTCAAAGAGTTGTCAGAACTCAGAAGTTCGTCCAACTCCAAACAAATTAATTGTTGAAATCTCATTTGAAAACTTCCTTTCAAATTTCGATGGTAATCAAAATTTTGACCTATTTTATTAAATCTATTTTTAAAGTATTTTTTTATTAAATATTTTAAGTGATTTTCTTTTAAGTTTTTATTTTTATTTTTTAAGTTATCTTTTGGCAATCATTTGAGAAAATATATTTTAATTTTTTAAAGATTCAGAATAAAAAATAAAATAAAAATACATTGTGTAATAGCTAACAATTATTAACACTATTAACATCCATAAAAACTGTATTTGCAGATCGTAGCGGAAAATGAGTCAAACCCCTTACTCTCGTAGCTAATTAGAATATGCGTTTAAATGAAAACTTTATGACATAAAATTAATATGCATCATGCATGTGCTTAAGATAATTCCAAAGATCCGTGAATGATTCTACACTTACCATCATTCATTTTGTTTCTTCTCACGTACCGGGTTACTGGTTTAATTATGGCTTAAATATTTCAATGCGATTTAATAGTTCTGAAGATAAAACAATACTCAAACATAGGAAGAAATATTATAATTGTAAAACATAAAATACTAAAAAGTTTCTTATAATTAGACAACCATATCCACATGAAAAAAGTGCTCAAGTTCAAAAAATAAAATATTCAAATATAATTTATCCAAACACAATCAACAATAAATTTAATCAAATTATTGGTCATATAAGAACTCAACATAAAGTTGACCATCGAATTAATTTTTTTACATCAAAGAAAATCTGTTAACTTTGATTTTTTTTTTTTGGGGTCAACTTTGATAACCATGAAATCAAAATATTGAATTAACAAGAACTAAATGATTTTATAGGACCTCCTAAAAGGCTAAAACTCCTAGTCTCCTAGGATCACACAGAACTGCCCAAATTTGGTTGATGTTAAATCTAATTTTAACGCCTAATCGTCGTATTTATTGATTGATTAAATTCCGATAAATTGGTAGATAGCGTATCGGCATAGGCATGTCTAGTCCAGAAATTGAATTGTACAAGAATGATAGCAACTTAGCAAGTAGTACTAGAATCTAGACATTTACGTGTCAAGCGAAAATTAATGATATAAAACATCATTAACGAACACAATATAGAGACTATCATATCAGTATATTGTGTAAATATTATTTTTTAAACTTAGTAATTTCAAGAACACACTTGCTTTACTGAAGATTCCCAAACATTAGGTTGGCTAAAGCAATACCTAGTTAACAACTTTTGGATCCACCATTTGACTCTTAAACAAGAGTTTGGAGTTTAGTTAAATACCACACATATTTCAACAATCAATTTCCGATTTGGTAGTTTCAACCTTTTCTGTTTTGTTTACAATTAGGTAATTTCAACTTGTTATTGTTTATTTTATTTGTGAATTGTCAAAACTTGATCATAAATAAATCAAAGATCGTGTTATCAACTTTTACGGTTGTAACTTATACTTAACTGCGATATTTCTTGGTCTAGTGATAGAATCAAAAATAATTGATCTACATGGGTGAATTTTGAGTTCCAAACTAGACAAAATATTACGATTTAGATTCAAATTTCCAAGGCTGACAGAAAAAAAAAAACCCCCCACTAATATTCAAGCAAGGTTTGTGATATGCTCAAATTTACCCCAGAGCTACTCTCTCAAATTAAGAGATCGACTGTAGTACTTAGGGATCGATTTCCACAGAGACTCAAGATTCGCACAATAGATTAAAGTATTCGAATTAAGCTAAACGAGAATGAATGTAATTAAAAGACAGAAAAGCAACTAAAATCGGTTTTAAGATCAGATGGGAGAAACGTCAGGCTCAGGGAATTCTCAGGAAATCAGGAATGCAAGCTAATCAGTAAATCAGGATTCTGCTATGTTCTAGAACTCGAAACACAATATTCAAATCAATCAACTCTCGTTGCAGAGATTTCTATGTCTAGATCCTAAAATTCCAAATCTCTTTGCAAATTCAAAGGCTCAGACATGCATTAAATTCAAGTTCGATATGTTCACAAAATACCTAAACCAAATCTCTTTGCGAATAGTTATTTTGCTCATCTAAGGTTCTTTCTAGCAAATTAACCAACTCTCGTTGCGAGAATCAACCTATGATCAATAATCTAACTCGTCAGTTCAGATCAAGCATTAATCACAACCTAGATGAAGAACTAGTGTTCCAGAATCCTTAAATAACCAATCAACTTAGCAATCCATGAAATTCCTAATGAGAAACCCTAAACCTAACTAGCAAACTACTCAGACATGGAGATTGAAACAATAAACATGTTTGAATAAGATTGCATAAAAGAAATAAGAATAGAGATTAAAGGAGTTCTGAATTCTCTGAAGGAGTCTGAATTCTTCTCTCCAAAACTCTAGCTTAGAATAATAGAATAAAGATTGGTCTAAACAATGACCTTAAAAAAACCCATAAAATAGTCTAAAAATATGGAAAACACGTTTGGCACTTAATTGTAAATATTAGGAGCTTCAGGGATCTGTTTGCAACTCTGCAAAGCTTGGAAAACTCGTACTGAAATTGCCGTCAGGAATTGGTGTCGACCGACACCAGGGGTGGTGTCGATCGACACCATCTCTAAAATTTGCCTCCGAGTTGAAATCTTCAGCACAGCTTCCTAATTAACTCTAGAATGATTCATAGTCTCCAAATAAGCTCCAAACGTACCTAAACCTGCAAATGACTCTAAAAGACTCCATAAACACTAAAAAGACTCTATATATACAACTTATATCATGGCTAAAAACACTAAAAACCATGATATATCAGTTTGGTTGGTAAGTAAGATAGGAATTTTCTATAGTTCTTACAACATATACCAAGCATCTTTTTAACCAATCAAGGTTTGAATGATGTAGACTTCACAAAAACCACTACCTTTACCACAATTTTTTTTTGTGATCATATTTTGAACCCTATGCATACGTAAAACTTAAATATTGTAAGGCACACTTGTCTGTATTTTGAACCAATGAATATAAACAGAGACAACGAGGAATTTGGGCTGGAAACATTTAATAGCTGTTTTGATTTAGGCTAGAAATATAACCTAAAGTCAATGAGAACTATGAAACTATGGCACTGGGCCGTTTGTGACCTGATGCAACTGGTTGGGGTTTTCATTTGGGCCGCACTAAAGTAATTTATCATCATTTTCGACCACCAACTTTGACACATGCAGATGCAGTGATGTCATCCGGTTCTGTGGATAGAGACTTTGGTCAACTCAGAACTTGGGCTTCATCACTGGGCCTGCGACAACAAAAAGAAGAAACAAGAAGATTGGGCTGTAATATTAAGAGGTATAATACTAGTTGCAAATAGTATTATACGATAGCTTACATATATATAGCTCTTGTAATCTAGGTTTAGATTATCTTCTTCATTATTACGGTACTTAGCATAAGGTCTCTAGGGTTCTTATCTTAAGCGATTCATCTGTGCTAAGATCAAGAACGTCTAAGAGCGGCTTTGTAATCTTTCTCTTTATCTAGTGGATCTTGTGGGAGAAGGTTCCCACCCCAGACGTACCGGTTAGAGGCCGGAAACTGGGTTAACAATCTCTTGTGTCAAGTTAAGCAATCTAGTTTAAACACTCACAAGTGGTATCAGAGCAATCCAGGTTTTAGATTGCAAGGAGGGAGAAAGATCAGGGAGGTTTATTCAACAAATTCATCTAAGGAGAAAAAGGTGAGGACGCTTACCTGTTTTCTTCAAGGCGTGGGTTGAATTTTTTGTTGAAGTTGCGGCTACCGTCTCATTCAACGTCGTGAGTAAATCCTGTCTAGTTTACCTGCATCAAAGGATTTGAAAAGGTTAGACATGGATTCTAATGGAAAATTCAAAAAGGTTTCCAAACTTGATGTTGAAAAGTTTGATGGTAAAGGTGATTTTGGCCTTTGGAAACATAAGGTCATATGTCAGTTAGAGCTTCTAGGCCTAGAATCGGTTCTAGAAGAAAGTTCAGATGGTTTGAATTCTGGTGAGGAAGAAGGAGAGCAGAAGGATAAAAAGCCGGATCCTAAGGCTGCTCAAAAGGAAAAACAGGTTAAGAACCTTATTAAGATGAGTTTGAGTGACTTAATCTTAAGGAAGGTATGGAAGGAAGCTACAGCTCTTGATATTTGGAAGGCTCTCGAAAGGGATTATCAAACCAAGACACTTCCAAATCGAATATTCTTAAAACAAAGGTTTGCTAGTTTTAAGATGCAAGAGAGTAAGAGCATTGAGGAGAATCTGGACATTTTTCAGAGGTTGGTTGATGATCTTGGTAGTCTGAACATTCAGATTAGTGATAAAGATCAAGCAATTCAGATTCTAACCAGTCTCCCACCACCATATGAACCGTTGGTTCACACTCTCAAATATGGCAGTGGCAAAGACACATTAACAGTGGCGGCTGTTAGATCATCAGCATATGCAAAGGAAGCTGAGCTGAATGAAAAGGGGCTCTTGAATAAATCCAAATTGCAAGGTGAAGGTTTATATGTTGAGTCCAGAGGAAGAAGCAACAAACGTGGTGATAAAGGAAGAGGCAGATCTAAGAGTAAAGGCCGATCTAAATCTAAAGGAAAGGTTCAAGTCGGAAAGGGAGGCTGCTTTATCTGTGGTAAGGAAGGGCATTGGAAGAGAGAATGTCCTGAGAAACGTTCTAAGAAGAATGGGGATTCAGCTAATATAGCAAGTGAGCCTTTGGTTCTTACCGTGAGCACTACAGCTGCAAATCATAAGTGGGTTATGGATTCTGGCTGTTCTTACCACATTCCACCAAACAAGGAGTTCCTGTTTGATCTCCAGGAATTTACAGGAGGAAGTGTTCTAATGGCAAACGATGTGCCCTGTGAGATCAAGGGCATAGGAAAAATCCGGATTCACAAACCGGATGGATCAATCGTTGTCTTAACAGAAGTAAGATATATACCAAGTCTGCGTAAAAATCTTATTTCTTATGGAATGCTTGAAAAGGCTGGGTGCAGATATGAAGGAAACGACTTCAAGGTTGACTTCTACAAAGGAGATAAAAAGGTTTTATCAGGAGAGTATAATAATGGTTTGTACTACCTACAGGGAGAAGTCGTAAAAGGAGAAGCAAATGTTTCAAAGGCTGAAGTTGACATGACTAAGATATGGCATTCCAGGTTAGGTCATATGAGCTCATCTAACATGGAGGTTCTAGTCAAAGAAGGGTATCTGCCAAAGAAGGAAGTGAATAAGTTAGAATTTTGTGAAAGCTGTGTTTTGGGAAAGTCTCACAAGCAATCTTTTCCAACGGCTAAGCATACTACTAAGGAGGTTCTCGGATATGTGCATTCAGACTTATGGGGTTCTCCTTCAAACCATGAAAGTCTCGGGGGATGCAAATACTTTGTGAGTTTCATAGATGATTACTCAAAGAAAGTATGGGTTTTCTTTCTAAAATCTAAAGATCAAGCCTTTGGAAAATTCAAGGAATGAAAAGAAGATGTTGAGAACAAAACAAAGAAGAGGATTAAGTACTTGCGGACAGATAATGGGCTTGAGTTCTGCAATACTCCGTTCGATAATTTGTGCAAGGAATCAGGGATTACAAGGCACAAAACCTGCACTTATACACCACAGCAGAATGGTGTGTCAGAGAGGATGAACAGAACGATTATGGACAAGGTAAGGTGCATGCTTGCTGAGACAGGGTTAGGGCAAGAATTTTGGGCTGAAGCTGCTTCTACAGCCGTGTATTTGATCAATAGATCACCTAATTCTACCCTTGATTTCAAGCTCCCAGAGGAGGTGTGGAGTGGTTCAAAACCGGACCTATCTCACTTAAGAAGGTTCGGATGCTCAGCTTATGTTCATAGGGTGCAAGAAAAGACTAAACCAAGAGCTGTCAAAGGAGTGTTTGTTGGGTATCCTTTCGGTGTTAAGGGATATAGAGTTTGGATTCCAGAAGATGGAAAGTGTGAAACAAGCAGGAATGTTGTTTTCAATGAGGAGGAACTCTATAAGCAAACAGTTGTGGACAGTGAGGTAAAGGAAAACGATTCTGCTAAGAAAAAGTCAAAGAAGGTGACTTTTAGCGAGAACTTAATCCAAGGTCCCACTCCAATCGCAGAAATTGGAGAGTCTTCATCTCAAGGTGGAGATATTTCTGAATCAGATGATTCTGAGGAAGAAGAGGCGGATGAAGATGTTGAAGAGGAAAAAGAGTTAAATAATGATCCCTCTCTTGATCATTATCTACTCGCTAGGGATAGGCAAAGAAGAGAAAATATCAAACCTCCATCGAGATATGAGGATGGAAATTTTGTGGCTTACGCCTTGGCTGTGGCAGAAGATTTGGAGCTTGACGAGCCTAAAAATCTTAAGGAAGCTAAGAAAAGTAAGCATTGGAAGCATTGGAACAATGCAGCGGAAGATGAGGTTGATTCTCTTAAAAGGCAACACACTTGGGATCTCATTGACAGGCCAAAGAATCAAAAGGTGATAGGCTGTAAATGGGTTTTCAAACTGAAACCAGGAATCCCAGGAGTTGAAAAGCAAAGGTACAAGGCAAGGTTAGTGGCTAAAGGCTACTCTCAAGAGGAAGGCATTGATTACAATGAAGTGTTTTCACCAGTTGTCAAACACGCCTCTATCAGGGTCATGCTGTCAATAGTGACAAACATGGATTATGAGTTGGAGCAGCTTGATGTAAAGACTGCTTTTCTGCACGGAAATCTGGAAGAAAGGATTTTAATGGAGAAACCAGAAGGTTTTGTTCAGAAGGGGGATGAGAACAAGGTTTGTCTATTGAGAAAATCCTTGTATGGATTGAAACAATCACCAAGACAATGGAATTTGAGGTTTGATAGTTTCATGAAGGAACAAAACTTTCAGAGAAACTCACGTGATCCATGTGTGTACATGAGGAATGTACAAACAGATAAGGCCATCTACTTGCTATTGTACGTGGACGATATGCTAATAGCTTCAGGCAATTGGAATGAGATCAAGAAGGTGAAAGAGAGTTTGAACAGAGAATTCAAAATGAAGGACTTGGGACAAGCTTCAAGGATTCTCGGAATGGACATCATCAGAGACAGAGTTAAGGGCGTTTTGATTTTGTCACAGGAAAATTATTTCGAGAAGGTTTTAAAGACTTTCGGGATGTCAGAAGCTAGAGCAGTGGTAACACCCTTAGCAACTCAGTTCAAACTAAGGAGCCTAACTGAATCGGAAAGGGCATTGGAAGCTAAGTCTATGCAAAACATACCCTATGCTAGTGCTGTTGGAAGCCTAATGTATGCCATGGTAGGCTCAAGACCTGATCTAGGTTATGCTATTGGTGTTATATGTAGATTCATGTCAGCACCAGGAAAAGATCATTGGTCAGCAGTGAAATGGGTATTGAGGTATTTAAAGGGTACTCTGAAGACCAGATTAACATTCAGAAAACATTCAGAATTTGGAGTTGAGGGATTCAGCGATTCTGATTATGCAACAGACCTTGACAAAAGAAGGTCAGTCATGGGTTATGTATTCAAGGTATGGGGAAACACAGTGGTTTGGAAATCCTATCTACAGTCAGTCGTGGCTCTATCAACTACTGAAGCAGAATACATGGCATTAAGTGAAGCAACTAAGGAAGCTCTTTGGCTAAAGGGTTTCTGCAAGGAATTGGGTTTTGAAACTAACAGTGTTGTGTTGCATTGTGATTCTCAAAGTGCTATAGCATTAGCAAAGAATCATGTTCATCATGAAAGAACTAAGCATGTGGACACTAAGTTTCATTTCATCAGAGATGTTGCAGCAGCAGGCGATATTACCCTATCTAAGATCCATACTAGCAAGAATCCGACAGATTTTCTAACTAAGGCATTACCTGGGCCAAAGTTTGAACTCTGCTGTGATCTCCTTGACATCGTCTGAGTATGGAAGCAGCTACAGGTAACGCGGTTATCAACGCACAGCTCTCGCAAAGAAGACCAAAAGCAGAGAAACAAGTCATCGTTTACTGCAATTGTTCTTACGTTGATAATTAATGACTAAAAGGGAGGAGTCAAAAGCGTTACCTGTATGGAACCATGGTGAATTGAGTTTGGTTCCAGGTGGAGAAGCTGCAAACAAAGGGGATTCAAACATAGAGACAAGTCATACACGGCAAGACAATCTCAATATTTGAATCAAAAGGAAAGCGAGAGCAGGGTTCTAAAAGAAGGGTATGGCATTACCTGAGAACAATCAAAGGGAGCGGTAGAAGAGTCAAAGACTTCATGTCATTGACCTTACACTACAGCTAAGGCGTTATACGTCACTTCCGGTGGAGAGTGTTTTGGAGAAATCACTCATTTAAGGCCACCTGAAATAAGAGAAACATCAGGTGAGTATTCACTAAGGCTAATCAAAGTTTCGGAAATAAAAACGAGGGGTTAGTATGAGTCGGATGCACCTGTCATTCTCAGAAGGAATAGTGCAACACACGGAAACTGAATAGAGAAGTGGGTTTCTCTTTGTTGCAGCTGAAACGTGAAAGAAGTGTGATTAGTATGTCACATAATATCTCTTTCATGAAGGAATAAGATGATTTCAGAAATCTTGGCATCAGATTCTGAAACATCATATAATGGCAGGTACCAATACTCCTCTTTCTTGTGGAAAGTAAGCAACTGTAGACAGGGCTCGCAAGCTACACTGCTAAGAGAAGGAAGAGACAACTCAAATTAGAAAGTTTCATCCCGGGCAAAATCAATAACTCGGGACAAGATAATTCAAGGATGGAATTTGAGTTGGAAGTACCTGAGGTTGACTTGAGCAAGGTGGAGCTCTTTTACGGGGTTGAGTAAGGATTCATCCGAAACTCAAAATCAACGGAATAATCATGATTCACAGTTTTATTCTTCTCATGAGGAGTTGTCGAGCAAGGAAGTGCTCTCAGCTTCACCGGAAATGCAGAAGAACAACGAGTCATGATTTATTCAACAAATCAAAGGTTTTAAAAACCAAAATCTGAGAGATTAAGGTTACCTGAGGATGTAAAGGAAATGTGGAGCTACGAGATGCTCAATCACGGAACCGGTGACGGAACAGGCGATCGAGAGTTAAGCCTGTGGACTTCGTGGAATCCGCCGGAGGATCTCCACCACCGTAAGGGAAGACATCGGAGCCTGGGTTTTGTTTCTTCAAGATGTTCTTCACCATGGCTCACCGGAAATGGAAAATAACAGTGGTTCAAGATCTTAACAATTAATTGAAGATTTGAGCCTCAAATCTGAGAAATTAACTAAGATCCGCGGTACCTGAAGGTTTCTAGAGCACGGCGAAGCTTGGCTAAGCGAGACGGAGCTCATCTATGGCGGCGAAGCTTGTGGATCGAACGGGAACATCGATCTTCAACTCAAGGTATGGAAACTTCGTTAAATCCGCCAGAGACTCTGAATAGGTGGGAAAGAGAACTCGGCGTTTGGGATTTATCGAAGAAGAAGACATGATTTGTCGGTTAAAATCGAGGTCGCATGCAGAGAAGATCAGGTGAAGATAGATCAATGTTTGCATGCGAGACTGAGAGAGAAAGGAAGAAAGAGGAAGAGACTTCATCGTTAGTGTCGGTGTGGTTTTGAGTCAACAAGTCTAGGTGGAGTTTTGTGGATAGAGACTTTGGTCAACTCAGAACTTGGGCTTCATCACTGGGCCTGCGACAACAAAAAGAAGAAACAAGAAGATTGGGCTGTATTATTAAGAGGTATAATACTAGTTGCAAATAGTATTATACGATAGCTTACATATATATAGCTCTTGTAATCTAGGTTTAGATTATCTTCTTCATTATTACGGTACTTAGCATAAGGTCTCTAGGGTTCTTATCTTAAGCGATTCATCTGTGCTAAGATCAAGAACGTCTAAGAGCGGCTTTGTAATCTTTCTCTTTATCTAGTGGATCTTGTGGGAGACGGTTCCCACCCCAGACGTACCGGTTAGAGGCCGGGAACTAGGTTAACAATCTCTTGTGTCAAGTTAAGCAATCTAGTTTAAACACTCACAGGTTCCCTTACTTTTAAATTCCAATTGCAACATCATATATTTTCCCCCGATCTCATCATTCTCAATTCGTTATAAAAGGAACAAACTTATCAACGGGTTCAAGTCATCTATGAAATATTATGTTACTGTTCGGTACTTCCGTTCGTGAATATGAACGAATAAGCCGTGCGTCCATCTTCAATTTTATTTTGTTTGTGGTCATATCATAAAAATGCACTAGTTTTTCTCTCCGAGATATACATAAAGAATGGACTTAGATGCCATGTCATATTGCATATTGTTTGTTTTCACATAAACAGTTCCATTGCATTATTGTCAAGTGAAATTTTAAAAGTCTATTGATGCAACTCATAAAGAAAGTTGTCTCACCAAACTTAGAATATATCAAAGCGTTGGATCAATTTTCATCTTTTTTTTCCTTCTACTAAATCAATAAATTTTATATAGTTTAATTCCATTACGAATTTTGGATCGAGCCGTTCCTTCATGTCTTTGCATCTTTGTCTATGCGATGCATCATCACATCCTCATGGCCCTTCAAATTTATAGTGTTATATATCACAACATTCTTTTTATGTTTATATATATATATATATAATATTTTTTTGTCTTTTGTTTTGGGCCACTTATGTTCCATGCTGTCATTATTGACAAATACGGTTTATAGGTTTGAAAATATGATAAGAGGATTCGGTGTTCTGTGATATGAATGATAATCGAAAAAATGTCTACCAACTTTTTACGTGAAATCCGAATGAATTGATATACCAAGCAAGCATTTTTAAGAATCGCTTCGTAAATCTCTAGTCCATTCTTTTTATCTTAGTGTGTACAAACAATCAATTTAGATGATTTGAGGTTTGAATTGGATAAGTTATTTCAATGAATTTAAATTTACACAAGGCTTCGCTTTTATCTTTATAACGCGGTCAAGAGACAATTAATGATTTTTTCAGTGATCACCAGATCTCTATGACTATGATCATATTCACAGCTAAAATTAAAGTTTCAATACAAGAAAATACCAGATATGAGGAAGACATTTATCCAAATTTTGTGGATAAGGCCCAATTAAATCTAGTCGTTGATTTACATTTTCCGTGGATCAGATATGTTTTTTCTTCTTCTTTTGGAACTTGAAATGGTGCTTTTTTTTTGTGCCTATACTTTGTGTTTTATCATTTTATGGATGCTAAGAACAATGTGACTTGTGACGAAGCAGAAGAGATTCCATCGGCCAAGTTGACTGATTGGCTAAAGAGCTCAAGTCCGTGGCGCTCCCCAATCCGTCATGGCTCTATGATGATGCCTTCCACTCCTCTAGCTTCGCTGTTCGATTCAGCTGATTTTACTCTCAAACAAGACTATGACGACCTCTTCTGAATGTCTTTGAATATTTTTATCCTTCAGATGAACAAGTAGTAGTAGTAGCAACTATCGTTTGTTGAGCTCAACAATGTTGAGCTTCTTCATGTACACTCTGTAACTGATTTGATCAATTAAAAAGCTGCTGCAACCTTTCAAGCGTTTGAGCATTCTCATCAGCCAGAGTTTCTGATTAACTTGAGCATTTCAGACAATTTTAATTTACCACCAATGTTTTGAGACACAGTCATAAGACATCTTGTCCGATTTTACATTTACACACTCCACAACAAGCACTGTACCGTATCTTGTCAACATAACTCTCTTACATTGCCATTGATCCTTGACACTGCGTTGAATCCTGCTTATTATTTCACCGTCTCCATCTTCTTGAATGTTCCGTAACATCTCCAATGAGATTTAAAGAATTGCATTCTCTAAAGCTCAATCTCCTTAGCGAACTTCATCCTCTCTTTCTCCAGCTCCACAAATTGCTTAAGCTCCACAGTCGCTGCTTTTTCATAACTCTCTGCAAATCCAATCATCGCCATTGCCACCTCTCCAAGCTCCCTTCTTCCTCCATCTCCAGTCTTATCCGATTTCACCGCCGGCGGTGGTGGTAGGCTGTCCTCAGCTCGGATTCTGATTCCGTCTCACAAGATGGGCCTGGGCCATAGTTATAATATTCTGCAACGGCCTTTTTTAAGTTTCTTCCATAATTCACTTTTCGGCCTAATACGGAGTCTCTTCTTTAATCGTCGATATAAGGAAAGAAGAACATCGAAAAGTTGCCATTAAACAGTCTCCACAAGCAAAAAAGCGCTCTTCTTTTTCTTCTTCTTCTTAGACTCTTTCTCTCGCACAAGAAACTGCTCCATTTCACGAAGGTATCTTTCTTCCTTCTCATTTAGGTTCATAAACCAATCAGGAGATTCTTTGTTATTATTTTCCGTTTGTCGCTAATGGATTGGTGAGGGTTTGGGTTTCGTTATAACAGATCTACCAATTTTAGAGTTTCTAAAAAAATTGGTTTTGACGATTCTGGAATCAAATCCGCAAATGTTTGATATCTAAAAGATTGTTTTGTGGGGTTTTGTCTTATTGATAGGGTTTTCAGACAATCTGGTTTTGTTTGGGTTTTTTTTTTTGTAGTTTCTGAGTTTGTCACCGGAGTTCATTCAGAGTTCTCCAAAGCCCTGTTTTGTTGTTGTAAACTTGTAATACATTCATCTTTGACAGCGAAAGTTAATACTTTTAAATCCGAATGGGTTGTTGGTGTTAGAAAATTAGTGGCACACTCTTTCATGTGACAATCCTGTTGTTGATCCTGTAGATTTTGGTGTCTCCTGTACTTATTCACTTACTGGGAGATTCGTAAGAAGCTGTTTCAGAAGAAAAACTGAGAAGATGAGTGGATTGGTTTCGATAACAGCCAAGAGACTGACTCATTGGCATATTCTGGAGAAAGGTATTCCTGGAACTGCTCTTAGTCTTTGTGGGTTCTGTTGCTTGGGACGAGCTTTGTCTACCGCCAGTTATGGTTACAGAGAGAAATTTAGAGGTGGGTTTCTACATGATATTAAGTTAGATGATGCAATTGGTTTGTTCGGTGAAATGGTCGATTCTCGTCCTTTACCTTCGATCGTTGAGTTCAATAAATTGTTGAGTGCTATTGCAAAGATGAAGGAGTTTGATGTTGTCATCACTCTGGGCGGACAGATGCAAATGTTAGGAATTCCACATGATCTCTATACTTACAATATTTTCATAAACTGCTTCTGCCGCCGCTCCCAGCTCTCTCTTGCTCTAGCAGTTCTGGGGAAGATAATGAAACTCGGCTATCATCCCAGCATTGTCACGCTTAACTCACTGCTAAATGGTTTCTGCCGCCAGAATAAGATATGGGAGGCAGTATCTCTAGTTGATCAAATGGTGGAAATGGGTTATAAACCGAACACAGTGACATTTAATACTCTGATCCACGGACTTTTTCTTAACAACAAAGTCAGGGAAGCTGTGGCTTTAGTTGACCGAATGGTGAGGAAAGGCTGTCAACCAGATATCGTTACTTATGGTACGATTGTGAATGGAGTATGTAAGAGAGGTCACACTGATTTGGCTTTGAAATTGCTCAAAAACATGGAGGAAGGTAAAATAGAGGCGAATGTTGTCATTTACAATACCGTCATTGATGGTCTTTGCAAATACAAACATGTGGATGATGCACTCAACCTGTTCAATGAAATGGAGAACAAAGGAATGAGAGCAAGTATTGTTACCTACAACTCCCTCATAAGCTGCCTTTGTATCTACGGAAGATGGAGCGATGCATCTCAGCTACTAAGCCGTATGATTGAGAGGAACATCATCCCCGATGTAGTTACATTCAATGCATTGATGGATGGGTTTGTGAAAGAGGGGAAGCTTTTAGAGGCTGAAAAATTGTACGAGGAAATGATCCAAAGGTCTATAGCTCCTGATATTTTCACATACAATTCTTTGATCAACGGGTTTTGTATGCAAGATCATTTAGAGGAGGCCAAGCATATATTTGATTTGATGATTAGTAAAGGCTGTTTCCCTAACGTTGTGACTTATAGTTCGCTCATCAATGGATTTTGCAAGTGTAAGAGAGTAGAGGATGGTATGGAACTCTTCCGGGATATGTCTCAAAGAGGATTGGTTGGAGACACAGTCACTTACAACACTCTTATGCAAGGCTTTTTCCTAGCTGGAGATTGTGATAATGCCCAAAATTTTTTCAAAGATATGTTTTTTAGTGGTGTCCGTCCCAGTATCTTTACATACAGCATTATGTTGGATGGGCTTTGTAAAAACGGGAAGCTAGAGAAAGCATTGGTCATATTCGGGGATCTCCAAAAGAGTGAATTGGAACCTGATATTTTCACATATAGTATTATCATTAAAGGGATGTGTAAAGCTGGCAAGGTTGAAGCTGGGTGGGATTTATTTTGCCGCCTAAGCCTTAAAGGAGTGAAGCCTGATGTTGTCACCTACAACACAATGATCTCGGGGTTTTGTAGGAAAGGTTTAAAGCTGGAAGCAGATGCATTGTTCAGGAAAATGAAAGAGGATGGGCCTCTCCCAAATAGCGGTACGTATAATACCCTGATCAGGGCACGACTTAGAGATGGTGACAAAACCGCATCAGCTGAGCTCATCAATGAAATGAGGAGTTGCGGGTTTGAGGGAGATGCTTCAACCTTTGGCTTGGTGACTGATATGTTGTCTGATGGGAGATTGGAAAAAAGCTTTCTTGGCATGCTTTCTTAAAGACGTCCCTAAGGTAAATCAGCTTTTTATGTTGCTCTTCTATTGATACTATTCAACGCAGTCCTCGTATTCTCATGTATATATTCGGTTGCTGTTGTGTTGTCTAAGCGTCATAAACATAACTCAGGCTGTTGGCTGTTATTTCCCTGCTAGGTCGCAAACATGAGTTGATCCAAACATGAGTTGATCCAAACACTCGTTAATGCAAGTTCAAGTTCAAGTTCAAGTTCAAGTTCAGAAGTTATTTCCCGTGATTTGTCTGTTTTGTACTCTTTCTCTTCATTATATTTCATTTGTATCGTTGGATTATGAATCTTCACCTTTGATTCCTAAAAACTCTTTATCCGCGAGAGAAGGCATCTGAGAGGTGAATCGACGTTTACGTTCTCATGTTAAATTTGTTGTTGTGTGGTACTGCGTTGACTATAAGAACTCAGTTTCGCAAGCTAATTCGATTATCTATGTACGAGAAACCCATTCTGATATGCAAACAGAAAAAGAAAGCGTAGCTTTATTTGAAATTCGAGCTTATTATCATCATTATTATTATATGTACAAATATTAGTACACAGAAAGTGCATTTGATTTGGAAGAAAATATCTTATTCGATTCATAGAGATTTTTCAGATTCCAAAGCCACACCAACGAAGTTCAATGTCGCATATTAGTAAAGTAAGAAACCCTTTTATTCTCATTTGTTCCATATCTCATGTAAAAGGAAAACAGAAATAGAAGGTAGCAAATGAAATCATCACATAGCCTTATCAAGAACTTCAGTGTACCTCTTTGGACCATTTGCTATCCAAAAAGCATCAGAGATTGGAAACGTGTGTCCATTCACTTTGATGAAAACTCTACTCTTTGTATCTCATCGTCCCTTTCTCCAACCCAATGTTTAGCATATTCTTCAACCATCTCACGCAGCTTCGCCATCTCTGACTCTAACTTCTCATTGGATTGCATTGTTGCTACGAAGTCCTAGAGCTTTGTTCCTGCAATACATTATCAATCCCCTCAATGTAACCCCTAATTTTACAGAGAGCATGATACACGAAATAAACCGATACGGCTTATTTACTCTGCCTTGATATTCAAGGCTATCTTAGACGGCTAAATCAAAATATTCAGCCACTTTTGCAAAATCTTCCTCAATGAATCCTCTGGATGTGAGAGCTGGTGTTCCTGTAGGAAGAAGAGATGGAAACATATATGAATTTTTCAGTGATCACCAGGTCTCTATGATCACAGCTAAAAATAGTAGTTACATATCTCTCTTGCCTCTTGAAAATCATATGTTTGAACTGTTGATGGATGCTTTGTAACAAAGACTTTGTTTTTGTCTTTTCTTAATTTTGCTATTTGCAGAGTCTGCTGCTTCTGTGAAAGCCAAAGGATCTGTGCTTGGTCAGAGCTCAGAAGAAACCTGCAGCTCGTAAGGCTCTGAATGATACTACAAACAAGTCTGGGATTCATCCGAAAGCTTCTTCTAAGAACAAGCAAATCGCTTCTTATGCAACATTGCTGGGGAGAGGTACTTACATGATCACAGCAAATGCATCAAAGAGCAACAAAATCTCTGGTGATATTAATATATTTTCATCTAAGCTCTGATGGTGAGCAATCTTTGTTTGTAAGTTTGTGCTAAAGCTTGCTCTTCTGTTTTTACGGCCTTGATATGGCCCGTATGAATGAATGAATATTCACCGGTTTGGTTGGTGAAACATTACAGCAATAGCTATTTAATTTTTACTGTTTATGAAAACGAATTATTATCCACCTAATAACAAGCCAAGCAGCAGATTTTATAAAGGAAAAAAAAACATTCATAAACCAATATTAATCTAAGTTAACACGACGAACCGTGCCAGCAATGACGAAGATATGAAATAATGCATGCATGTGGTGAGAGATTTTACACAATAATTATATTTCAGACATTTAATAGTCATATCAATAATTCTCACCATGTAATAACTTAGAGAATTTATAGTTATATAAAAGTTTGCTTTTATTAATAAATCAGTTACATTTGCCGTAAATATAGCCAAGATCTTACTAGACCATTTCTAACCCCACTTCATTTTCCACTTTAATATAGAGTAATAAATGGGTTTATTCCAAATATGTAGTAAAAAATGTCATTATTTCATTTTTTACTCTGAAATGAAGTAGGATTTGAGTAAAACTCAATTCCATTTTGGAGTTACATACAAAATGGAGTAATGGGTTGGAGATAACCTTTATAAATTATGTAAGTTTGTACTTTTTAGAAAAACATCTCCATATAACATCACTTTACATTTCCAATATATGGCTACAAAAATATAGCATATTCGAATTTTAGGCCTATTTAAAATCATATGAGTAGACTACTCAAGAGCTACATTTATCCTGAAAATTCTTCTCGGATGTTAAGTTCAAATCACCCCTAATTATACTTAAAATATATAATGCTTTGATTGCTGGACTTTTCAAAGAATTGTCAGAAATAAACTATTATGAAAAATTCCCAAAATTCCCATATTCATCAAAATATGAATCTTCCTGGAAAACAGGATTCTTTTGACAATCGTTGGAACACGAGTGTGAGATATCATAGGCTCATAGCATTGTCAGAAGTTCGTCCAACTCCAAACAAATTAATTGTTGAAAACTCATTTGAAAACTTCCTTTCAAATTTCGATGGTAATCAAAATTTTTGACCTATTTTATTAAATCTATTTTAAAGTATTTTTAATTAATTATATTAAGTGATTTTCTTTTAAATTATTTTTTATTCTTTAAGTTATCCTTTGGCAATCGTTTGAGAAAATATATTTGAATTTTTTAAAAAATCAGAATAATAAAAAACAATAAAAATATATTTTGTAATAGCTAACAATTATTAACACTATTAACATCCACAAAAACTGTATTTTCAGATCGGAGCGGAAAAATGAGTCAAACCCCGTACTCTCGTAGCTAATTAGAATATGCGTTTGAATGAAAACTTTATGACATAAAATTAATATGCATCATGCATGTGCTTAAGATAATTCCAAAGATCCGTGAATGATTCTACACTTACCATCACTCATTTTGTTTCTTCTTTGCCTGTGAGGGAACTGCTAAATACCGGGTTACTGGTTTAATTATGGTTTAAATAATTCAATGCGATTTAATAGTTTTGAAGATAAAACAATACTCAAAACTCGAGCTACCTTAAATTAACAAAGGAAGAAATATTCCAATTGTAAAACATAAAATACTAAAAAGTTTCTCATAAATAATAATTAGACAACCATATCCACATGAAAAAGTGCTCAATTTCAAAAACAAATATTCAATAATAATAATTTATCCAAACACAATCAACAATAAATTTAATCAAATTATTGGTCATATAAGAACTCAACATAAAGCTAACCATCGAATCAATTAAATTTACATCAAAGAAAATCTGTTAACTTTGATTTTTTTGGGTCAACTTTGATAACCATGAAATCAGAATATTGAATTAACAAGAATTAGTTAATTAAATGGTTTTATAGGACCCCTAAAACTCCTAGTCTCCTAGGATCACATAGAAATGCCAAAATCTGGTTGATGGTCTTTTTTTTTTTTGACATTGAAAGTGATACTATCGAAACTTATGCTGGCGCAAATGGATTAGGACTCGATCCTAACCACTGCGGGACCAGCTGACCAACGTAGGTAAATGGAGTCACACGAGCTCTGGCGCTTCTCGCCAACCAGTCTGCTTGAGTGTTTTCCTTCCTCGGGATAAGGGAGATTGAAAAATATACGAATTGTTGTCGCACTTCCAGGAAATCTTCCATTTCCGAACCGAAAAGAGGCCAGTCTTCATCGTCGGAAATCAGTTTTAACATCTGAGAGCAATCTGTTTCAAAAAGAACCGCCAATCTTCCCTGTCTAATTAGCATCCGCATAGCCCATATCAGCCCTTCGAACTCTGCGTGAAGAGGTGAGCTGATGTTCTTGTTTGCTCCCGCACCGATCATCTTCACTTCCCGGTCTTCAAATACCACAAAACCGAACCCCACCAAGTTTGCTCCGCGATCCCATGAGGCATCAACTTTGCATCGGGCTGCTTCCGCTATTGTGATCATCTCCGTCGGGTGAGTGACATGTTCTGTTGGTTCCTGTATGGCTTCCAAATCCTCCGTGTTCTCCTCTAGGGTCTGAGCAACTCTCCAATTTTCTGCCTCCTGCGTCGCTATCTGCAATGTGTCCAGGGGTGAAACCTCTTTCCCGTTGAAAACTTTTTCATTCCTGGCCTTCCAGATGTACCACAACTACCAGGGAAAACAGTTTAAGGTCTCCTGCGATACGCCGTACTCCTTCGCTCTCCAAAAGAGGAAATCTAGGTTGGTAAAGAGGGAGCTACTCGGGAAGGATCCCGGAAAGGATGGAATATTAGAGAGGGCCCAACATTGCAGCGCCGGTGGACATTCGAATAGAACATGATTAATGGTTTCCTCTGCCGCACCGCACCGTGGGCAACTTCTATCATTACCACAATGTCGATCAGTAAGTCTGCTTGTCGTTGCTACGCAACCCGACAAGGCTTGCCAAATGAAATGCTTGATCTTCCTGGTGGTTTTGAGTTTCCATACTTCTTTCTTTAGTCTCGTCGTACTTGGTTCCGAGATTACTTGGTTCTCTTGGGAAACATTCATTTCCGTCGCGATTTTATATCCTGATCGGACCGTATATTGTCCTGAGGGAGTAAATTCCCAACATACACTATCTTCTCTCCCGACCCGACTTGGTCTCATACGTATAATACACAGTATATCTTCTGGCGCTATAAATGCGTGTACTAACTCCATGTTCCATTGCTTCGTTTCCGGATTAATGAGGTGATAGACTTTGAGATCAGGATCTCTATAGCAGCCGTTGTCCATAGCCGGTCGAGCTGGTTTAGACGGGATCCAATTGTCGGACCAGACTTTCGTCTCTACCCCAGTTCCAATTGTTCTTCTAAGTCCCAAACTCAGCAGATCTTTTGCTGCCATCATACTTCTCCATCCGTAGGAAGGGACATTTGCTTTACCCGTATTCATCGGAGACGTTTTGCGAAAATATCGGCCTTTAAGAACTCGAGCCAGTAGTGAAGTCGGATATTTCATAATCCGCCATAGTTGTTTTCCAAGAAGGGCTAGATTAAAATCGCGGAGATCGCGGAAGCCAAGTCCACCCTCCTCCAGGGGATTACAAAGTCTCTTCCATGCAACCCAGTGAATACCGCGTTTGTTATTTCGGCCACTCCACCAAAATCTCGTCATTGCACCTGTTATCTTATCAATTACCTCCTTGGGTAGTAAGAAACACGACATAACATATGTCGGAATTGCTTGCGCCGCAGCGTTCAGCTGGATTTCCTTTCCACCTTTAGATAAAAATTTGGCCGACCATAGGTTTGTTCGCTCATTGAGTCGATCTAGAATGTAAGCAAAGACTTGTTTTTTTGATCCACTTATGTTTTCAGGAATACCCAGATACTTACTCATTCCGCCCTCTTGTGGGATCCCCAAAGTCCGCTTTAGATCCGTCTTGACGGCTTGACTAATCTTTGATCCGAACATAACTGAGGACTTTTCTTTGTTCAGTTGTTGACCCGACGCCTTACCATACAAGTTGAGTATTTTCATAAGCTCTTCGCACTGGCTGACCTCAGCTTTACAGAAGAATAGGCTATCGTCTGCAAAAAGAAGATTTGAAACGGCAGGACTTGCACGGGCTACTTTAATCCTGGAAATACGGTGTTCATTCTCTGCACCTTTGATTTGGGAGATGAGCACTTCTGTGCACAGAATAAATAGGAAAGGGGACAGCGGATCCCCCTGACGCAGGCCTCTCCCTAGAGTTATATGTCCTTTTGCCTCTCCATTGATTAGTACCTGGTAGGATACTGATGACATACATTTCATGATCCAACCAATCCATTTAGAATCAAAACCCATCTTCGTCATGAGGGTTTGTAGAAACCCCCATTCTACTCTATCGTAGGCTTTACTCATATCCGTTTTAACCGCGATATATTTCGACTTACATGATGGATTGGTCCGCAAAGCGTGAAAAAATTCTTGCGCAACAAGGATATTATCCGTGATGAGACGCCTAGCTACGAAGGCGGATTGGGTCTCGGATATCAGTCGAGGAAGAATCCGCTTTAATCTCTTGGACAGTAGTTTTGAGATGATCTTGTAGCTCACATTGCAGAGGCTAATGGGCCGAAACTCTGACATCTTCGTAGGTCTCTCTGTTTTCGGGATAAGGCAAATATTCGTCTGGTTTAACCGTTTGTCGAAATCTCCAGATTCGAAGAATTGTTTCACCATCTTTATTACATCCGCTCCTATGACCTTCCAATATCGTTGGTAAAAGAGGCTAGTCATCCCATCTGGGCCAGGGGCCTTATCCGATTTAATGTCGAACACCGCGTCCTTAATCTCCGATAAAGGTGGGGGTCTAGTCAATGCCTGATTCATCTCGTGAGTTACCGACTCGGTCATATACCGGAAAACATCATCATTAGCCGTTGGGTTCTCCGTTGTGAAGAGGTTTTGGAAGTATCCTGTCGCCACCTGCTCAATTCCTTCCGGTGTTTCAACCCAGTTATTTATATCATCGCGTATTTTGATGATCCTATTTCTCGCCCGTCTGTGTTTTGTCGAGGCGTGAAAAAACCTTGTGTTTCTATCCCCTTCACGAAGCCATGTGACTCGGCTTTTTTGCTTCCAGTACAGCTCTTCATTTCTGTATGCTTCACAGAGTTGCCATTTTAATAACAGCTCATCCTCTGTTGGGATATCCTCGTCATCTTGTACTTCATCCAAACGTTTTTTTAGATCGTCAATCATTTTGGCCGAGTTTGATTTGTTTGTCTTTTTCCATTTGGATATCGACTTGTGGCATGTCGTAATCTTTTCATGAATGTTCTTTTGCTCCGACTCTGGACCATCTTTCCAGCCCGCTATTATAGATTCCAAAAAGCCCTCACAGCCTATCCATCTTTTGTCGAACTTAAAACTTCTCGTAACTTTGTTTGAGTTAGACTTTATTCTCATTAAGACAGGTCTATGATCTGAACCCCATCTCAGTAGATACTCCACCTCAGTGTGGGAGAAAAGTTGGTGCCAATCCTCATTTCCAACCGCTCGGTCCAGTCTGCACTGAACTCGTCGGACTTTCTCCTTCCAGCCCAAGAAAAAGAGTTACCCTTACAGGGAAATTCAAGCATCCCACAATTGGCTAGCATAGTCTTGAAAGGGATAAAAGAGGCCTCGGAACGTCTGCGACCTCCTTTCTTTTCAGCGTTACTAGTGAGCTCATTAAAATCCCCAACCATTAGCCATGCTCCATCTCTTGATAAACTAAAGCGGGTTAGCCGTTCCCAAACTTCTTCACGGTACTCAACGACCGGATCTCCATACACAAAGGTAATAAACACTTTGTGGCCTTCAATAATAGCTTCTATATCAATCATACGATTGTTAGAGTATAAAATGCGCACTTGGGAAGACGAGGAATAAACAAGTGCTAGTCCACCGCTCCTACCAACAGGATCCACGGTGAACAAACTGTCATAACCAAACTCAAACTGAAAATCTTGCAAAACAGAAAAATTATTTTTTGTCTCAGAAAGAAAAAGAAAACTAGGAAAGAAAAAACGATGTTTCTTGGTCAAGTAGGCTCCGGCCCCTTGACAGTTCCATGCTATGGCGTTCATATCCGCTTACTGGGTGGTTTCTGGGACCCCACCGAACCTGAAATGGTAGATTTTTTCTTACTTGAAGCAGACGGAAACACACCCACACAAGGGGATTTTAATCTTGAGTTCCCCCCAATGGAGGCCGACTCAGCCCGAGGGATAAAGCTTTTCTTCTTAGGAGAAGCACGAGCCCGTAGGGACTGGAGTTTCCTCGACGCGTTTGCACCGCGTATCTCCGGACTCTTACCTCCTTTCCTTCTGTTAATGGGCCCAGCCACATCCCGCATTTCTTGAACAAAGGTTGGGCGATCAGTGGATATGGTGTCAGCCTTCTCTTCGGTGGCTTTAGCTAAAGTTTCATTTTGCATCACACTCGCCTTCTTCATAGACAGAATCTCCGTTTCTTGATTACTCTTCATTGATGGTGGGAGTTGAGAGAGAGCTTCAATTCGTTCTGCACCTGCATGCACTACATTTTCCAAATCCTCCCCCAACAAATCGTCGTTATCTAGCAACTCATCATCCATGTCTAAGTCATCATATTGGTCAGCCAGTTTGTTCATCTCCTCCTCAATAGCTAAAACCTCAGCATCATTCTTTTCACCTCCATATGAGGGATTTTCAATTATCATTGTAGAGAAATTTTTCTTTATCGGTTGTTCATCTCCTACAACATTTTTTCCTCCGCCTCCATCAGAGGGATTTGGCATCGATACGTCGAGAATCTTTTCCCCAATCGCTCGTTCCTCTCTATCTACTACAGCTGGTACCTTAGCCACAACTAGCTGTGCATTTGGCATAGTCTCCCCAGGTTCCATGGAAGGTGTGTAAGAGAGTTTACCTGAGATTGGTGTCGCCGGTTCTGCACGGTGCGGTTCAGTTCCAGTAGTACCGGACAGAGCCGTTACTGGTGCTTTACCCTTAATTCGCCGGATCCTTTGTTCATCAGTTTCATATGGTTGCTCAGTATTAGCTTGAGGACCTGTTGAATAGTGTTTTGGTCTCCATTCACGAGTTTGTTTTGGGGGTGACTGTTTTCTGGGTTTCCAACTAGCACTGCCGTGATCTTGACGATCCCGGTGATCCACATACACATCAGTAATGGTTCTTTGCGAGTCCCTTGACAGATGGGATCGTTCAGAAAACGAAGCACCATGCCGACCATCTCGGCCATTACGCCCATCTCGTTCATCATTCCGAGCATCCCTACGTTCATTGACTGCTTTAGTATCCTTATGACGTGGAGGGGAGTCGTCCATTTCCTTTCTCCTCCATTGAAGCGAGGGACTTTGTCGATGTTGGTATGGTCGTCGAGAATCTCTGTCTCGATCCGAGTATGGGTGATATCTTTCTCGGTTATGATAGGTATCTTGATTGCGAGAGCTCGAAGTGTTTGATCGGTGATCAATACGTCGCCAGACTTCTTTCGCACGAGAGTCCCTCTTGCTCTGTAGTTCTCTTCTTAGATCTTCACGGAGGTTTGGTTTTGGATCTTCTTTCCTCGGAGAGATTCTCTGTTCTCCCATTGTAGCTTTCTGTGGAGGTTCATAAGCTGTTCGTTGTTGTACACTCTCAAGCATAGGATATGCCGGAAACATTTCTCTGTATGCCGCCTCCTCTAGTTCTTTCTGTTCTGCTCTGAGTCGACGATTCTGTTCTTTTTGAGCCTCCGACAGCTCAGGACAAGTAGCTTCCAAGTGTGAGATTTTCCGGCAATGATGGCACCATTTATATAGATCCTCGTAGGTGATTTTGACCTTGATCACCTCACTAGTTTCAAACCCTACACGACGTTCAAATTGGATAGGCTCATCCGCATTGATGGAGACTTGAACTCTTTCTCTATCAGGATCCGTGACTACCACCGTGCCAAGAGCTTTACCAATGCTTCTGTATACTTGATCTATTCTGAAATGAGTCGGGACACCCTTAATGATTGCCCAGAACAGCATAGTGTTGGGAAATGATTCGCTGATGTTCGGTTCCCATTTTTCCAACGAAAAACTCCATTTATTAAAATGACATGGCCTCTTTGCCAGAACCTTTTGCATATCTTCTTCACTATCAAAATCCAGATGGAATTTTCCATTGCCCAAGTTTTTCCCTCTAACACGGCCCTCCACATCCCATATTCGTCTCTTGGGAAGTTGCGCAATAAGTCCATCAACGCTTCGTCCTTCCCGATGAAACATACGGCCGACAAGGGTTCGTTGATGTTTCGCAACGAGATCGGAGAAGTCAAACGCCGGGATTCGGATGATCTCATCATCATGAAGTCGTCGACGGACAGTGTGAGATGTTCCTCCACGCGATCTGGATTCCGATTTCTGACTCATGGTATCAATACAAAGCCTTTGTTCCAGATAACTCAAACACACCCTCGTACAGGGGAGACTCAAGACAGAGACAGATCACCGGGTTCTACCGTAGAAGGCGTGCGTCGTCGTGAACCGACAAAAGCGA
Source organism: Isatis tinctoria (assembly GCA_010577795.1). Lineage (NCBI taxonomy): Eukaryota > Viridiplantae > Streptophyta > Magnoliopsida > Brassicales > Brassicaceae > Isatis > Isatis tinctoria. Next base: position 35,192,167 of record CM021250.1, read on the forward strand.
GAAGTGTAGCTAGTCTTCCTCGCTTTTACAGGCCTGGAGAGATCCCGATCTGCAGAGTCGTGAGACGGAAGGTACTCAGATCTGTGAGTCGCCAGAGAGATCGCCCCTAAACCCTAAAGATGTATTGTATCATCGCAAAATGCCATCACATATCTGGTTGATGGTCTTAACGCTTAATTCTATCAAACATATCTGGAATAATTAATAATTCCAACGCCAAATCGTCGTATTTATTGATTGTTTAAATTCCGATAAATTGGTAGATAGCGTATCGGCATAGGCATGTCTAGTCCAGAAATTGAATTGTACAAGAATGATAGCAACTTAGCAAGTAGTACTAGAATCTAGACATTTGCGTGTCAAATGACAGTTAATGATAAGAAACAACATTTTCAAATTTATAAAACATTCAATCTTCTACGTAAAATATCTGGGAGAGTTTACATTTAAAAAACAAAAAAGAGATAAAGACACACAGGTATATATATTAAATAAATAATGTGGAAAAAAGTAAATAAAATGCGAAAGGTTTCCTCCTTAAGCAAGTCTGTACTACTATTTAAAACTGAATAAAAGCAAAACCAAAAGCCACAAGCAACCCCAAACCAAAACAAAAAACAAAAGAAGACGGGAAAAAAAAAAGACTCAACCAAAGAAGAAATGGCGCGTTTCTCGACGGCGACGATGATCTTTGCGGCGGCGATGGTTTTGGTTTCCTTGTCGGAGGTGGAAGCGCAAGCGCCAACTACGTGCGTGAGCAAGCTAGTCCCCTGCTTCAGTGCTCTGACAACGACGACGAAGCCACCTAAAGATTGTTGCGACTCTATCAAGGAAGCGGTGGAGAAGGAGCTTACTTGCCTCTGCACCGTCTACAACACTCCCGGTTTGCTCTCTCAGTTCAACGTCACTACTCAACAAGCTCTCAATCTCAGCCGTCGATGTGACGTCACCACTGATCTCTCTGCTTGTTCCGGTAAATATTATTCGTGTTCTTCTTTTCTTTTTTTTTTGCTTCAGATCTCTATGGAAATTACGAATTTGAGTGCTTTCGTATGGATCTGATCTCGTGATATGAATTTTTATTTTACTTTTTCGAATTTTTGACTGATTTTAAAAATTTTGGTTTAGGAAATGTGAAATTTTTTTGTCGTTGTGCTGACAATTTTTCTTAGATCGTGCCCGTTGATGTAATGAATGTGTGATATTTTTCTTTTGATTATTTGTTTAGAAATAATGTTTTTTTGTTTATATTTCAGCTTCTGGAACCCCATCGCCAAAAGCTTCTTTACCTCCACCAGGTATACCAAACTAATCTTCACCTACTCGTCACATTTATTATTCTCGATCGGATACTTTATTAGGTTGTCAACTTTTTTGATATCAAATTTCAAGTCTTGTTCGATTGATTATCTACTGATTTTATTCAATATATTCGATTGATTTAGTCGGAGTTTATTAAGCAAAATCAAATGATGTTAGTCAAGTCAACTAGTCAAAAACACACTAAGTCGATCTTGTTTAATTTTCCGAGATTTATCTTGTTTCTTTCTAAAAAAACAAATTGAGTGTGAATGCCAGCTTTGTCTTTGTACTTTCCCTTTGCCCTCCGATATTGACTTGAATAATTCGGACAAAATCAGTAAAAAATAAGGACGTGTCAGGTTACTTAATTTTATGTTTTTATATTTTGAAAAGAAAAAAACAATTTATATTTTATATAATTTGTTTGGATTGACTGTTTTTCTCATATACTCTATTTCTAATTACAGCAGGAAATAAAGGAAACGACACCGGAGCTGGGAACAAGCTCGCCGGTTATGGAGTCACCACTGTGATCTTGTCTTTGGTTTCGACCATCTTCTTCTGAAAACATTTAACCGGAATTACCCGGTTTTCGATTATTAACGGGATTTTATTATTATAGCTCAAGAATTTTCGAGATTGTTTGTTCTGTTTAACTTAAATTAAGGAGAAAATAACGTTTTTGCTTTATTATCGTCAGTCATTGGTGACTCGAGGTCAATGTTCTTATATTTAGCGATCTAAACCGTATTTTATCATTTTATATCTGCTTGTCTCGATTGGAGTATGATTTATTAAGTTTTTTTAAAAAAAAACTGGATTATTGTATGTTATTTTACTGTGGACTGCATTTATTTAATGTGAATTATTTTTGTTTGTTATACAAATTGAAAATGAACTCATTTCTGCCAGATGGCGATAATTTTAAGGGACAATTTCAATAATACACTTTGTTTGATACACTTTTTTACTTATTCACTTCTAAGAAAGCTATTTTCATTTTTACACTTCTTCTTATCTTAAAATGACGAAAATAACCTTAATAATTAATCATTATTTTATTTTCTTTCGTCGATGTATCTCTTCTTCCTCATACAATCAACAGCCATGACGTCTTCGCAGATCGGCAGCACAGATTCCTTGACGACGCGGACGTGATCTGGATACGCAGCGTACGCATTGAGATCTTCCTTGGATCCGTACCGGCTATGGAGGACATGAGTGAAAGCGGTGGCGGAGGATCTGACGCGGCGGAGAGGTGCGGCGGAGATGTGGGTCACTTGGCTGAGGGAGGCGAGACCGTTGAGACCGTTCATCATGGAGTCGATTTTGAAGGATTCGGTCTCGTCTTTTACTTTGAAGAGGACGATGTGCTCGATGATCTGGCTCGGAGGAGGAGTCGAGGAGGACATTGCGACGGCGGAGAAGGAGCGGCGTGAGAAGGAGAAGTGGATTGGGGAGTGTTTGGTTGATGAGAAAGCGAGAGATAATGGCGATGAATCGTAATATTTACAAAATCACAGACATCAATTTCAAGAGATGGTGTGTGACACAGCCTTCAAAGCCTTATAAATGTTTGCGTGGTGGGTGACACAGTTTGTGATTATATTAGTGATGAGCAACTTCCGAGGCTCTGCCGTTGTTTAGGTTTTTCTGTATAGGTCCATTAAGATAAGTAAATTCTAAACGTTTTTATACTGAATGGCTAGATTGGAGTTCTAAAGAAAGAGTTGGAATCTATTAGAAAGCATCGGAAGCAGTATAGAAGCTGGCGTGTTGCTATACCTGTTCCTGTTGTATTTGGTAAGTACAGCACATTATTTTTATAAACTCGTAGGAATTGACCAACACCTCATTTCATATGTGAATGTTTAATGCCCATTGTGTTTTAGGTTGGTTACACAAACGCTGGAAAGAGCACACTATTGAACCAATTGACTGGTGCTAATGTTCTCGCTGAAAATCGTTTGTTTGCGACCCTTGATCCAACAACGAGAAGGGTTCAGGTCAGTTAAATTTGTTGGAAGAGCAGATCTGCAGCCCCCCTTTTTCAGGAGACTGTTTTTTCTTTTATTATGTGACACATTACATAGCAGATGATGGGTGCTATGTCATATGTCTAACGTAATTACACTGCGCAACCTGCACTGCCATCTTGAGACTAAATTATGTGATATCGAGTTTTGACATGAGATTTATTTTCTGGGTTCTTTTTCGTCAGATGCACAACGGGAAGGAGTTTCTTCTCACAGATACTGTTGGTTTTATCCAGAAGTTACCAACCACCTTGGTAAGGTCATAATGGCTCTTTTTCAACTAGATGCGTACATGGATATCTGCATGTACCTGCATCCGCTTGCTTATATATTTACAGAACACCAACTCTGTAGTATAAATTATCTTTTGATGTGATCTGATTCTTCAAATTACAATGTTTATCTCATAGTTTTGTGTAAGGATCGAGCCAAATAAATTTTTATTCGCCTTCTTTATTATGTATATCTATGAAGCTTTATAATACCTTCATAAAACCTTATAATTTTTTTACATACTGTATAAGCTTTATAAACTTTATAAAGGTTTATAAATTTTTTATAAGGTTTAATAAAGGGACTGCAGCTTATACATAACATCCAATAGTATACATATATTTTAGGGAGGCATCTAATTGGATTAAGTTTGTGTTCCAAGTATGTTGGGGAAGAAATCGAGATCTAGTGAGATAATAAAGATGTTATGTGACATGAAGTCTAATGGATGTTCCCCGAATCGGATATACTATTTTGGAATGCTAAATATACTTAATTTATAATTATATTGGTGGTTCCATCAGATCCATTTTTATTCTACTTAATTTGCATGATATCTTAAATCTGCTTTCTCCATTCGAATATATAATATAACCGGTGAAGTTTATAAGATATTTTCGATGAGTACAATACTTTTGGGATCGTGTGAGTGCATTGAACAGGGTTTGGTAATAATAGTCAAATTGTAAGAAAGTTTCAGTCAGTTGAAGAATGAGAGAAGATACCAGGCTATTTGTGGCTTTCAACTGGATTGATAACTCGTAAGACTTGTTTCATCTCTTGAATACTGTCCTTCAAAGCCTTACGTCAATTATATAATGGCGATCAAATTAGATTTTGAAAATCTTATAAATAATTTACAAAGCCTTATAAATAATTTACAAAGCCTTATAACTAATTTATAAAGTTTTATAAATATTTTATAAGGGGTTATAAATAATTGATAAGAGATCGTAAATCTTTTATAAAGGTTTATAAATTATTTTATAAATGCTTTAAATAATTTATAAAGGTTCACTCTTCTTTCGATGTACAAAGAATGGGCATCTCTGCTGTGAGAGAGAAGAAATAAATGGTGCTGGGAAAATAGCCTTTATAAATAGTTTGATAATTTTGCTTCGAAGGAAGGTGTTTGACCTCCTATGTCGAATTTCAGAAATTTTGATTGTATTCTTTATAAGATTGGTGATAAACTTTATCTAATTTCACTATACTCTATTCCTGATTTGATCAATCATGAATATTTAAGCTTTATTAAAAAATATTTATAAAGCCTTATAAAACTGTTTTTAAAACTTCATAAAATATTCATAAAGCTTTATAAAAATCTTATAAAGCCCTTATAAAACCGATTATCAGCCCTTCTAAAACCATTTATGAAGCCATATAAAACCCAGAAATATAAACCTTTATAAAGCTTTATAATATATTATAAAAATATTTATAAAGCTTTGTAAATCTATTTAAGACACTAAGTTGAGTTAGATTGATAAGAGTAGCATCCATTTTATAAGGCTTTATAAAATCTTATAAAACCAATACTAGAAAACCTTACAGTTTATCTTATAAACCTATTTATGAAGTCTTATAAAATCTCATAAAAGCTATAACTTTTTCCCAAATCTATTTATTATACATCTATTTAAGAGACTAAGTCGAGTCACATTGATGAGAGGAGCCTTTATAAGCCTTTATAAAGTGATTTATAAACTCTTATAAAAACATATTTTACATTATAAAACCTTTTTAAACATTTTAAAATAATTACAAAGCCTTATAAAATTATTTATAAAGACTTTTAAATCATTATAAAGCCAAAACTATTAAGCTTTATTAAAAATATTTATAAAACCTTAAAAAAATGTTTTTGAAACTTCATAAAATTATCTATAAAATGCTTATAAAGCTTTGTAAACCAAAACTATAAAGGTTTATAAACTGTTTACAAAGCCCTTATAAAACTGAAGCTGGTTATGGAGCCTTTATAAAACCGTTTATGAAGCCTTATAAAAATCAGAAATATACAAATATTTATAAAGCTTTATAAATCTATTTAAGACACTAACACTAATTCAAATTAGATTGATGAGAGTAGCGTCCGTTTTTGTAAGGCTTTATAAAACCTTATATAACCAGAACTATAAAGTCTTACAATTTATCTGAAACCATATAAAACTATATTACATGTAACTTAATAACTATATACCTTATGTGAAATTTATGAGAGGTTTATAAGACTTATTATAAGGGTTTATAAATCTATTAATTATAATATAGTTTATAAAATCATTTATAAGGGTTTATAAAATTATTTATAAAGGTTTGTAAATCATTTATAAAGGTTTATAAGTTCATTTGTTGTAAAAAAAAGCTTATTTATAAAGGTTTATAAATCATTTGTAAGGGTATATAAAATCATTTATAAAGCCTTACAAAACTATTTCTATAACCTTATAAAACCTAGAACTAAATACCAAGCCTTATAAAACAATTTATAAAGCTTTATAAAATTTTATAAAACTATTTATAAAGCTATTGTTTATAAAACCTTATAAAATTATTTCTAAAGTCTTATAAAACATTTTGTAAGAGCTTATAAAGCATTACTCAATGATGTTTAGAGCCTTATAAAACTTTTGTAAGGGCTTATAAATCATTTATAAACGTTTATAAAACTTGTATAAGAGCTTATAAATCTATTTATGATCCTATAAGGGCTATTATCAACAATCCTGAAACCATAATCATCTTACATTATATAAAACTTTTTAAACAAGTAGAGAAACATAATTTAAGATTATTATATATCTTTTACAAAAGTTTTATTAATAATTTATAAGAGTTTGTATAGTATTTATAAGAGGTTATAAATGCAGATTCAATGTCTTCTTCCCTTTTTTTTGTACAAACGATTATATAATAGCTTATGAGCAAAAGTTAACCTCCATTACAAGAGTAATAAGAAAACACCAAGCACAAAGCACTCTTAGCTAAATAAACTGCATAATTTAAAGCAGTACGAGAGAGTAATGCAAACAACAAAGAGATAAACCGGAGACAGAAAAAGCTGATAACAACCAGACTTCTCATTTGCTCAACGGTGACTTCAAATGATTTGAAGAATTTTACAAGGAACTGGGAGTCCAAGAACACTTGTAAATGGGCGTTTATAAATAATTTATAAACCTTTATAAAAAGTTTATAAACAAGATGACTTCCTCCAATGCCAGCAAGTGGGCGTTTATAAATAATTTATAAACTTTTTATAAAGGTTTATAAACTTTTTATAAAGGTTTATAAATATTTTATAAAGATTTATAAATTTTTTATAAAGGTTTATAAATTTTTTTATAAAGATAAAATCTTTTATAAAGGTTTATTAAATCCTTTGTAAAACTTTTATAAATCCTTATAAACTCTTCCATGAAGTCTTCTTCTCCACGCTCTTCTTCTCTTTTCCTATAACACTTCATCTTCCTCCTCCTCACTCTCCTTTCTTTCATCTTTCTCACACTCTCACCTCCATCATCATGAGAACTCTCCTACCTTCTTCTTCCCACAATCTCAATCCAATGCTCCCATTTTCGGCAATGATGAAGACGGCGTCACGGAGACGCTTCATGCATTGGTAAGAGATCCGACTCTTTCTCCATCGGTTCCACCACCTCAGATTGGCAAAGCTCCAATCTGAATAAATTTAATACCTAGCAACTGCAATGACAACGGCTCCACATATTTTGCCGATTTGAACAGCAGCAAGGCCAACGCCACCCGCAGCGCCTTTTTTTTGGTCAACCGCCACCGCAGCGCCTAGAACCAATAAGACCTGCATAAAAAATCAATGGTGTCTCTCAACCTTTACAAACTCAGAATCAGCAACAAGCAAGAAACTGAATCAGAGAAAGACAGAGACTTTTACCTAACCAGATGTTAGACGAGCTCTATGGACAAGCGCTCCATCTGCACTTACAAAGCACAGAACTTTCGTTAACAAAAACTAAAATACAAGTAAGAAAGAACAAACCAGAGTAGACATCAACAGTTTACCAATCAGAAAATAAAAATATTAAACCACCATCATTAGTATCAGAAACTAATCCGTAACATACCATTGTTATTAGGTACTCTGCGGAACATAATTTTGCCACCCTTAACAGCAAAAACGCAGACATCCTTGGCAAGATTCCTAGCACAATACTTGGCTTGTGTGATGTCTCTTAGAAGAACAGACGATTAAACTTGTTGCTCCGGACGATTTCACTTCCTGTACAAGAACTTTCCTAGCTGATTTGCCTCTGAAAACCTTTAACTTTAAAGCAACCTGTTTACAAACATCGTTTTCAGTATACTTAACCCTGTAAACTTAACCTCCGTTCTAAAAAGAAGAGACATTTCCACTTAAATTGTTACAGTTCTTCACAAGCCTTCGAACAAACTTGCCTGTTTTAAGTTGCAGAAGCTTTCATAGACCCTAAAAGCATAGTATCAAAAGTCCTAAGCAGCGAAATAAGCGACGTTGAGCCTTCTGCACAAAGATGTAGTAAAAACCATATTTAAAAAAAGATCTCAGATCACGAAAGAAGGAGCAACGAAAACAAGGGTTTACAAACCGAGAGAGTAGTCGAGAACGTGAAGAGCAACGATTCGATCTCCAGGACGCGCCACATTCACCCAAGACCATGTGAGTAACTATCGGCTCCATTCGTCCGGATTTACATCCATGCGCCACCGTCACCGGCTATGAACTGGTCGACGTCGGAGGAAGAGCAAAATGGAAGAGGCAGGGATGAGAGGATTTGGGGAAGAAAGACTAGTAATCGACGGTAAGAAAGTAATTATACACATTAAAAATAAGTGTATTTTTGCAAGGAGTGTATTATTGAAAAATGGTATGTTGAATGTGGTATTTGTGACAATTTCCCTAATTGCATAGGAATAAGTCAAATGAAATCGTTTACCTATAGAAAAATCACAAATCGGTAAGCTCCACTAAAATTATAGTTAAGAAAAAAACATTACAAACGCGTCAAGTTCGATAGGTTAAAAAATTTTAGGAGTCATTCATTCAAAGTCTAATGGGTAAACCATTAAAAAAAATTATGAATAAAGAGAAAATAAATGAAAATAAACAAAATACTAGGAATGAAAAAGAATATTTGTTACTTATTATTCTTTTCCAAATTTGATAAAGAATATTTTTGTTCTATAATTATCTTTAAAAAATAAAAAAATAAGAAAAAATCATGTGCAGTAATGGAAGTTGGAGATCTGTTTGGATTTTGGAACATTGGTTTCCAGGAGGAATCTCAGGTGCTTATGTTGGATCATTTTATTGGGCTTTAAGACTCAATACGAAAATGAGAGGTGAGTGAAAAGAAATAAAACATGGGCTTAAGTGAAAGCTTTGGTTTTTTATGGAAGGAGTGAGAAAAACATCTCACATCAAAAATGAGGGAAAAAATGGGAGTGTTTATATAGTGAAACATCCCCCATTCATGTTTCAAAGAATGCAAGAGAGTGGATTGGTCCATGCACGCGCGCGCGCCGCCGCCGCCCGCCGGCTCGGCTTGGGGAATGTCGGCTCGCCGACAATAAATAGTTCGAATAGTTCTTTTTGCGCCAAATTTCTATGAGATTTTTTTGGCCCATTTCCCCGAGAAACGGCAAGCTGTTTTGCCTGAAACGTCACAATGTTTGGTTAAAACGGCACGCTCTCTCTGCAACTCGCTGAACAGTCTCGGATAAGTTCAACCGAAGAATACTCCAACCGTTCCGAATTTTCCAAACAGAATCGGCACGTTCTTGGCATATTCTCCTTTTGTTCCTGTGATCCCGAGATCTTCTCCCCACGTGCAGAGAATTTCGTGCAGAGGTGAGTTCGCTCCTCGACTATAAAAGGACCCCCTCTCCTCACTTATTCTTCATTCACTCTTCACTCGATCATCTCTCATAATGAAAATCCTGCTCTCTCTTAGTCTTTAGCTATCATAAGTAGTCTTAGAGCAGCTCCATTTGGAGTTTATAAGTCCGCCCCTTAAAAAAACAATTTTTTAATAGTGGACCACATTCATTTATTGATGAACCGCCTTAGAGACGTTCCTTGCACTATTCTGACACGTGGCATGACGTGATTCGTCAATTTTTTTTTTTAAACGAAAAAAAAAGTTTTTTTAATAGATTTGGTAGGGGTTTGCTGATGGAGGTGGTCTTAGTTTCCTAGAATATAGAAGTAGTTTTGTAAGTTCGTAGATTCCGATTTCGAGTGTAGCGAAACGGTCTCAAACATGTTGTATCCTGGGACTCGAAAATCGCATTCAAACCGTCTCACTAACGGGCGCTTTATTTGAGTTAAGGAAAGAGATTTCATATCTTGCCTCAACGTTTTGCTGGTTTATATTGCATTCATATCTATTGTTCATTGTTGTTATTGCTAGAATTGTTAATATAGTTGTTAAATCTCGATTATATTGCTTAGTTAAACTGCATATTCTCATTCCGGTTTTAGTGTTCTTACAGCTTAAGCCATTGGAACTTGGTTGCTTGCTTGAGAATGTGGTACGTTTGAGTAATGAGTCAGTGATTTGCGTTCTTTGTTTAAAGGTCAAACAATCCTCACTTTGTTCGGTTTAACAATCCATCATGGAAATTAAAAAGATATCATACAATACATAGTATGCTTCTTAATTTGTTTTCGCTTTTGAAATGTAAACCAAGAACTCTTGTGTTTTTATTTTATTTTTCTCCAAACTTTTCATGAAACAAAGAACAACGTAGCTAGATTAGGCAATGCGAGTAACTGCAGCATGTATAGCATCAGCGAGTTGTGGAACTGTCTTTGAACTTAGACCTGCAATGCTTATCCTCCTGCAAGACAAAATTCTCATTATAAATCTATGCTTTTATTGAAAATAGAGAAAAAAAATTTAACGTATTTACAATGAAAGTAAGTGGAGAAAAAGAAAGAAAAATGGAATTCCATTCTTTACTATATTGTGGAGGAATAAGTGAAATGACTATCTAATTAAATTTGCTTTACTTTTAGCTTATCCTACTTGATGGATAATTTTCCTCACCCATTATGGGTCATGTAAATGTGATACTCTTTGGCTATAAAGCGGACTTGCTTCTCGTTCAATCCGATGAAACTAAACATCCCAATCTGCTTGATAATGTGACTCCAATCACCAGGTGTGCCTGCAAGAAAAAATAAGGCACAAAATCAGAACTTATGAATGATTCAAATGACAAAAAATTTTAGGATAATAAAAACATTAAACAAAACCTCTAGCTTTTAAAGCTTCATATAACTGTTGGCGCGTGCTAAGTATGCGGTCAACCATTCCTTTCAGCTCAATGGTCCAATCCTTGTATATATCACTGTCCAAAATGCATACACATAAACTCTCAAGCATAATAAAAAATTCAACATACGATTTTCGCTATACCTTTTATTTATTTATTTATTATATGTATGCATGGTTCCGTACGAGTAAACAAAGCTCAAACATGTTCTTGTAATTGATAGAACATTCAACACAACAAAAATATCTTAAGTATAAGATTTACCTGTTTTTAAGGATTGTGGTAACAATGGATGCTCCATGAATAGGTGGGCTAAGATACATAGGTCTCACAACAACTAACACTTGGCTATGAACTTTCCTAGCCACATCTTCTGAGGTGCATACCTTCACATTAGACCCACAGAGATTATACATACACTTTCCGAAATGCTTTATTGTATAGTCTAGATTTACGTTTGTGTGTAAAAGTAAGAATTTTGGTTGCTTACAATGGTAAGAGCACCGACACGCTCCCCATAAAGACCCATATTTTTGGCAAAACTTTGAGCTATTAAACATTCACTTCCATCAGCAACAAACATACGAATCGCTTGTGCATCTATGTCAAGGTTACCACTAGCAAAACCCTGCAAATATGATGTAAAATACGCACTATAAACCAAGATTTTTTTTTTTGTATGAATCCGTGTGTGAACACTACTATTAACAGAGTTTCATTTGTTTGTAGAAACAAAGACACAAAGCAAAGGTAGTTTTATGACTTACCTGATATGCAATATCAAAGAAGGGTAATAAGCTTTTAGATCTCACTATTTTCCGAATCTTTTCCCATTGTTCAAATGTTGGATCAACTCCTGTAGGGTTATGGGCACAAGCTTGCAATACCAATATAGCTCCAGACGGTGCAGCGTCAAGATCCTCGAGCATTCCTGTTATGAAGTGATCAAGAATTTATGATTAAACATCATTTTGTGAAAAGTGTGGATGAAGCAATTTATCATTAATCCATATAGAAGCAAACAAAACGTGACAACGATGAAGGTGGTAGACAAAGCGTTTGCATATGGACAGAATTATAAAATCAACCTTTGATGTCGAGTCCACGGGTTTTCGGATCATAGTAACGGAAATGTTCTACAGACAAACCCGCCAAATTGAATATATTTGGATGGTTCCCCCAAGTTGGGTTTGGAACGAACACGACACTCTGAAAGCAACGAGAAATTGTCAGTAAAGAGAACTTTATACTACAGTAGTTCTACATAATTTCATCAACATTTTAGGTTTGAATCTGATCAGTAACACAAACCACTAGGCTGCATGCATGATCAAAATGTTAAGGGTTATGAAATAAATAGTGGATTGTAACAACTTGGTTGTATAATGAGCTGAGTTTCTCATTAAATAAATAGTGAAAAATTTACTTGTGGGTTGTGTTTTGCTAGAAACTCAGCTCCAACTCTCAATGAACCAGTACCAGACAAACACTGGATTGTAACGACTCTCTTCTCTTTCACCGCAGGACTGCCCAAAAACATACAAAAAAATATTTATAGTAGAATGAAAGTTAACATAAATTCAGCAGCTAGCTACATAAGAGAATCTAATCAAACCTCGGATTATTCAACAAAAAAGAAAAAATTTCGGAAAATAGCAGTGAATTCATTACCTATCATCACCTAAGATGAGTTTTGCACTCAATTTGTTAAATTCAGGAAGTCCATCAAGGGGAAGATATTCTTTGTCCCGGGACCTTGAGATACAACAAAATTAAATATCATAGGTTATATATAATTAACCTACAAATATTTAATATTTCATTAAGGTGACTTGATTTTTTCTTTGTTTTGTGTGTGTGGAAATTGTGCTGAAATAATCAAGGTCGTACTTTTCACTAACGTACGAATATTTGACTTACAGATCATTCGCTAGCTGTTGCTCAGTTCTTCTCACAACGTCGAGAACAAGAGGCTTTCCTTCCTTTATAATAAAAAAAAAAGTATAACTCAAGAGAAGACTAATCTGTTCAAAATCTGAGCTCTAAAAATGACTAATTAACTTAATAATCGAGACTGTGAACTGTGAAGATACATGCAACGTAGTAACGTACGTACAGGGTGGAAAAGATTACCTCAGTTCGATAGGAACCTCCGCTCAAATTCAACTTAACCGGACTAGGATCATCTCTACTAGCAAAATATACCTGTTTGTACAATCATAAAAACGAAAACTAAAACATTATAATGAAACATAATATGTACACTAATAACATTATATTACGGTTATATATAGTGACTAAATTGATCGAAGAACATAATTAAGAAATTAACAACGAAAACAAAAAGCATAAGTAAGATCGATGCGCATGCATAGCCTTAGAGTGAAGTTTAGATACACTGAGAATGGGATCTTCGGGAGCAGGAAGAACGCTTGACAAGATAGAATTCATGAGAAAAACGTTTGACACCGTTGAACTGTTGAAAGTGAGTTTGGAAAAAACATAAAGAACAAATAAACTTCGGTCAGTTACTTAAAGGAGTGTCATGTGAAGACAAAGCATGATTAGGTTTACCAAACAAAAGAAATTTAATATCAAAACTGCCTTTCTCTGAACAGCTAATTTATTCGTTTCTTAAATTAAAAAAAGTTTTCTTTATATGATGATAGTTTATTCTTTTTTTTTGGTCAACGATGATAGTTTATTCAAGCTGAGACATATGGTCATTTTAAAATTTGAGTTTAGGCGTACCACCGATCAGAGCCGTGCTTCATGTTGTGTGGGAAAGGCATGCCTAATGCCACACATATAAAAAAATTGTAAAATTAGAGGACCATATAATTTTTTTTATTAGGCAAATGTATTTAGTTTATTAATTACGACGTAGCTAGGCTGGTATATAACAGCTACTTTGATGTCGTATCGGTCTTGCAGAAACCAAAACTGAGAAAATCTAGCTTATATTGTTTTTGTCTACAGTCTCTCAGGCTAACAGGTTTAAAGGTCACAATCTTCATTTTGCTAGGTTTAAAGATCCATATGCATAAAGCAAAAGAAAAAGGAAAATCATAGATAGTATGCGTCTTTGTGAAATGTAAACCAAGAACTCTGTTTTTAACCAATTTATTATTCATAAAACATCAAAGAACAGAATGGTAGATTAGGCGATGCGGGTGACTGCAGCATGTATAGCATCAGCGAGTTGAGGCACTGTCTTTGAACTTACACCTGCCATGCTTATCCTCCTGAAATACACAATTCTCATTATAAATGATAAACTTTTAAATTAATAGACAAATAAAATTTAACATCTGAGCATCTACAAAGTTGCAGAGGAATAAGTTTAGTGACAATATTCACTTATGTTTCTTACATATATTACATTTTTATAAGCAACTATCTTAGCTCATGCAATTAAGAAAGTAAAAAATGATACTTGTGTATGTAATAGGTATTAGGTATAGTATGGTCTTAATTGGATGATTACGTTGCGGTCATGTTTATAATCAGTTTATATTTTTTTAAATAAGTTTAAGACATCATCTTAAGCAAAAACAAATCGTTAGTTGTAGTTGTTAACGTAAAGGCCAAATGCAAACGGAGGGAGAATCTCTTGTTTGTGTTTGTACTTGGAAAAAAAGTATATAGCTTTATTTAACGTAATTTTTTTTATATTTTATAAATGTGAATTTTCTTCTACTTGGAAAAACTATATAGCTTTACTAGACGTAAAATGTTTTATATTTCATAAATTTGAATTTCCTTGATTTTTTCCCTTCCTAATAATCATCTGAGTACTAGATAAACATTTGAATTAATATATAGAAGAAAGATTTCCCTTACCCATCATAAGTCATGTAAATGTGATATTCTTTGGCCATCAAGCGAACTTGCTCCTCATTCAATCCTGTGAAAGAAAACATCCCAATCTGTTTGATAATGTGACTCCAATCACCAGGTGTGCCTACACGAACAAAATGGTATAAATCAGAACCTATGAATGATTCCATTAACAATAAAAGTTTGAGGAAAATATAAGCATTAATTAAAACAAACCTCTAGCTTGTATAGCTTCATATAACTGTTGGCGCATGCTAATTATGCGGTCAGCCATTCCTTTCAGTTCGATGGTCCAGTCGTCGTACATATCACTGCCAACAAGCATACACACAAAAGCATAATCAAAATTCAATATTTAATAAGCACTTCAACACAACAAGAATTCTTTTGACTCAGTTACCTGTTTTTAAGGATTGCGGTAACAATGGATGCTCCATGAATAGGTGGGCTAAGATACATAGGTCTCACAACAAGTAACACTTGGCTTTGAACTTTCCTAGCTACATCTTCTGAGGTGCATACCTTCACATTAGACCCACAAAGATTATATATACACTTTTCGAAATGCTTTATCATATAGCCTAGATTTACGTTTGTGTGTGAAAATAAGAATAAGTTTGGTTGCTTACAATGGTAAGAGCGCCGATACGCTCCCCATAAAGACCCATATTTTTGGCAAAACTTTGAGCTATCAAACATTCACCTCCATCAGCAACAAACATACGAACCGCTTGTGCATCTGAGTCAAGGCTTCCACTAGCAAAACCCTGAAATCAGATGGAAAAAAAAAGAAGAGTCATGTTGCTTTTAATTATTGAATATTTCCGGATAAACCCAAACGTTTGTATGAATACGTGTAGGAGCATTTTTATTTTTATTTTTTTGTCAAAGAGAATTATATTAGAAAGCGAGAAACAAGACGAAACTGGGCCAGAAAGGGCCTGTTTATCTAAGCGGTCCGATACAATATTTTTCTCACGGGGAATAAATTCGAAGAACACAAAAGAGAAAGAGGGGGAGATAGATACGATGTCGGAGACAATTCCGTGAAGAATGGCCTTCGGTCGTACTCCGTTGATAGCATTGATCAGCTGCAAGGAGTCGGATTCAAAGATGATGTGATCGAGATTTGCTTGGATTGCATACTCGTTTGCCAAGAGAAGCGCATAGCCTTCGGCAATTAATGGGGAGGCGATGTTCAGCGCTACAGTGGAGTGTTCCGTCGTTGTGTTCAGCATCCCTCCCGAGATCGTCCATCCTAAGCCGGCTCGTTGGGATTCCCTCTGCCAGGCAGCATCAGTCCTGCAGGTAACAGCGTTGGGGTCTCGCCTTTTTTTGCTTCGATGTCGGGATTGGGTTTGAAACTGGGCTAGTTTTGGTTCTTGTCCTAGTAGCCATTCACGTCCTGCTGTCAGACTTCTGGTGATAGTTTCTGAGCTTGATGTTGATTTAGCATTGAAAATGAGGTTGTTTCTGGCGATCCAGATCATCCATATGAGCCACGAACCTGCGACCTCTGCCGGTAAACCTGTGGGGGAGTCCAGTAACTTTCTTGTACTTTCTCCAATTTTGACAGAAATCTGTGCTTATCGATCCAGTTGCTGGGGGGCTCAGGGGTGCCGAGTCCCAGATTTCATGGGCAAAGGGGCAGGTGAAAAACAGGTGGTTAATAGTCTCAACAGCTCCACACCTTTTGCACGCATCCGAAGCCGAGATTCTACGCGCTGCTAGACGGTCCCCAACAGGTAAAGCCCCTCTTGCAGCCTTTCAAAAGGAGCATTTTGATTTTTGGAGCCGTATTGATCTTCCAAATATCTGAGCACCAGTCCACTTGTAGGTCATTTGTTTGTTGGTTTGGGATCTCCAGGGCATTGTCTCTGATGGAGTAGTATCCTGTCCTCGTGGTGTATTCACTAGAAGGGTGTTTGAGCCAGATCAGTGCATCAGGTGCCTTAGATTTACTTATCTTGATTCCTAGAATTTGTTCCTTGTACTGGGGTAGTAACATCTGGATCTTATGTTCATCCCACTGTGTACTATTGTCCAGGAATAAATCCGAGACTCGAAAGTTTATAGCATGAGCGGGAGCAGGTCCCATTGGGATTAAACTTTCAGATGTCGACAGCCAGGGGTCCTGCCATACTCGGATGGACCTTCCATTACCCACTGCCCATCCAAGGTGTGTGGAGAGCACTTTGCGTCCAATGAGAATGCCGCGCCAGCCGTGCGACATATCAGAAACTTCATCGCAGGTGAGGAACTCAGTTTCATAGAAATATTTATTTTTGAGGATGCGACTTAGGAGGCTGTCAGGGTTATGGAGTATTCTCCAGCTCAATTTTGCTAGTAAGCTGTCATTGAACTCTTGAATGTCTCTGAAACCTAAGCCTCCATCTCGCTTTGATCTTGTTAGGGTGTTCCAAGCCACCCATGACATCTTACGTTGTTCTGGGGATTGATCCCACCAGAATCTTGTGAGCGCCGACTGAATCCTTTGGCAGAGGGAAACTGGGAGATTGAAAGTGGACATCGAATATGTAGGCATAGCCGACAAGACGCTCTTGAGTAAGATTTCCTAGCCTGCTGGGTCGAGGAGTTTTGTGGACCAGCTCTTGGCCTTTTGCTGAATTTTATCTACTATTGCCGTGAACAGATCGCTTTTCTTTCGCCCAAAGTGTTCAGGCAGACCCAGGTATTTACCACACCCTCCTTCTTTAGTTATCCCCAAAGTTCTCTTTGTCTGTTCTCTGATTTGAAAGGGTGTCTTCTTGGCAAAGGTGATTAGAACTTTAGTTATCCCCAAAGTTCTCCTTGTTGATACACTGTCCTAATGCCTTTTCATAGTCATTTAGGATGCATTGAAGTGTTCTTGTAGATCGAGGGTTGGCCTTGCAAAAAAACATAGTGTCGTCGGTGAACAATAGGTGATTAATATAGGGACTTCTAATAGCGATTATGACAGCCTTCAAGGAGCCATTCCTTTGCGTTGTTCTACATAAGCCAGATAGAACTTCACTACATAAAATGAATATGTATGGTGAGATAGGATCTCCTTGTCGTAGCCCTCTTCTAGGTGTGACCAAACCACGTGGTGATTCATTAACTAGGTAGGAGTAAGTAACTGTGGTAATGCACTTCATAACCCAGTCAATCCACTGCTTGCGAAAACCCATTTTTTCCATCACCATTCTAATGAAGTTCCGCTCTAGCCTATCATAGGCTTTACTCATGTCAGTCTTTACTGCCATGGGGCAGTGAGTCTCAGCCTCTGATATTTTTAGGTAGTGGAGCACCTCGTGAGTTATTAAGACGTTGTTGGATATTGCACGCCCTTTGACAAAAGCCGATTGATTTTCTGAAACTAGGTGAGGGAGTACCGGTTGCAGCCTTCTGGTGAGCATCTTAGCAATAATTTTGTAATAAACATTGCAAAAGGCAATAGGTTTACACTCATTCACCTTCCTCGGCCCATGCACTTTAGGTATTAACCTTACATAAGTTTCATTTATCCTTATCGGTAGAGTTCCTGTTCGGGAGAAGTCCTTAATTTCCTTGATGATCCCAGGTCCTAGTGTTGCCCAATTGGATTGGAAAAAACTGGCAGAGAAGCCATCAAGCCCATGGGCCTTATCTGGATGTATGGAGAAAGTAGCTTCTTGAATCTCTTCGGCTGTAGG